>VZTI01004650.1:543635-638928 GCA_013397865.1 Struthidea cinerea
GCAGGTGATATTAGTGGAGGGGTGGCATGATTTAGATAACAAAGACTATGACTGTTGGCCCCTGGAAAAGCCAGATGAGTATAACATGCTGGACTGTGGAGGTGAGTGAATCATAAAGAAAGATGATATCTTACTTGGGGAATGGCTGAAACCCCAAAAGTGAAGTATTCATAATAATAGTTTACTCATGATGGATGTTATCCATGGTAGAAAGCATCTATATCAGTGGAAACCTCTCTTCCTAAAAAAATAAGTGAAAGAAAACAACTAAAAGATACTTCAGAGTAATTATTTGTCCAATATACCTTTGCTCCAATAGAAAAAATAATAGCAACACCTGTATCCCTTTGCCCAGAGAGAAACTGAAAACATTTTCTTTCTTGTTAGAAAACCAAATGCAATTTAATGCAAACAAAGCATGGAGGCAGCGCTGCATTGTAGCAACTGTACTTGCTGAAACTTTGTAGTGTCAGTTCAAAACTGTACTGTGCTTAATCAGTAACCCAGTACGCAAAATCACTGATTCTACATGTCCCACTTTTCCACCTTGCTCAAAACTGTTCCATGAGTACCTAAAATCCCCTCAGACCTTTAACCACTTACTTCTGCCAGTTTCAAAAATTAATTTACATGATGAGATAGCAAAAAAAAAAAGAATAATTTTTTTGTGTTGGTAATTTATTGAGATGAAAAATTAATTAAGGAGCAACTGAAATGTGGAAAATTCAATTTCAGTATAAGAAAATTTCTTATACTCTAGGGGTTATAAAACAGTAGAACAGGTTTCTCAAAAAGGTTATGGCTTCTCCATTCTTGCATATTTTTAAAACCTGACTAGACAAAGGCTAGAGGAACGTCCTTCTGATGACTCTGCCTTGAGCAACACAGGCTTGGACCAAGTGATTTCTGTAGGTGCCTTCCAAGGTCAACTCTTCTGTCATCTTGTGACTCTGTCACGAATAAATAACTGAAGTAAAGGAACACTTTGTTTATGTTGCAAAAGGTAGGACCAGAGACAAAAATTTAACAGGGTTTTTAGAAAAAATGAAGAACACCTCGGAAGGCGATTCTAATAAAACACTCCAGGAAATATACTGCTGTGTCACACTGAGCTGAATGTAACAGTTAAACATTCTCCAATTAATTATTTTGGAACGATGAAGTTCGAAGACTATCTAGATAATTTCAACTAAGACTTTTATCCCTGTGTGAATTTACTCTTGGTTTAACATTGAAACAGCTACTTATCAGTACAGATGCCTTGTTTAAATCCATTTTTACTAAGTACAAGGGAAACTAACATGAGTAGGTTGCTTAATTAATGTATACCCATTACAGTCAGTTTTAGAATGAACTTCAAGCTCTATCCTGCCTTTCTTTGTAGGTTTTCTTTGCCATTTTCTGGGCTTTGCTAGAAGCAAAGCAAAACACATATACTGTAGCCTCATTGCTGTGGAATTAACAAAAGCTCTTCAAAGCTTTTATATGTGGGAGTATCTATCGTTGAAAGAAGAGTTTGGTTTATGTTTTTAGGACCTTTAAAAGGAAGTAGAAAGTAATTTAACTAAAATTTGTGCTGACCTTTTGTCTTCATTCTCACATACTCTTTGAAGCTCAACTCTCTTACCTTTTAGTAGAAAACACACTAGCATTTTTTTTTTTAAATCTTTGTATTATATTTTTTCACTTAGTGTTAGCAATTAAAATGAGTTTTTACTTTTCAAGGGAGATGGGAAATAAAGAGGTTATTTTACAACTTGCCTAGTTAAATTGGATAGGAAATTAGGGGGAAAATAGTGGTTTCAGTACAGTGCAAGTGAAGAACATACTTGTTAAAACAAGTATGAGTAACAGAAGAGGTCATAACCAAACAACAAGAACAAAAAAATGAGATCTTTTGTAAGGCAGGTTTACCAGTCCTCTGTGGAAGAAATTTATTACTTCCTGACAAACTGAGTTACACAGTTGCATTATGGACGTAATTTGATGTGGTGCAAATTAAAACCTTCATCCAACAATAGCGAAAATGGTGGGTGGATGGAGTGGGAAGATTTTGATATTGTTGTTTAAGTTTATGGATTTAAAACTTTTCCCAACTCTTGTCTCACTTCATTCTCAGACCCAGAGGTGGTAATATGGAGTCCCAGGGACAAGAGACATGATGGGGATAAACCATCTTTCCCAGTTAAAATTGTGAAAATGGAAAATGACAGATGTCTGATCAGCACTCCTTCCACTGTCCTCTGTTCTAGATGCCATATGGTTCTATCACATGAGAATGTATTCTTAAATATGTAGTATATATAATTTATGTCTCATGAGTTTAAGGGTTTTGGCTGAATTTTGTGTGTGGTAGAGTTGTCTGTTCCTCTTCCATAATAAGGTGTGTCTCCGTGAAAGCAGTCAAGAATTAAGAGCTTTGTTGCCTGATCAAAAGAGGAAAGCAAATATACCAGGACAAGCAGCAATGCCATGTACTGGAAACAAAGTTAGTTTGCATAAGATGAACAGATTTTTTGTTTCGTTTCTCCAACTGCTTGATCTTCTCTGAGTGTCAGAATTCTTCAGTTAATGTGCTTTTGTGTTTACCTATACAGCCATTAAAATGCATGACTCTTTTTGGCTCATAGAAAGTAATGGAGGAATACTCAGAGGGTTACTCAGAGGGTAGTGAAGCACTGGAATAGGTTGCCCAGAGAAACTGAGGATGTCCCATCCCTGAAAATGTTCAAGGCCAGGTTTGATGGGACTTTGAGCAACCTGGTCTATTGAAATGTGTCCCAACCCATGGCAGGGGAGGAGGAACATCTTTAAGGTGCCTTCCAAGCCAAACCACTCTATGATCCTATGAATAGATGAAAATCACTACAGAGAAGGTTTTACATTTGTATGTATCTGTTAAGTAAAAAAGTATAGCAAATATTCTGACCCATGATTGTTGTTTCTAGGACTGGAGATGACATGGGTGCAAAGGCCTCCAGAAAAGGCTGTGAGTGGGGAATCCTTCAA
The DNA here is from genome assembly GCA_013397865.1 of Struthidea cinerea. Classification (NCBI taxonomy): domain Eukaryota; kingdom Metazoa; phylum Chordata; class Aves; order Passeriformes; family Corcoracidae; genus Struthidea; species Struthidea cinerea. The sequence continues at coordinate 546,645 of VZTI01004650.1, forward strand.
CGTGACTTATGCTGTCTTTGCTTCAGACAGTTTTTATCAATATGCTGTGCAAAATGGAATCCTTTCCCACAGGTATTACTTCTTGTAAAAATGGTGTCATGATCATGAGTATATGAGGATTTTGTGTGTATATATTCAGTAATATAATTGGAACGCACACTGTGGGTCTCTTCATTAATTCCACAACTACAAGAGACCTCATCTTTTGAGGTCTCTTGTAGCTGTGTTTGCCCTGCTATTTTTCCCTTTGGTCTCAGACCAGCCATCATGTCATGCTTGCCTGCTGGGTCAGAGACAGGGCACATAACTTACTGTCACAGTGCAACTCTGAGCGTCGCTTCGTGCCTTCTCCGCACATGGAATTTATAGCTGAAGTTTAAGCATGAGTCACAGACTCTCTGTATTGTATACTCATTTCAGTCATAAGTATGATTGAAGTGCACAACATGGATATGAAAAAGAGCTAGTCCATCCCTGAATCCATTTAATTCAGTGGTAAACCTTGCTTGATTTCTGTGGGATTAAAACCACTCCAAAAGTTTATATGTCAACTCACACACTATGTTGGTGACTGTGGACATCACAGCAGTTAAATAGAGAGTATGTAGGGGTGCAACTACAGATCTACAGATCTGGATCTATAAATCCAGGGATAATACACTCCGATTTCACACTTTTGTGTGTATGTAGCAATTCACCATCCCTATACAGGAACACTTGGGACAGAGGGTGCAGCCCCACTTTCTGTGCTGTTAGGTAAGAGATGTTTATGGAACATTTTTCTCTGCCTAAGTGTTCACTTTTCAAAGTTCAATTTATAAAAGCTGTTATCCAGAGTTATTTTATTTCATATTGAAAGATGATCCACAATCTATTTGCAACAGGGAAAAGCAGATATGTTTTATTTTTTATCATCTAGGTACTATGTGAAAAAACTTACTTAACATTTGTTTATCACATTTTCTGAAATGTATGGCTAGTAATGGTTCTGAGAACTTAACCATGAGGTAGGTTTTTTCACTGCTTGGCATGAATCTGATTTTTCTAGCCTTCCCAGGGAGACCCACTCCCTCAAATCATTAAGGAATTTGGAAAAGTCTGCTTTTTGTGTACTTATATATACCTTGAAAATAGAGAGATGGCAAATATTTTTAAAGAGAGATAAATCTATGCTGCAGTTTTTCAAAGGGATCAAATTTGCATCTCATTTTAAGAAGATCATCTGCTTGACACTAAATGTTACAGTGGCTAACCCAAATACACCTGAGGCTGGCAAGTCAGTGTATGGGCATCAGCGTAATTGGGTGAAGTCATGATGAAGTTACTGAATAAAAAATACAGAATACTGGATAAATTTTAAAAAGGAGCCCTAAAGAAAAGTGCATGATGGAATTAGGTACCAACTTAATTAAGTATTTTCCTTAACTTCAGGTACAAACTCAAAGGCTAACAAATTTTAATATTTTATCTGTTTAGATGTTTTGGAGACTGACATATTTGCATATCTCATGTTTCAAATATGTCTATGCCCTTTTAAATCTGGCTATGAGTACAATCTATGTTAACGTAATCCTCTGTGTTTTTGTTTATTTGTCACAGTCTTCTCATAATAAACAAAGCCTTCTGTCTTAGACCTACTCATTACTGGCTAATTCTTCTTTCATTAAGAACAAGCCAAAAAATAAATCCTGTGTTCTGGAATTGTTTTATAAAGATCCAACACAAGTGCATTACATTTCAGCTGAACTGCAATTAATTCTGGCTGTATCTGAGTAAATCATGTTTGCAGAAAATAATTTTATCTTACAGCCAAATTTATTAGGGTGATAACCCCTGAAAGTATAACTGAGGAAACAGTGTTGCATCACACGTTTCCAGGTGAATAGATTAGTCTTTCAGGAATAAGTTTTCAAAAGTTGTTTTGCAGAACAGTCTATTCATAAAGTCTACTCTAAATTTGTGGTTTGGGGAATTGTATCTGATATTATTGTCCATTATACTTATTTTCCTTGGCAATTTAGATTGTGGAGCAAAGACTGGAGCTAAAAGACTGGTCTGTATGAATCACATGCATAGATGAAGGTATATAATTGAAAACATTGAGACTAGAAGTAGCTAGGGACACATATGTCTGAGAGTAGCAGTAGAATAATGGTGTTTTTGTCTGTGTCAGATGAAGTAGTGCCAAGTAATCCCACCTGGTCATGAAGTCAGGCTGGAAAGAGAAGTGGAGGTTGGTCTCTGCTTGCAGCACAATATCTGCTAGAAGTTCCTAATACATGGCAGTAGGCAGAGGTCCAGTTGACAACAATCTCTCTCCACGAGCTTTTCAACCAGAAGTGAAACAAAAGAGAAGGAAATGGTTCAACCGTGTCTATTTCACTGCATATGTTTTTGCTGCTAATTTCTCAGTGCGGGATAAAGAACAAGGAATGGATGTAAAAGTTTTTCTCTCTCTCTTGCTTGGTTAGCAATGCTACTGCTGCAAAGGAATTCTGTGAGGAGCATGAATGTCCTGCCAGATGGAAAGATGCAAATGGGGAAAACTGCTGTGTCTACCATGCCAACATTCATTCCTGTCCTTTGGCCTTCATGGTTAGTGTGATGGTGCAACATCATGTGCTCTGTTCTTGCTACTGGATGAGACATCATTGTAATAACCAGGTTTAAGTTCATGAAGTACTTATGTGATTACAATTAGACCAAGTTTATTTAGTTCACCATATATTCACAAATTATAGTTCACTAAAACCATTGTGGCAATGTCTGCCAGTTTTAGAATTTTTTTTGCATTGGATGCTGAGGCTGCAAAGCAAGTTTCTAGATCTTTGGACAAGGCAGTATTCAGAATCTCTCGTTAGTGGGACCTGACTTGGATCGCTGTGCAGCCAACAGAGAAAGAAAGACAGGTCAATGCATTCTAAAACAAGGAGGGAAAATTGTCAGTTGGAGGTATTCCAGTCTCCGTTTTATAGAGAGACTGTGAATAATTTGCTTGGATTACTGGAGTTGAGAGGGATGAGTATCACCAACTGTGACTTGTAGAACTGAAGCCTATATACCCCTGTCCTTAGATGGAATGGTTTTTCTCCGTTGTATCAGAGAAAAAAAAGGAATCCAAATACAGGGTAACAAAATTTGTTCATGCAGTATAAGCAAGATCCATTCTTAGCCTGTCTGCTTGGCTTGTCCCTCTTTGAAGGAATACTTAAAATTCTGATTCTGAAAATACAGTTTGGAACACCTTTATTTTTTTTTTAATCTGTGAGGTAAGCCTTATCCTGCATGAAAACTTCCATGCAGTTGCCCAGTCTTTCTCTTTTTTCTCCCTTCTGGCAATGTGACACATTCTTCGTGATAGAAGGTGGTGTAATAGGAAGTCTAGTCTACACATCTTGCAGCTATTTCATGTATCCTTCTGTGTGAAGGTCTAATGACTCCACAACAGCTCTAGTTTGCTTCTTGGCAGTCTATTCTTAAAGACCTTTTTTGTTAATGATTCCCCGAGAGCCTTATCTGGCACCAGGCCTTTGGTTTAAAAGAGGAATCCCTACTGGAATCATCACATCAAAATTTTTGTCTGGAGCCATCAATGTCCCACCGCAGTGGTGACCTCTCTATTATTTATATTTTCACAATTAGTTCTGCTTGGAATTAAAGTGTGGAAATGGCAAAAGCATGTTCACCAACATGCATCATTTGGTTTCTTCATAATAGTGTAAATGTTAGAGTTTCTGCTTAAAGGAACTCTAAGCCATTTGACTGTCATACAGTTGAATATCACTGCATAAGATTAAACATACATTTCAGAGTAAGATTTTTCCATTATTTGAGAGGAGTTTGGGTTTTCATTGTTTTATTTTTTTCAGTGTCATGAGTTCTAAAATATTTTATTTTGGTTAACGTGCACTATTTCTTTTGACTCGGTTTGTTTCTTACAGTCCTTTAAAAGAAGTGTCTGGAGAATTATCTGGAGTTAGGAGACAGACTTAATCCTTTCCAGTGAACAAAAAACTACAAGATCTTTGGACAGCCAAAATTAATCCTCTGTGTTTGCAGTTGTAGGAGGCTTACATCTTAATAGCTTTATTGAGAAATGCTCTGAAAACAGGCCCTGAAGAGGTGCCTCGCTTCTTTATTAAAGAAAAAGAAAAATAAGCTGCTGTGTCAAAAGTGACACATAAATAAAACCCCTTGAAAAAAATATTAAAAGTGGAATATGATTCTGGTTCTGGTTCTAACAAAGAAAATCCAGAAAAAGGGAACCAGCTTCATAAGATCACTCATTCAATGAGTACACTACTGAGGCTCATGTTTTAAGAAATAACAGTATATGTAAGATCTTAACTGAGTATAGGATCAATTGCTTCTCTGTTATTTTATCTCTTATTTTGTCACAGAACAGTGTTGCTTGTGTTTCGGCATTTTGATAGCTTTGGTTATAAAACAGCACTTTATTTGCTGTTAGAGAGCAAGTAATTTTGAGAAAGTAAAAGAGGAGGAGACAGGACTTCATTGTGTCGTGGTTTACTGACATATTGAATATGTTTACTAAAGGCTAAAGGAGGAATATGTGGTCCATGGATCCCAGACGATGGTCAGATATTTACTCACACTTTGTCTACTGCTGGCAAAATGAGCCAAAGAAACTGGACTGCCAAGGTATATTTATTGCATGTAGGATTTTACCTGATTTGCTCTTTTTGGAGCTTACTTCCTAGTAATTTAATGCAGTTCATGTACATATTCCCCATTTCATTTATATTCATGTGTTATTGTATAAGTTATGCACATAGATGAGCATTGTCAACTCCCAACTGACTTGACTGGGAAGTAACAGCTTTACTCCTTAGGTAGTTAGTGGAAGGAGTGGGGATGGGAGGAAAATGAATAGCATAATCTGTCCATTTGAGCTTCACACTAGCAATACATTTCACTACTGACTGGACTGCGATGCAGGCTCATATGGTCATTAGGGAGCTCCCACTTGAAAGAAATAACAGGAAAGCATACGTGGCAGAATGCCCTGGGCTGATAGCTCTGCCTAGTGAGAAGAAGACACACCAGGAAGGGAATCAGACCAGTCTTTCTCACAAGAGCTGTCTCTCTTGATTCTGAAAAAAAATGCACAAAGTCTTCTGAAGGACACCACAGTCAGTCAGTTCTCGTTGTAAAAGCCTACTGTATGCAAGTGAAGTTTTGATGCTGGCTGGTTTGTTCACTTGTTTTGCAGGTTGTTTTAGTTCATGTGGGTGTGACTTCTCTCATCGCACACATCAGAGTTGGGAGACTGCAAGCTGCTCTGGAAGCAAAAACCACAGTCCTTCCTGCAGTAGGTATGATATAAAATGAAAATGTGAGATAATTGCTTATTGACTGTGAATCTCAATGCTTTTATCATTCATGCATGGTTACCAAGAGCAAAAGCAACTCCTACCCCAGCCTACCTTTGAAAATACAAAAATGTCTTCTGTCGCTTTCAGGGAGCCGGGGGTGAACAACCCGGTGTGTTGCAGCCTTCCTAGAGAAGGCGTCCTGCCAGGGAAAGGCTTTTCTAGGGGCTTTAGCAACTTCCCTGAGCGACGGGTGATTTCAGCAAGTGCAGCAATTTCTCAGCTACAAGTGATTCCGGCTCTTGTGATTCAGCTCTTCGTGAAATCACCCCGGCAGAGCTCGGGGACAGAGAGACAGGAGCCTTGTATGGCAGTTCCACAGAGGTAGCTTTATTGTCCAGCAGCCTCTGTGAAGGGGAGGCCAGGGATGATAACTCCCTGCCCAGGGGCAGCAGCAGGGGTCTTTTTATAGGAAAGGCAGGGGGTGGGGTAGAAACCAGTTAGCCAGCTGGGTACAAGGTGTTACCATAAAGAAGCAAGGCATGCTGGGGGTGGTACACTTGGTCACCATAACCTAGAGGTAGGTTGCTTATCTCTGGTGTGAGTCCTTTTGGCCTCAGGCATCTCTCCTCCCAGGGAGTGCCAAGGGCTCACAGCCCTCCACAGTCTTCCTGAAATTCTTCTTCACATAACACTGAAATCTGAAAAAGTGTTTGAGCTTCTTACGTGTATTAATCCAGAACAGTAAAAAACTACTCTTGTCAAATAAGTAAAGTCAAATACCATGACCAATGGCTTCAGGTACTACAGGGCTTGTCTGCAGTTCATGGGAATGTGCGAATATTCCTCCAGCTAGTGTTCTGAGGATCTGGACACTCTTCCTCTGAACGGGAGCAGACTAGTCTTAAACATATCGGAAAGGTAGAAATCCATGTTGGTTCCCTTGTTCGCATTAAAAATTGCTCCCAAGGGCATCAGTTTTTCATTCACTTTAGTATACTTGGGTGGAGTGAAGCAGAAATAACTCTAGCAATTCTGTTAGTGATGTAAAATTTAAAAAGTGGGCTTATTAATAAATTAAACACACAACCTGAAGAAGGTTGTTGGCTAAAACAAGAGTGTCATCACAGTACTCTTGTTAGCTACTCTTCTGGATGTGTGAGAATATATTTCCCAATGTTATGGAAAAAAAGAAAGAAACCACAAAGCAACTCCAGTGTGAATAGAAGTATTTACCTGTAGAATTTTCCTCTCATTTCAGAGCAACTGCAGCTGAGTTTTCCAGGAAACTTACAATATATCAGAGAAGAAATTTTTTAAAATGCATCTCTACCCCTGAGGCAGAAAGTGACTTCTGTTATTATCTTGGTATTATACTGGACTTAATGAGGCTGAAACAGAATTATTACTGAGCAGTGGAATTTTTTTTGAGGTGTTTTTATTAAAAAAATTACATAATGACAGACTAATGCCTTCAGCTCACCTCTCAAGGCTGAAGTATAGCATGATATTAGTTTAGTCACAGAGGTAAAATTGAAAGACCATTCAAGACATGGCAGAAGGAGTTTCGTTATTTAAAACTTTTTTGTTTTAAATTACATCTGATACTGCTGATAATTTGTATAAGACCTTGGAGTAAAGTAAAGGAAAAACTTGAAGTGTGGGTTGCAAGATTTCTTTCTGTAGTGCCCAGTGTCTTCTGCTGCTGCTGAGGAAGGGTCACTGGCTTCTGGGTTTTACAAGGGCTGGATTAAATACAAAGAATAGAAAAGAAAACGCTGGCCTTGAAGAACTTCGAGTTTCAGAAAAACAGCATACGGATAATGAGAAACACAGTAGTGATGAAGTGATTTACACACAGAACATGTCAAAGGCTCAGGTGTAATTAACATTTAACCTGATCAAAGAGAACCTGTATTACTTCAGAAATTCATATTGCTCTTTAAATCGCTGGGATGGTATCTCTAAATTCTTCAAAATTTATTCTTTCTGGGGCTCTGAGGTTTCCCAGCTCAAAAACCACATGTTTAAATCTAAATACAATCTTGTGGATGGATGAAACTGCCTTAAAAATTTTTGATGTGTGTTTCCTTTTCTAATCAGTCTGTGGAGATGGCTTTTGTGAGGAAGAAGAAGGCTGCTCTATCTGTCCAGCAGACTGTGGGGAATGTCCTCTTTCTGTTGATGTTAGGATAGCAATTGCCTTACCAATATGTTTAGTCTGCACTGGCTTCATTTTGACAGTCATAGTAAGTACCCATTCTCTCATCTTCTATTTCCTTTCTCTTACTTCCATGATTTTTTTCGATAGAGTGGGGCTCTCTCTTAGTAGAGGGAGAGATTTTCTTCTGCATCCAGCACCTGTGTGCTATGGAAAAAAGCAGAAAGAAGGGAAACAACTTTTAAAGCTTCCTTATGAGGGAAGTCACATTGTACTAGGAATTTTCGTCCTGTAAGAGAGAAGACTGAGGTGGAATGTAACAGAGGGATGGGTAGTTGACAGTAAAGGAAAAAAGGTGGTGTGTTTCCAGAACATGGGAAGTAGGGGATGCCAGCAAAGTAAGAGTACTTTTCACTCACAATGAAACTCTGTTATGAAATTGACTGCTTCAAAACCTATGGAGGTCAGAATTATAAAAGAATTCAAAAACAAATTAGGTAAATTCATTAAGGGACTAGCTCCACAAGAGGCTAATCTCAGAGTCCAAATACAACTTTCAAAGCAAAACATTCAACTTCGGATATTCTCAAAAGAATCACGGGGAGAGGATAATTTTTTTTTTCTGTTTTTGTTGGTTGATTTTTTTAATAGGTTTGTTTTCTTAGTGTACCAGCCAGCTTGGTTCAGTTCAAAGTGATTAATTCTGCATAAAAATTATCAATTAATATAGCAGACTCATGAAGGAAAAACAAAAAGGGAATGAAAAGAGAGGAGTGTATCAATATTGGGTGTTTTTGCATGAAAATGTCTGTATGAAGAGAAGAGAGAATGCTATTATGGCTTATTATTTAACAGTGCTTCTGGGAAAGAGGACCTACATTCCTTATGTATCTGCATCTTAAAAAAAATGCATTTATGAGTTTCGTAACAGAGGTTATCAGGTGAATATGGCAGCTGTAGAGTCATTGTATTGACTATGTTCGTAACAGGTAATTTATTTAGAGCTTGGCCTATATACCCTGTAAAACTATAGGCTCCTCTTACCTCCGGGATTCCTTCTCTTTCCATCTTGTACTGCAGTTGCAATGAGCATCTGTTGTAGGCAGCTGCACTGAAAGGGAATGAGTAGGTGAAAGCTGATGGCCCACAAATTGAGGTACTAAGGGAGGCCTGAATCACTTTATATTTTTTTGTCTTTCTGTGCCTCACTGTGTGGCTTTGTGAGTTAGGAACAGAAGCACTGTTGAAAGCTATTTGAGCATTCATAATCCACAAGGAAGTCGTGACAATGAGTTTATAGCAACTGTCCTGTAAAACCATATGATCTGATAGAAATATGCAATTGGACAGATGAGAAGTTCAGACAGTTTTAGATAACCGGCTTTTTAGAAAGAGCAATGGAGTTTTTTGGCCTTGCATGTGTTTATTTAATGGTCTTGTAGCAAAATTAACCTATTCTTTCTGCTGTTTTTCTGTAGATTTGGGGTACTTTGGTTATTTTTGTTCTTTCATTTCTGTATGCATATTCCTGCTAACTTCTTCAGCAGCAGCATCATGGGGTTTTTAAATTTTATTGGTTTTATCGTAACAAGATGGGAAAGATTATTTTATCCAATTCAGGAATTGATATAATGTAAAAAGAACCGTCTAGGAAACTAATGCCTTCTTTAATGCCTCAAGTAGTGGAAACGATTCCTTTGATGTCAGCGTCAAAGGAAGCAAGCCTAGTATTCACTTCTATCTAATATGTCTTTGTACAGTCATACCTTTACAAGATAAAACGTAGGTTTCTTTCCTCAGAAGCCTTTTGAAATAAATAGGATGACTTAATTTTGAATCAGTGAGCTCTATATTTGTCACAACTTCAACCAGTATATCAACACAATCTCCACAACCTGTTCCGTGTCCGTTATCTGGGCTTTTGTTACCTGTTTCAATGAATGCATCATTCCTGATACTAAATTCCGCACTACAAGAAATGCTATAATGATGGTAAAATGCTGCTTTGATTTGACATTTTGCCACTGACTGCAGTCATAATAACTGTATAATTTAATCTGGTGCTTATTTGAAAGCATGTATTTACACTCTGTAAATATTAGCTTTGTATGTAAGCTCTACAGAAAAACAGCTATTAGCTCAATGCCTTTTTTACAAAGTAGCCACAGAATCCCTACCTAATATTCTATATGAGAGAGTATTTGATGTAATATGGCCTAATTTGTAGTTCATGGGTTAATTCTATTCCAAGATATAAGATAACTGCTCATTATCTCGGGTTTGGGATGAAATGTGTTCTTGTTCTTACTTACATAGCATAGGGCACTTCCATGAGATGAGATGATGTAAACCCCCTCATCTGATGTCCAGGCTGAAATGTAAATGCATAAATGTTGAGAATAATGGAGAGTTTGTAGCCAATGCAAAATATGACATGTAATTAGTTCTGGAATATAGCCTGTACAGTTTTTAATATATTTATTAGATGCTGTTTTCTTCTAAGCCTGTTATTAATACTTTTGGTTCTAATGTTACTTGTAAGACATATGCTGGATGTTTACTCTTCAGATTTAGTTTGGGTACTTTTAAATGTTCACATTTTATAAAAATAATCTCTGATTTAATTCCTTCAAAGACAGGAGGACTACATTAGGAATGATTTTGTTTTATTTTTGTAGTGGTTTCAATATCAGAAACAAAAGATGCTTTGGGATGAAAGCTGGATTATAGACTTCAACTGCATTAAACAAGGTTAGTAACTTGTAATTTTGATACTGTGATCAGTGTCCTTATTATTTTTTTAGAAATAATCTCAATTATATTGTTCATATTTTAAGGGTCTTGCAAAAAGTGAAGCAGTTTGTGAAAGACATATCCAGTGTTTCATCCCTGTAACCTCTGTGAGCTGATCACTCATATTTTTGTTTATCAAAGCTTTAGATGACAAAGTTTTTTTAAACAGTTTCTTTCTTTTTATTTATGTTGATTTGTCAGTTGTAAAAGACAAGCCTACTGCAAAATAAACAGATGAGCTCTGGAATTGGACGAAATAAATTACAGTTGCTTCTGTGTAATTGGTCTCACTAAGTTGGCCTGGAATTGCACAAATATATTGAGGGATATAGCACTATCTTAATTTCTGTCAGTGTATGCTGTGGCAGACTTGCTACAAAAAGTAATTCATTTTGGCCAGAGGTTTGGAGGGGTTTTTTTCTATTTTATCTTCTGGCTATAAACTATGATTTAATTTGTTCTAATTAAACAAGTTAAGAATAAATTCAGGTGTTGTTATATGCTTTACTGTGCAGTACTTAAAATACATATAGATTATTTACTTTGCTGTTCCTTGATTTAGCATTCAGAAGGAAAACAATACCTAGATCCTCAGAAAGGGTAAATCTGTAGAAATCTGCTGAAGTTGGTCGGTCTGTGCTGATTGTACACTCTCTCATTTTCTGTCTGTGGGAGAAATTGCTTAGCATATGTCTGCTTTACCTGTGTTCAGTTGTGTTGCCAGTGTCAAGATGTTCTTGTGGTAATATATAGTAGAGATACTTCCAGCCTTAGACTTGAACATTAATTTCTGTATACCTTTGATAAGATATCCTTGTTGTGAATAAGAGATTTTGTCTTAGAAATTAGTTGGATTACAGGAACCAAAATAAATTTCAATCCAGATTCGTGAAAGCAGAAATGGAGAAAAGTGTTCTTCAATACAGCAAAACGTAACATGAGCAAAATTTTCAGCTGATAGTAAATTAGAAAATGCCATAAGCATCACATGTGAGGGGAAGCAATAGAAAGAGACTGAGGGAAATTAGAATCATGATCAAAAAATAACACATTAAAATTAATTTGGAAACGCCAAGATGAAAGATGTAACTTTCTTGGAAAAAAGTCTGCAAAGCAGCAATACTGTTTAAGACCTAAGAGTGATGATTAGCAACTTAATGAGGACTGGTAACATTATAAGGTCACAGACAGTATATCTTCTCTGGATAGAGTTGTTCAGGGCTACCCACAGTGGCCTGAAATGCGCAGTTATCTAAATGAAAACACATCAGCAGTGCTGTACCCAGGGTATGTAGCACTCAGTGTGAAAAATTAGCCTTATTTCCTTCAAGATAACTTCTTTTTTTTGGTGTATTGCACCATATATAGAGATGTAGATACATATGCACTCTTATTCTCAAAGCTATCTCAGGGATCCGTAATGTATTTCTGGGTGGAATGCTGTAGAAAGTTTCAAATGTCAATGCAATTTTGAACTGCATATGGATAATACTATGGTGTGGGAACATGGCAGTCCTGATTCAAGGTGAGATGCTGAACTTCCTCAGCAACTTCCTTAGCAAGATATTTCTACCAGGGAGAGTTGAGAGGTCTCAGCGATTCTGAGACTAATTGGCTAAATCTGGGTTTTAATTGGAGATGATGACATGATATGTAGTTCATTAAATTTGTTTTGAAGTCCATATTTTTACTGTGACCTGGTCAACAGACATTAAAAAATGTACATTGAGATCACTGGGAGTTTTTTCCTCTTTACTGTATTGTTGCTCTTCTCTGACTTCTCTCTGGTGTCAGAATCACTTCCCACATTCCTGTACTTTACAGTCTCTAGGAGCTCCAAATAGACTTGTTAAAGTATGGCACAGGGTTTGCTCTCCTTCCCTGGGTTCTGTCCTCAGCTTCTATGTAGCAGCAAGGGCTAATCATCTCAAGAGCAGAGAAATAAAAATTGCATCAAATCCTGTGGATTAGTGAGAAGTATCTCTGGCAGTGAATCATCTTTGAAACTTTATTACTCTTTATGCAGTAGTCACATTCCAAGCAATGGCTTTCTCTCTTAAGTATTAACAAGAGCAGATAAGATACAAAGATTTTGAGAATTCTTGTATTTGTTTGCCTCTGGAGTCTCCACCTGTGCAATAATAGGAACCTTCATGTGCCTTTTCTCATCCCACATCCCATTTAGATTGCATTATGCAGACAGCAACAGGAAGCACGATGAGTGCTCCCCCAGCACCCGGTGACTCCAATGTCAGTTGTGTTACTGCTCTGAGCTCTGGCACAGCAGCTGCCGACATGGCCAGGAAGAAATACTTCACCCAGACTGGGAGATAGTAAGTCAATATATTACTCATTTACTGCAGTATCTACTATATTATAGTTTCACCTTGATTTCTGATTCTTGCCACTTTACATTGATAAGCAGTGAAAAAGCTTGAATTTATCTTGTTAGGCCAAATCTGGTAAGTTAAGAACACCATCTGACTTCTGCACCACATATTGGCTGTGGAATATTTGACGTGCCAGGCTTCTGGTTTTGTTGTGATTTCTCTTTTTCTCTTAAGGACTTGTTAAAATGTTGGTTGTTGCTGTGAGTGACACTGATGGCAAGGAATGTCACGAGTAATTTTAGAAGGGAAAGCAGTTCTGACTCTTTATTAATTAATTAATTCATCTTTTATAACAGGGTTCGCAAAGAGTGTGTCGAATGGCATAAGACAATTGGGTGCTCGGCCATCCACCCCTTGAGGGGATTGGTCAAGCTCTAAGACACTTATTCCAAAATATCAGAAGGCTAGAACCATAACAATCTTTCATAACAAACCCAGGTGGAAGAGTTAGTTTACAAGAACCCATAGCAGTGTTTTTCATAGCTTCTGTGAGAACCGCAAAGTTCTCACAGAATGCTGCAGAAAAGCTGAAAGATTTCTCTACCAAAGCTTTTCAGCATCCACAGTTGGTGCATAAGATGTCCTGCATTTGTTAATGAATGGCCCTTGCTGTTTCAAATGTATCTGAAACTAAGTCTTTTATGCAACCCTTTTTGGTAAAATGCAGGCAGAGAAAGCTAGGTTCTTTGCACTAAAGAATGACATCCTCTACAGTAGCACATAGAAATCTTTTCCTTAAACCAGCTGACAAGACTCAAGGTTCAGAGCATTTCACCTCTGAATCAAATGATAAAGGTGCACATCATGTAACTATAAGGACAAATGGTATGGCCATATCCTGCTATCCAGAAAGCAGTTTTTCCCATAGAAGAGATAAAATTAAGGGGTTGGAGCAGAACACATGCAAAGCTGGAAGCAGTACTTACCGTTTGAATACACACGGAAGGATCTGTGCTTTGCAGGATAAAGTAACTTACTTAGGATCATTGGCTGGGGGAGCAAGTGCCTTTTCAGCATAGATTGTAAAAAATCGCAGCCACCTAATTGATGAAATACCGTGTCCAGCACTGATATTATTTGCTTCTTCTTTCTGAATGGTGACATTTTCATCATCATCATGAGCATCATCATCATCATCATCATCATCATCATTTTCCTCAGATGACTCACGGTCAAAAACATTCATCAAGGGTGAAAAATGTAAGAATGGGACATTCAGCCTCATTGGTGAAACACCTACAACTGCTACACTAGACACCTCATACTCTGTATTTATATGGTGGGCACCACTAATATTCCTGCAGGTATCTCCACTGTATTCCTTTACCAAGGAAAATTGCTTTGCTCTGAATCAAATTCAGCTGCTTCTTTGCTGAGAATGCTAAACCCTGTGAGAACAAAAGCATGTTAAATGTCAGTGTAGGATCTACAGAACAGTAGCCAGAATTAATGGATAGCAGGGGTGTGGCTGTATGTGTTTCTCTAGCTATGACATGCCCTTTGCTGCTACTCCATCATCAAACTGCCTCAACTGACTCTAGCACTCACATTCCAAATGTTGTCCACAGATCAAGATAGCTTGAATGTAATCACTAATGCTTCCTTTATCAAAAGAAACATGGTCCTGTCCCTTTTCTTGGATTCAGATTTACAGCCACATATGGACACACTTAAATTCTCTGCCTCATCTCTAGATATGAAGCTGTTCCCCATTTGTGTAGTATGGCTTGTGAAGTTGCCCTAAAACTCTGTAAACAGCATTTCATTCTGTTTCAGTGATGGTAGAACAGTGGCCATAAAGAAAATAATGAAGAAGGCATTCACGCTGTCTAAAACCATACGTAAAGAAGTAAAGCAAGTGAGGTAAGAAGTGAAATCTAAGAAGTGTATGTTCTTCCATTTTTACACTGAGTTTTCAGGGCTTAAAATCTTTCCAAATGTGAGTGTAAATTCATATTCCTCTTTCTTAAGAAAGCAAAGATCAAAATTTCCTTATGTCTGTTTTACTTTTTTCTTTGCATTGTGAGACAAGGTACTTGGTTTTCCAGTTACACTAAAAAACCAGGAGGGACATCTGTGAAAATTACTGTTGTGCTGTGATTTTTGTTGATTTTCACAGGGAACTTGACCATTCCAATCTCTGCAAATTCATTGGAGGTTGTATAGAAGTTCCAAATGTTGCCATTGTCACGGAGTACTGCCCCAAAGGCAGCCTGAGTGATGTGCTCCTCAATGAAGATATTCCTTTGAACTGGGGTTTCAGGTAAAAAAATCCAACTTTTTAAAAGCTAAATGACATAGACTGTGCTATATGCTGTTTAGGACAAAGTGTTAATTTTAGATAAAGTTCTTCTGTAGACAGGGCTGTACTGTGATATAAGAAAGCAAGAAAGAAAGCTAGAAAGCAAGACAGAAAGAAAGCAAGAAAGAAAGAAAAAGAAAAGAAAGGAAAAAAAAGAAAGAAAGAAATGAAAGAAATTTGAATGTCTAGTCCAAGTTGTCTTTTGCGTTTTTTGAGAAGTCGTATGTTTAGTGCTAGCAATGCTAAGCCAATGACTTTTCAACTCTTTCTCTAGTTATACTGCAAAACTATTTTAAAACCCTTTTTTCCCATATAACTTTATTTTGTTCCCAAATATCTAAGGCATCCCTATTTAACTAAAACCCACTGCATCTTTGTTTGTGAAGACGTATTGGTGAAATGATTAGCATACCTAAAAATGCTTTATTATACTTACCAATACAGGAAATGAGCTCACATTGTCAATGAAACTTTCACAAAGGCAGTGACATTGTTTTTTGAGATTGATCTTCCTGATATGCCCATTCTGATTCTGCTGTATGCTTGCCTTCAGCAAAGAAAAAAAGGTTTTCAGGAAGGAAACCTTGCAAATAAAGAGAGGAAGGTAATAAAATTGTTTCACTTGTAAACATGTGAAAGCACTTCCAAGGATACAAAAGTACTGACAATTTCTAGAATAAACCCAACTGTCTTGGCCTGGGAGCTCAGGGAGATATGGGTTTTCAGACAGTCACCTTAAGTGTTTTGGGAAAATGTGCATGGGAACACAAATCAAAAGCTATACTTTCTGTAAACTTCAGTAGGCTTTGGAGCCATTCTTGAGTGAAAGTGGAAATACTAGCTCACTGATTTTTGACTTTCAGGTTTTCTTTTGCTACTGATATTGCTCAAGGAATGGCCTATCTTCACCACCACAAAATGTATCATGGACGGTTGAAGTCTAATAACTGTGTGATAGATGACCGGTGGGTTTGTAAAGTTGCAGGTAAAGAGGAGACTAGAAAAAAATTTCAAAACTGTCCAGCTAACCCCCTAATTACAGATTTCACACTCAACACTCCTCCCAAGTGCTTTCATGTTGACATTTCATGTGGAATTGCTGACTATACCAGACTTCACTAGCAGTGCCTTGTGCTGAAGGAAGTTTCATGTTACATTATCAAGTCAAGTCATTTAGTATGTGTCACTGGTGCACACGTCAGATCCCACAAATTATGCAGTCTATCAACATCTGAGCAGAAACTGTCTCATTCTCAATTTTGATACAGAGAGAAACCTGAGGCATGGACAGTGGTGTAAAGAAATATAGCAATGCTGACTGGAGAAAAGCAGACTCAACTCAGAGCTTTAAAGTCTTGTTCACAGCACTGAATGGTATTCTCCCAGAGATGGAGCTACAGGTCAGGTCTGCTCTTAGTACAGGAAGACAGGCTGTGGGAAAAAGAAAACCACTGGAGAGTCTAGTTTAGTTTGCAGCTGCCAAAGGGAATTAAGGCAATGATCATCACTTCTACTTTTTGCCCAGAGTAGTCATCATACTTTCTAACCCACAGCCATCCTAAAAACAGCAGCAACAGATTTGTTTTTCAGTGGTACATCCTATGACTAAGGCTTCTACACAGGGCCAGGCCTGCTTCTCCAACTCCTTCAGTATCTTTTTGCCTTCAGAACTGCCTACTCTGCTTGAAGCCTGTTCTGGAGAAAAACATAAAAATTAGGTTTAGTTGGATTACATCAACTGCATCGCCTTAGCACAACTCCTCTCAATTAAATAGGATCTCTGTGAAATCATTCAGCAGCTTCTGTTTTGAATCCGTTCTGTGTCAAACTGTAGTGTTTTCAAATTTTCATGGTTTATCTGGATGCAATAATGTCAAACAAACCTCATAAATAACAAATGTGGGAGGTATTTTAAAAATGACTTCCACATAAAGATTCAGTCCCTAGGAACATCTTAATTAGAGGTCACTCCAGATAAAACCAGATGTCTGCATCCAGCCTTCGCATACACTCAGAAGAGTGCTGTTTACGTAAGAAAGATAACAGAAGTCAGTTGTTTTCTTCTCCTTCTTCCTGATTCTGAGTCATATGCTAAGAATTCCTTCTATATTAGGCTAGAAGTATAGTTGGAAAGATGTTTCACATCTATGCTGCCTTTGTTCTGATGCGAGTGGTGTTCAAGTAATGCCCACCATCTGATTTTCAGTTGTTAGTCTAACTAGTAATTACTTGAGCAGCCTGCCACCAGAGATAAGGATCAAGGGACAAAGTAGAACAGAAACCTGTGTTTACATGGTAACTCTTGCACTGCGGTGAGACTATTTGCTGAATATAATTTGATAAAATCATAAAACAATTCTGATTGCAATGGGTCACATAATTCAGTTTCCCTGCTGTAATGCAGTCTTGCCCAAATATTTGGTTTTCCAGATGCTATATTTACAATAGTATAGGGGGGCAAGACCACCCAGACCCCACTATTTCTAGACTTAAGGTGTGTATTTAGAATAGGGTAAATTAATTTATTTAGACTAGCTGTGTTGTTGTCTGCTCTTGCACAAGTTTCGGGGAGGTATCCACTGAATAGTTTGCTTCCTGTTTTCTTCTGTTTTAGATTATGGCTTGCAATCATACAGAAAAGAAGATTCTCCTGATGGATCATGTTCATCCCAGCAGCATTTGATACAGATTTACACAGCTCCTGAAATATGTTCTCTTTCAGATTTTGAACCCAGTTCTATGTCAGATGTCTACAGGTAGCTAAGTTTTCCTGATCTCACTTTTAGTAGTCTTGAGTATTCTTTAACGACAGTTAGGCTTGGTGTATTTCTGTTGTCACTCCAGGTATATGTTTGATTGTATTTTTAAAAGCATTGGTCCTGGAACACAGAACAGCGTAGATATCACAGGATCTTCTCATTCAAGGTAGATAACCAAATACCAAATTCACTGACATTATTTAAAAGCAGAGTTGGCCCAATGATCTGTAAGGAGTCACTTGATCGGTAAAATAAAAAGGCATAAATGTCTGCTATCATCTAATTATTCTTTTTTTCTGTTGCTGTTTCTTATGAAAAGTAGATTATTTTCAATAATGGCAATACTTGAGAAGTTAATAGCATCAATGTTCTAGGATGTCATAAAGCACATATGCATCCTGTAATTCTATAATTAAATGTCAATACATTATTTTGGGACATGTACACAGTGACAATATTTGGTTTAGAGAGGAAAAATAAAGGGAAGGGAAAAAAATGGATGCAGTAGTGAATAGCTGCATTCCTTTCCTTTTGAAAGCCTTTATAGAAGATTGCTGTCCAGTGGCTTTCCCTGCCAGTGGCGGATTTCTTCTATCCAACCACTTTTCTGATAAGCAAGATTACAATTGTAAACTAATGTCTGCATATACAGTGTGCTTGAACATTAATTTTTATCCATTCTGTCAGATTACCTGAGCAAGAATTCGAAGACTCAGTAGTATTTGTGCCTGTAGGCTTAAATATGTTCTTAGAATTTCCTTCAAAATAGCTCAGCTAAGGCACTTTGGGATTCTGTTGGTATTTCTGGCTACTGTCATTTGTCCTGTGTCAGTCTGTACTTTTTCAATGTGAAGTAGTCTTAGAAAGAACTGTGCTCCAACTAAACAATAATTTTATGATTGTCTTATACATGCCAGTTTATCATTGCCCTGCAGCAAAAATGCATCCCAGAAAACGTTTCCTTGGCTTGTCTGTTCTCACTCTGCTCCTGTTCTGGATAGATATCATTATTTGACTTCACAGGCAACTTGGCCTCCTGAAGGCATTTCTTGCCAAGGGTTCTCCTTTAAATAGTCCTAAGATCTGATTTGCTCATATCATGCATGTTTACAATGAACTTTTGACAGATTCAGTGAATGTTTCCTGGATTTGTCTTGCTGTCCATCCACATGTCTGCAAAAAAAGAGCAACATGCAGTCAGGGAAGATAGAGAAGTGCCCTGTACCATTGAAAGGGTTGTCTTCTTATCTGGGCTGTTCTTTAGAATTTGCATTTTAACAAATTTTGTGTTTGATGATATGAGCAGGAGATAAGCCTTCCTGATACCTGTATTTGGCCCCACCGGCCAGGCAGCATTGATCAAGTCTTGAAATCCTCAGTTTTTATCTGTGCAAAAATTCCATTAATATTGCTGAAGGTAAGGCCCAAATAAAAAATGAGTAAAAACTGCAGGAGTGGGACTTATAATTTAGTGGGCTCTTGCAGATGAATCACTTGCTTTTAAAGTTCTCTAGGGAAAGTGTTGGTCAGATGGGAAAGCTAAAATGGAAATGAGAAGAGGAGGGAGCATGAACGTAGCTCCTGTTTTGAACTGAAGAGGCTGTTTCCAGTCACAGTTTCTCCTAGATCGGTTCTTCTTGATTTGTAATCATCATACGAATTTCACTATCCACAATGGATAGTGAATTTTATTGGGCAGTGCTGCTGAAGATGAACTAAATCAATACTGCTTTATCAGAGTTACCATCATCTAATTATTATCCTTGAAAATCTGTTTCAGCTTTGCTGCCTTCCGAGGATAGATTTTTCTTTCTCCTACCAAATCACCACAAAATTAATATAAAGATCTCATCAGATTAATTTCTAAATTATTCATCATGTTTTATATGCATTATTTTATTTTCTAATGGTAGTCCGCAAGTGGGCTGAAAGATAGATGAACATATCCTCTTACCAATAGAATGTCTTACAGAACAGTGCAACCATTAGCAACACAATAGATTGAAAACCAATATTCTCCAAAAAGTAAATGTTACCAAGCTGAGAGGCATGCAGGGGTAAATTATTACGCAGTTTCACTATATAAAGAGTCAAGAGCATCTTTATCCAGCCTGTTGGCTGGAAGAGGTGCTTGCTTCTAAGAGATCACTGTTCTGAAAGATCTCCAGTGAGTTCAGTAAAAAGAATAAACTCTGTTTTTACTGTCTTTTTCCATTCTTCATCCTTGGTGAATGTATTTGACCTTAGTTCAACTGAGGAAGATAATGACAACGAAAATATAATTCAGAAGGAACAAGCAGAAATGCTTACTATAAAATATGTCCTCTGGACACACTGTGTCATCATAGACTTTATGGGCATTTTCT
This sequence comes from Struthidea cinerea, assembly GCA_013397865.1. NCBI lineage: Eukaryota > Metazoa > Chordata > Aves > Passeriformes > Corcoracidae > Struthidea > Struthidea cinerea. The sequence goes on from VZTI01004650.1 coordinate 566,749, forward strand.
AGAACAGTGGACACCTCCAACTGGTGATTCTGATGAACCTGCTCCTGCCCCTTGATTGGAGCAAAAATCAGACCTCTATGTTTAACTGGTAGGAATCATGTACATAAACCTGCACATATCACCGCTGTATTCCATTAATTCTTACAGAGAAAATTGCTTTGCATCAACCTCAAACATCTCTGGGACTGATAACCATGAGAGAGGGATGCTATGAAACTTTCAGTAACAGATCTTTGAAAACACAAAGTAGTAACAAGTAGCAGCACCATTGCCATCCTTCCTTTTGGGATACTGGGATTTCAGATATAGAATGGGGAAGAATAAGAAATCATGAAAAGAAGAAATCACTGACTCAATTAACTGTTATTGCATTCAGATTTTGCTTCATTTTTATTCTGCAGTTATGCCATCATTTTACTAGAAATTGCCACAAGAAGTGACCCTATGGCAGTAAGTAAAGACGAACTATCTTTGGAATTTGCATGACAACTTTGATTCTGTTTCTGCTGAAGACACAAATCAAACTTTGAGTTACTGCACCTCTGAGTTACTTTTTGAGCGTGCATTTTCCTCAAGATTTTATGGATGCCAGTTCAGTTGCCATGGCACATGCAATCAGGGTTTCCTCATAAATCTGCCAGTTTTCCCTTTCAGAGCTTTGAAGAAGAGCACATGATAAAAAAATGTAGCTCTAAAACTGCCTTTTGATTAGTTTTGTGAGGTTTAATAACTAGGTGGATGCAGGGAGAATGTATGTATTAGCATCTTCCTCTTGCTCCTACTTCTTCCTTTTCCTGCCATTTACAGGCCCTTTTAGTGGAATCTTGCAGTAATAAGAATTACCTAGAAAAGCAAATTAACTGCTCCATAAGGAAAATGTCCATTTTGCATTTGTCTTTTGATCAGTGCTAAATGGCAAACACAAAAAAATGCACCTTGAAATTGAAAACAGATGGTCTGGATATGTAACCGTGTTCTCTCTGAAATAATTTGCTTAAGAAGAATTGTAACAATGAAGACTTGAAACTGCTATTTTTCCAGTTCTGATAGTTTGTGATAATAGACTAATGTAGGCCTTTTGGTTTCTTAAAGGTTTCCCAATATATTGCCAGGTATTCATTTGTTTAAAATGTTGTTTATGTCACATAAACACTGAGATTAAAGCCTGTCAACCATGAAAAAGCTTTTAGACAAGGTGACCCAGTTTTGACTGGGTTATATGTTTTTTTATTCTTTTTTTACCCTTGTGCTCTTATGTAAAAAAAGCTGACTTAGAAGTATAGGGAAGATGTTATAAAAGGGATGATGATAATAGTAATATATTTTCAGTGACTGGCATGAGAGCCATAACACTTGTTTCAACATTGTTTAATCCCCTTTTCTCTAGAAAGATGTCGTGCATTCAGCTGAATATTCTTGGTGCCCACCTTTGGGAGAATTAATTTCAGGAAAGGCTGAGAATTCTTGCCCATGTCCCACAGATTATATAGATGTGAGTAAAATACAATATCGTGTACAAAAGTCCTTTATTGAAGTGAATTTACTACATCATAGCATTTTTATGGCAGTGTTACCTTTGATAAATATAAGTAACCCAGAGATCAAGAAGTACAAGTACCTCAAACAAGGCAAAATGAAATTATTTAATATCCTTAATAAAAAACCTGTCATTGTGACAATGAAAGATTCAGTTGTCCCCTCAAGTTGCCAGTGTAATACATTATGTTTTTAATATTCAATCATTGATTTTTGTGCAATTTCATTTTATTATAGAGTGTTGAATTTCACACACATTTTATGTTAGTAATATCTAGCTTACTGACAGAGGGCTTTCAAATAACGAAGTCTGTCTCAGGCAAATTATGAGTTTGGTTTGATTCTTAATGCAACAAGTCTTTGTCTTAGTAGCCTCAATAGTACACCGCCTCCCAGTTTAATTAAATCAGAACAAGACTGGGTCATCCTTATTTCAGTTTAGGTGCAATATAATTCACCTTTGCTGGTTCGTAGCAACATAAATGTGAAAAACTTCTCATTAGTAGCACTGGATTTTAATCAGAAGTTAACATTCCTAAGGGGTACTTCAGCTCTTAATCTTTTGTGAATTTTGTGTACAGACAAGTCCTCTGAAAAAAGTATGTGACTCCAACAGTGTAATGCTGTCTTACAGCACAAGACAAGAGCTTAAGCAGTGTTCAGCAGAAGAAACATGTATATCTTACTCATGATTTCCCACAGCAGCATTTTCATGAGCTAATATTCTTCATTCAGCAGAAACCTGTAGAACTCCAGAGACTTTGGTATAGCTGCAGAGAGAGCTTCACACAGCCAACTGGCACCAGCAAAACAGTAGTATTAACTTAAAATGCTGCTTGTTCTTGGAATAATAAAAGGCTGTGTGCTTTTCTCACTCTTTCCCTTCTGCAGTTAATCGAAAGGTGCAGAAAAAATAATCCATCCCAAAGGCCTACATTTGAACAAGTCAAGAAAATGTTGTACAAGATGAACCCTGTTAGCCCTGTTGACATGATGATGACTCTGGTAAATTTAGATTTTAATCCAATTCAATCTGCTCACTTTCAATAACTTTCACCTGTATCCTGCAGGGGTTTTTTGATCTTATGCCCCTTGTTTGGTGAGAAAATCCACAGTTATTTGTTCTGCTCTGTTGGGGCTGATTGTAGCTGCAGCTCTGCTTGAAACCCAGCTTTCCTTCTCATTCAATTTTTTAACTTTTTCAACTTCTTTGGGGTTGAACTTTTTTTTTTTTTTGTCAGTCATATGTTGTTTGCAAACTATATTCCCCCTTTCCTGTGGCTCAGTGGTCTTACAGTACCAGGGATATAGAATCCCTGCATGCTACAAAGAGCATGTTTACAAATCATTTTGAGCAGAGTGTCTCAAGCCCATCATCAGAGAAAGAAGATTCCTGCCTCCACAGACTATTGCCTCACACAGAGAAGGGATGCAAAAAGTAAAGCACAGACTAGCATAGCAAGATAGTTTATGAAAGAGTATTGTGAGCTTCTGATAAAAGATTGAGACTTAGATACCTTTTGTTTTGGTAAGATTTTGATCCATGTCTGTAGCTTGCTCTCTGCACTGGATTTGGCCCCTAAAGTTTGCAGGAAATTTGAAAAGCCTGAAATTGCCTTCTACAATTTTACATGTAAGCAACAACCTCAAATCTAGATTTATAAATTTACCTAAGGAGAAATCTGATCTTTGGATTTTGTAAAATAGTGTTAGGTGTCTTAGACCTGTGCCCTTTTCTATCTCTGAATGTTTTCAAAGCAGAATCATTCAAATTCTTAAATCCTACCCAGCTAGGCATCTGTTTCAGTAAAAAGATAATTTTAGAAAATTCTCTGTTATTTAGATGGAGAAATATAACAAACACCTGGAGATACTGGTTTCTGAGAGAACCCAGGATTTAATGCATGAAAAACAGAAGACTGATCGTCTGTTGTATAGTAAGTTATAAAGAGAAAAATAGTGGATATTCTTCTCAATAATAATTTTATTTCAGCTGTCTAACTACAAACAAGAACCCTTTGATAAGTGATTATTTGATAGGTAACATTTAGCTAGCAAAGAATGAATAGACTTGTTTCTTGCAAAGCTGAAAAATAGTTAGCTACTTTCTATACTTCCCCCCTAGAAATCAGTACACTCATCTGAGAGCTATGACCCCAAAATCCATAGTGCTCTGACTTTAAATCCATGTGGCAGGCCTTTTGCATAGTTGTAAATGTTATGGAATTTTAGTTGGTTACTTTTAAAGGCAGCGTATGTTCCAGAATTCTGTAAGAAAAAAGGCATAAAGGTATGGGAATAGCATATAAGAGAGGAAAAAAAAGGGATGTGAAAGTGCAAGATAGGGGGAACAAAGGCAATTAAAAAAAACCAGAGAGGAGATAGTAAACAAACCTAACACAGGTAGAAAGCACTAGCAAAGAGCTGACAAACAAAGAATTAGTAAAATCCCAGATCACACTATTAGAATCTAACCTTACTCTGTCTTGGAATGTATAGATATTGGTTTGTTTGAACTAAATTTATGGGCCATGTGAAAAATCTGGATGTGTTATCAGTGAGATTTATTGTAAATTCTCACATTGCAGCAGAGCAGATTTTGATGCCAAAGTATGTTTTCACCTTCATAGTATTTTGCATTTATGAACATTTTTTTGTGCCTTTAAACAATCATATTTAATGTGTTCTTTTATCCATGTAAAAAGATTAATAATGCTGTACTTTCTACAACAGGTATGTTGCCAAAACAAGTAGCAGATGATCTCAGGCAGGGAAAACATGCACAAGCTCAAAGTTACTCAAGTGCCACCATCTTCTTCAGGTAAATAAAAATGAAAGATAGGACTAGAACTGTCTCCTACAGAAGAAGCTTCTGGGCTTCTAGTGGAGGAGGAGCTCCTAACCAACTACAGAATTTCTATCTAAACTGCCACCTATTGTAACAGGTGGCTCTGCAAGAGTGTCTTTCAAAATTCTCACACCTCCCTATTTTTCATTATAATTACTTAAATAAAAAATGACATTACTCTGGAGCTCTAACTTTACAGCACATCACTTTACATGTGTTACACATGTATGAATGTATGTTTCATAAGGTAGGTCTAGGCAAAAAAATCCACTATTTAGCCTGTGTGAAGAAAATTTGTCTATCCTTAGAGTCCACATGGATTTACAGTTTTAATTTTTTTATGTGTGCTGGAAGAAACATGTAAATGGTATGCCTTCACTTGTTGTAAATGAGCAGCTATCAAGTTACCTTTTTTTAATTTATACATGACCCAAAATTGAAGACTGCTTAGTCTGTTACAGATTAAAGTCTACCTGTAAAAATGCTTTACTGCGTTGGTAAGCAAAACGTCAGGCTGTCCTTTTAAATGGAAGAAGTCTTTTGTCAGTTTAAATAAATGAAGACAAAACTATCCAACAAGAATCTTAGCTAAAGAATTACTGAAAAGAGAAGGTTGATGTAATTGCATTGAAAAATTTTTACTGTGTGTTTACATCAGCAATGATTATGACAGTGGATGAGTATGCTCTTTCTGTTGTGTTTTAACAGTGACATTGTTGGCTTCACTGAGCTGTCCAGCAGCAGCACACCATACCAAGTGGTAGATCTCTTGAACAAGCTTTATACCACTTTTGATGAGATCATAGATAACTATGATGTCTATAAGGTGGAGACAATAGGAGATGCCTGTAAGTTCCTTGAGCTGTGGGCAGTGATGTGGCCTGGGGCATCAGGATAGTGACTCTTTGATGATAAGGAAGAACAGCTGAAGGAGATTCGGAAAGCTTCTTACCACTGGGAAGACCACATGAAACAATTAGGAGATGAGTCCTACCAGAGCCCTAGCAAACTTTAGGAACATTTTCCTGCATACCTTTAATCATTGGTATGATTGATGAGTGCTGTAAATGGGACAAATTAATTGAGTAAAATACTGCTGCTGGTTGTTTGGTTCCTATGACTAGTAAGGTCTGACTTTAAGTCTTGGCTGCAGATTAATCCCAGTTGGCAACTTCTGTATCACAGGAACACAACTGAAAAATTTACTTTTTACATAGGATCATAGATGCCATACCCTAAGCTTTATTATCTGTCTTTTTTGCAAAGGCCATAACAATCTTCTTTCTCCTAATACACAGTAGGGGCTTGACTACCTCTTCTCTTTGAGTTTGTAAGAAAATGGGTTTATATTTGCTACCATGGGAGTCTGCTGGGGATTGATTACCATTAAAATTGAGTTCCATAAAACCTAAGGTAATCTAACAGGGCTTTTGGATGGGACAGACAGAAGTCCTCTAAGAGATGTGGAAGAAAAGCCCCACTGTTTTTCCTCTGTGGAACTGTTGAACACATTCTTGAGCATAAAATTCCTGAACAAATGCACCCCATAGATCCCTGAAAGACCTGTTTCTTGCTCTATACAGTAGTAGAGTCAAAGAATCACAGAATATCCTGAATTGGAAGGGATCAACAAGGATCATCGAGTCCAGCTCCTGGCCCTGCACAGGACCATCCCCAAGAGTCACACCATGTTCCTGAGAGCCCAAACACTTCTTGAGCTGTGTCAGGCTGGTGCTGTGACCACTTCCCTGGGGAGCCTGTTCCAGTGCCCAGCCACCCTCTGGGTGAAGAACCTTTTCCTGACATCCAACCTAAACCTGCCCTGACACAACTTCAGGCTGTTCCCTCAGGCCCTGTCACTGTCACCACAGAGAAGAGATCAGTGCCTGCCCCTCCTCTTCCCCTCACGAGGAAGTTGTAACTGCAGTGAGGTCTCCCCTCAGTCTCCTCTTCTCCAGGCTGAACAGACCAAGTGCCCTCAGCCACTCCTCACACGGCTTCCCCTCAAGGCCCTTCCCCATCCCCGTGCCCTCCTTTGGACACTCTCTGACAGCTCAGTGTCTTTTCTGTATTGTGGCACCCAGACCTGCCCCCAGCACTCGAGGTGAGGCCGCCCCAGTGCAGAGCAGAGCGGGACAATCCCCTCCCTTGCCCGGCTGGTGATGCTGTGCCTGATGCCCCCCAGGACACGGGTGGCCCTCCTGGCTTCCAGGGCACTGCTGACTTACGTTCAATTTGCCATCAACTAGGACCCCCAGACCCCCTTCCACAGGGCTGCTCTCCAGTGTCTTGTTCCCCAGTCTGTCTGTACATCCTGGGTTGCCCCATCCCAGGAGCAGAATCTAACACTTTTCTTTTCTTAAACATCACGAAGTTGGTGATTGCCCAACCCTCTAATTTATCAAGGTCTCTTAGCAGGGCCTCTCTGCTTGTGAGGCAATTTAGTAGCATTGGCAGACTTGCTTAGTATCCCTTCCAGTTCTGTGTCCAAGCCATTTATGAAGATGCTGAAGAGCACAGGGCTGAGGTTGGAGCCCTGTGGAATCCCCCTAATAACAGGTCACCAGTCTGGTGTCACCCCATTCACTGCAACCCTTTGTGCCTGACCTGTGAGCCCGTTGCTCACCCACACGTGATGCATTTATCCAGCTGTGTGCTGGACAGTTTGTCCAGAAGGATCCTGGGTGGGCCAGTACTGAAATCCAAAAAGATTACATCAGCTGGCTTCCCTTGATTAGCTGGGTGGGTTATCCTGTCATAAAAGCAAATCAGACTTGACAATCAGGACTTTTCGCTCATGAAGCCATGCTGGCTGTGGCCATTGACTATATTGTCCTTCAGGTATTTTTCATTATCTCCCAGAAAAATCTTCTCTGTAATTCTACTGGGCACTGAAGTGAGACTGACAGGCCTGTAGTGTGCAGGGTTGTCCCTCTTGCCATTCTTGAAAATTTGGACAATATTTGCCAGCTTCCCATAGACGGAGACCTATCCAGATTTCCATGACCATTCAAAAAGCATTTTCAGAGGTCATGCAATGACTTCACCAGTTCTTTGAGTACTGTGGTATGAATTCCCTCAGGTGCCATAGATTTACAGGGATTGAACTACAGCAGCAGGTCCCACATAAGTTCAGGGTTTATCATTCTCACTGTCATGGTTCTCCAGGTCAGCACTCTGGGACCACCAGAACCCACCATCAGTGTTTAAAGCATAGTGCAGGAAGCATAGGACAATGCCTAGTTGGAGTCATTGCCTTTTTTTATTGTATCTGCCCAATGACAAAAGGTACTGAACAGCCACATTTGCACTGCCTGTCCCACTTTAAGCATTCTTAGTGGAGGGGAGGATGGTGAAAGAACGGGTTGGAGGGAATAAATCTTATGTAGAAGTAAGAAGGAAATACAACATTTTTCATATGTAAGGTAATTCCACACATGAGCTGTTGCCCTAGCCTTCATTTGTTTCTGGCTTTCTTTGCTCAGCAGGCACAACTGTGCCTTGGGATATGAAGGAATAGGGCTTCTTTCTGTTTTCTTATCCTTTAAATTTTTTTATTGTAGGCAGCATACTTTAGTAAATCTGTGTATAATGCCAAAGGTTAACACAGTTGCATTGTTGTGTTAAGATATGGTGGTGTCAGGAGTACCCAAGGAGAATGGGATCCTTCATGCTGGTGAGATCGCAAGCATGGCTTTAGACCTTCTGGATGTCTGCAAGACTTTTAAGATCCCACACAAGCCCAATACCCTCCTGAAGATAAGAGGAGGAATACATTCAGGTATGTTGAGAAAGCTGCAAATGAGTCTTCGTCTGGCTTGACAAATGCACCTGTAGTGGTCATTTCCTCTTCATTTAAAATAAAGTTAATTTTTTGATATGGGATGGAACACATCATAGAGGTCATCCCAACAGAGTAAATTGGATACATGGGATATTGGCACCCCAGTTTGGAGTACAACATTGGAAACATCCCACAGCTCCAGTGCATTTGCTGATGTGAGTTAGAACTGCCATTCTGTATCTGTTACTTGCCCTTATCAGCTGTTCTCTTCTCTCAAAACAGTGAGTTGTTTCTTGACACTCTGCTCTAGCCTTCACTCTCAGACGCCCAGCTCCCTGATTTAATCTGATGTATGACTGCAACTCCTTGATAGACAGCCCGAGCTGGACATGTCCTGTGCAGTCCAGCATCTGCCAATTAATCAGCGTACATTGTGTTACCAAGAAATAATATTTTTTATGTTTTAAATCACTTGTAAGACAGATGTGTAACCCATGTAAAGACAACACTGACACTCAGTCTTTATCTGGTTAACAAATTAGATACAGGATAGTGTAGGAAGCAGCCATAAGGCTGTATGACTGATTATGTGATTTATAAACACAAAATATCTCGTTTTCTATTTTGTAACAGGGACAGTTGTAGCTGGAGTTGTTGGAACCAAAATGCCACGGTATTGTTTATTTGGAGATACTGTGAACACAGCTTCCAGGATGGAATCGACCAGTGAAGGTAATAAGGAAAAAACTGCAGGTGGGGTTTTAATCAGCCCTGAATTAGTTCTTAAAAAATGTTAGGCTGAGTTTTGAGTCCTGACCTATTCAAATGATTGTAAATACTTTAAGGATATAAGGAGGTTCTTGATTTCTGTGTCCAGTCTGCCTAGGGACAAATTATGAGAGTGACATTCTCTACATCCGTTTTTGTAATCAGATCCCCTTATTTCTCAAGTCTCCGAAAGGGATTTTGTGGCTTTGAAGTTCTCTACAGTAAAAAAGGTAAGAAAAAAATAAAATGAGAGGCAAGTGGTTATGTTCACTATTTCTATTTGTTGCTGACACACAGCTGGATTTATGGTAAAATATTTTCATTACTCCTCTTTTATTGCTGATAACTTTCCCTAATGGAGAACACAAGAAATAGTAGAACACCATGGGAGCTGTGTCTGTGTTTAACCAATATAGAAGATTATGTATGTGTCCTCTAGCAAAGAGTTTAAACAGAAATTTTGTGGAGGTATTCTCACTGTTTCTTCCCAGGAGATAACAGAGCTCCAAGTTTACTCAGCAAGCTTCATCTTTATCCAATATGAGTATTTGAACCTCAGATTCTGAAATATTTTAGCTGATCTACCAGACCTGAGAGAAAAAAAAGAGTGATTCAACATCAAAGAACCCTGATGTCTTGTTCCCTTTCATTCATGAAATGAAGCTGTAGTAGTTTTATGGCTCACATTGCAATGCATTGTAAATGGATTTGAACTAGGCACATACAAGATTCTTGAAGTTTAATTTCATGATAAAAACTGCTGCTTTCAACATCTATCATGATCCACTAAAAACAAGGCAGAAAGGCAGGGGAATGGTCCTAAATGATGGATTTGAAAGTTTTGAAACGATTTGAGAATCACCAGCATCCATTCCTTCTCACCGTTTGTATTTTTCCAAAGCAAATGCTAACCTGGGTGGAACACATATAACTTCATTTTCTTTCTGTCAGTCTCCAAGATAACTCCTTTCGTGCTCCTTGTGTCAACGTATCTGAGAACTCCTTTAAAACTAATGCCTTCAAAATCTGCTTCCATCATTCATAGGTTATCTTTTGTTCTGTATGCCAGTCTCTTTCTCAGATGGTGTATCAACACTATAGACTTAAGAATAAAGACAGAGCATTTTATCTTTCAAGCCTTTATTTTCTCTCCCTCCTTTTCTGGCCACATACATCTGAGGACCTCAAATTACATTACCATGTTTTAACCCTAAGGTGATTGCTTTAAAATAGATTAATTAGCAAAGTGCATTAGAAATGGTATCACCTGGAATCTGAGTGCTAATGTCTTGTTCTCAAGCAGGATGACAAGTTGATATTTAATGTATTTACTGCAAAGAATATTTCTGAGATATGTATCTATATATATTGGCACATATATCTCCTGATCTACAGGCAATGTTCTGAGACTCTAAGAAACATTTAAACAAATAAAAGTGGACATTATAAACTATCATTTTCTGATGTAATAAAAATCAATTACACAATCTTAGCCAGTCCTACTATCATCTGGGATGTTTTTTAAACAAAAAAAGCATAATGATTGACTCTGTGTCACAGAATGTTACAGGTGGAAAAGAATGGTTTTTAATTTTTTTAAATTTTGGCAAAATTTTGCTTTCCAGCAACAGTAGAATTTCTTCTATCTGTCCTCCTTCTTGGTCCTTCCCCCATCATTTGCAAAAGGCAAGACAGGTGAGGTTTACGTGGTTTACATCTCAACTAAGGAAAAATCACATTTTTTTTTTAAATGTGGAATTATGTTAATATTGTCTCTTCCAACTGTCTTAATTTACAAGTTTGGAGTCAGAGCAAGGATGGCTGTTTCTTTAATGTTTAGACTTTGCTGAAAACTAGATGTGCAAGGAAAGCACTGGCTCTTTATTTATCAGGAGGTAGAACTGTGTATGGTTTTCTTCACCAGATGAAAAGAATGCTCATCAGTAGCACAGATAGACAACTGTGAAGAGTTACACAAATATTATTAGATGCAAAATGTGAAGTGTAGTGTTTGTTGAAAGCTCCATATTTGTCCTGAGATGCTCTCACAAACAGGCCAGGATACTGGAGCTTGTGTGCAAACATTTCAAATAACAAATAACAAGGAATGAAAGCAAAGACCTGAAAAAAAACCCAAGTGGGAGTTCATTAATGAGTCTTGAAATTTTTGACACACTTTCGGAGATGGATCTGTCTTAGATGTATAAATTGTTTGCTAATATGATATTTATCTTTCTTTCCAGCTCTTAAAATACAGTGTAGTTCAAGTGCATACCAGCTGTTGGAGCAGATTGGAGAGTATGTGTTAGTATGCCGTGGGAATTTACAAGTCAAGGTGTGTATGCAACATTTATATACTCAGCTTTTCAGAGAGGAGAGTGTGAAAGTACTCTGGAGTCCCTGAATTTTAACCCATGCAGTCCCCTATATGTTCTAGTCCTTTACATCTCAAAGTGCTTTGGTTAGACTAATTCCTGTACCTGAAGAGAGCATGTTCAAGTTTTAAGACAGGATCAGTTCCATGGGCTTGTTCACAGGACAAACCTGGTAACTCAGAGATGAAGGACTTAGTCAAGCTTGGAAGTCCTGCATGGCACATTCACTGTCACGACTGCTTGAAATCAAAAAAAGGTCTTTCAGAGACATCACAAAACATCATGTGAGTTCCACAAGAGAATTAACATACTTGTGGACCCAGTTTTGGATGGGACTTCAAAGAATTGTTTTAATTGATACTACTGCTATTATCTTTTAAGGAAAGGTTTTATGCCTCATTTTTCCTCTATGTAAAGTGGCTGACAGGCACATGTTTTTCCTTTTGGGATTTGTTTTGAGTTGTAGTAAGAAAATTATTTCATAAATGATGGATAGCGTTATAACCCCATGACTAATATTCCTTCTTAGGGGAAAGGAGACATGGTTACATACTGGCTTGAAGGTAAGAAAGCCTCTGTTACCCAGAAGGCAGTCACCAGCACTTCTGTGACTCCTCAAGATGCCAGCAGAGCTTCATGTAGTCCGATACCAGGTGTCCTTCCCGGTGATCTTCTCTGAAGTCCTGCTTCCTAGTCACTCATTAACTCCAGTATCCCTTTGGCTTTCAGTCTGTTGGGTCATCCCGCTGAACTAGAAAATTAGAAAATAGATAATACACCCCTTTGTCCTTGTGAATGTATTGGCTCAGGCTTTATTAACAGGTGTCTCTCCCAGCAATGGCACTGAAAATACAGAAAAATCAAAAAACTCCTCTTAAGGAATAATGCATAGAACTGCCCCACCAGCTACCAGGGCAGAAGGTAGCTTCCAATGTTACTTCTTGATTTGGTTTTGATGAGAAATCCTCTGCCAGCAGCCACCATGACTTCAAAATCAGCTGGCTGGACATTCCAGCCTGTGAGGTGCTCCTACAGGAAAGGAGACAGCGCAGTGTTGCTGTTTAGTGGTATCGTAAACCTTATGGGTGTGGTTAGTTTTGTGCTGTGAAAGGGAAAAATGAGGTATGTATTGTGTGAGAAAGTAAGATCCATCAAAAGAGGAGGATGAAGCAGAGAAATTATAGTGGATACAAACTGAAACAAGAATCTGTACTCCTACTTCCATTTCATCTCCATTGTCTGGAGCGTAGAAAAAAGAATTAAGAAGAAACTCTGGTGTTTCCATGCAGCCAGTTCCTAGTGACACCTGCCATCTTGTTGCAGAGACATAAAAATCTTGGGAGAGAAATGCAAGACATTGTATGCTGTTGCTAAACAGGATAAAGTTCGCCACAGCTGCTCTTGTCTTTGGCTGCTCTGGGATTTCTCTGAAAAACAACTCTTAACATTAGCTGATGTTATGGAGTTGCTTTGATTAAAGTGGCAGTGAACCTACTGTTGCTGGATACCTGTCTGTCAGTGAGATCAGGCAGCCCTCTGAGTCACTGTGTAATTTAGGACACAGTTTAGGAAGGTCATTCCTGAGCCAGCATTTCCTGTAAAGAGAGAACTATCACTACAAGTGGAGTAATCTCTAGATGAGCATGATTCTGTGAGCATTGCTGGTGTTGGCTTTCTTTTAACACTTGCCTTTCAGGGCTAATATATTTTGAAGAGTGTAGCCAGTTCCAGTTCAACTGATTAGCAAACAATCTTAACAGCATCAGTGAAACTGAGAGACAAAGGATATCAGGAGTCACAGCAGTTCCACCATAATGTGAACTAGACTGCATAAAGCTAACTGGGAGGAGATTAAAAGGAAGGACTTTGAGTGACATAGCACCACTTACTCCTGCTTATTCTGCTCCCTTACCCTCCAGTCTGTCCCTGATCCTGTTAGCTACAAGTAAAAAAACATGCACGTAGTTGCAATTTTTCTGGTATAAATTTGTGTAGTTTAAACAAGCAACTGACTACTTATTCATGTTTCCGTGTAGCTAGCACGGCTACAACTTTTAATTGCAAGGATGTGCTGTGGGATAGTGATAGGAGGGTCACACTACAGTCTTTCTTCGGCTTCTGTGAGAATTAAATGCAGCAGTAATGACATATTTTTCAGGGATGCCTAACAGAGGTAGAAAGTTAAATCCTTCCAAATTATGGGAGATTTTTTCGAAATACGTAGAAAAGATGTAGAACATTCTGAGTGATATTATGTCTCAAGAAGTGTGTGACATTCTGTATCTGCCATGTTGGATACAGAATGATTCTGAATGGAACCAGAATCTCAGCAAGGGAAACAGACGCAGCTGACTTTGGAACATGAGATCCCAACATAGAGTCCCGCCAAATTTTTTAAAATCAAAATTTTTAATTGATTTCATTTTTTTTATAGGCTTACAAATTCCTTTCTCTGTTTTTAATTTTCATATTAGAAGGTATAGTACAGTTACTGTTTTTGTAATCTTAGCAGAATAAACTTTTCAGTTATCAGTAGTCCAGAGATATCCTCTAATACAACTATTTCCTTTATCCAAATGCTATCTAGAAATTGTGAAACTCTCTGCTCTCTGCTTCATGATGTATTAAATAGTTTAAATTATTCTTTTAATGAGTTTGCATTTTTTTACATTTGTTTTAAAAAGGTGCATATCCTTATCAAATGTGGATGTGAAAGCATATACTTTGTCTGTATATTTCAGTTTTAACTCCTCTGCTTTGTTTTAATGTTGTCTATAGAATAAAAACTTTAAAACATGTGTCTTACGAGTTTAAAATCTTCTAAATAGAAATGAGTGATGAGGGACCAATAGTAAGCTTACTGGATTGACAGCTTTCACCACTGACAAGTCCTTGGGTAGTATTCAAGTTCTGCTGAAGACAGCAGAGACTCTTGCTGACTTCAGGAGGCTTAGAGCCTGGTGGTTTTCTGTAAAAGAGGTACAGCTTGAAGAGTGCTTGGGTCAGCCTACCTCAGTTTTATTGCTACTTCCTGATCCTCTCCTCGAACAGAGCATCTCCAGAATGAGAACTAGATTATTTTCAGGACTGTTGAATCTGTCATATCTTTCCTGCAACTTCAAGCAGTAGTCCTTACTAATGTCTGTTTGTCTGATGACTGTGATGATATGACTGAATTTGGAAGATAGCAGTATGGCAGTGAACGTTACAGATACAAACAGAAGTGTCCTCAGTCAACTGACAAGTATTTTAAGATTAATTTCAGGCATTTTGACAGACGTGGTCAATGACTACAGCCATATTTCAGATGCAGGAAAGCATTTACCAGCTGGTAAAGCTGAAGTATGATAACCAGCACAGTGCTCATCTATGAGATGCTTTAAATCCACAGAGATTCACATCCCAGATTTGGAGCTAGTCAGCTAATCTAGCAAGCATTCTTTTCTGAAATGGTACTGTATACTAGAAGTATGTGATGTGTTCTTCCTTTTCTTGATGATTATATCCCTGCCATAAAATGGGAAAGCAATTGCAATAACAAAGCTGAAGAAGTGAAGGTGGTATGTACTTTATAGATCACTTCATTTCTTCACTCAGTGGCCATTCATTTTCTACAGTCATGCAAGATAATACAGAGGATAGTAACACTCTATTCACCATGTGGTGATTTTATGGATAGATTGTGCATTTTGATTATTGTTTATTGCAGCTCTATCTACCTGGCAGTGAGAATGCAGGCAGGAACATTAAAAAAAAAATCACACAACACAAAAACTGACTTATGAAAGTCTTTTATTAGATTGATAAACCTTCACTATATTGTTTCAACTTGAATATTGAGGAACAGACTGAATAATCACAATATTTTAAAAAATCACAACAAGTAAAGCCAAAAATTCATTAATGTATTTCCAAGTGTAAAACTTCCTAGATTTCATTCAAACCATGGGCATTGGAAAAAGACTGTGTTTTGCCACCAAAAAGTTATTCTTTATCCCCTAGATTAGGTAGTAAACATATTTTTACTTAGCTTGTTATTGGTGTGTGTGTGGGGTCTCCAGTTCCAAGGCTCTTTTTTTTTTGTAAACAGAAAAGTTATCTGCTTCCTTGTACAGCTAATTAGTCAAATTAAATAAATTAATTTATTTAGATAAAAGTGAAGTGAAATCAGGTGTCCTTTGCAAACAATGCAGGGGCATAAAATGAGTGTTAAGCCTGACTGTGCAGTCAAAGGATGCAACATCTCTTTAAGATCTATGCCTGATCAGTATGAGATTTCCCCAGCTTGTAGAACATCTCTCCCACCTACTCAGACCCCTAAAAATTACTAATAGCCCTTCCATCTGAATTGACCTCAAAAGTAGAAATCTTTGGTTTTTTTAAGAATGTCATTCTGGGGCTGTCCTTTCAAACCTGTAAAAAGACAAGGCTATGCAAGATTGTTCTGATTATACTCCAGCTGAGTACCATCTGCTTTTCAGCTAATGAGCACTTTGTCTTCCTAATTCCTCTCCCAGTTCTTCCCTACTTCAGTATAAAACATTGCATTGTACTTTTTTTTTTTTTTACATTCTAAATTGGAATTCAAAGATAAAATATTTTGCAATAAAATATTCTCTCCAAATAAAATATGGGAAAATTGCCTTTCCTCCCAATGTAAATTTTGGTTTAAATTTAAATGCACTTTCTGATGTAGAGAGATAAAATGACCAGAGTTTGAAATGTGACAGAGTGGGTGTTTAGAATTTGTTTGTGTGGGAATCCTAGTGACTGAAACTTTCCAAAGAACACCCATGAGTCTACATGATATTATTTAATGTCCCACAGCATAGTAACCACAGTCCTCCGGTTCACACAGCAAAACAACCTACCCCACCTTCTTATTTGTACATCACCTTTCCACTGCACTATGTCTTAAAACACATATCCAATCCTTTTTGGAACTAAATTTCAAAGACTGGATTCAACAGTTTTCATAAAGCACTAAGTTTGACCTTGAAGCTCCACATGAAATGTCCAGTGTTACACCTTTGTGAAATCTGCCTTGTATTTCAACAGCAACAAAACAAGTACTTCCTACCAGTGAGTGCCAAATACGAAGCTAATGTGGGAGCATCCTTATGTTCATGACGGTGCACAATTGCTGATTATTACTGCATTTCATACTAAAATACAGTGGTGGGAAAGTAAGTGTTTTGATGAGATCTAAAATCGGCTCCCTACTACACAGTAATTTTTTTCGGTAGTTCTTGTATCATGCCTTCAGGCAGGAAAACACTCTGTCCCTACCTGAGGAGCCATCTGGGTAAGCTACCAAATACACAATACACACATGGAACAGAGCTCTAAACATACTGCCTTTGTGACCAGAATTTAACACAGTTAACCCAACAAAGTAATGAAATACTGTCTGTGATGCCTTTTTGGTCTCTTTTGCTTTTATGAAGACCTCTTCTGTTCTACTCTCACCAGAACATGTGAGAGTACAGAGCCAGATTTTCAAAGTGGTTAACCCTTTCTTCACTCCCTAGGGAGTCAAAAGGACACTTTAGGTTGAAAAAAATACTGAATCTTTCAGAATTGACTAAAGGTTCAGGGCTTTTATGAATGGTTTGGGGAAATGCTGAATGCAAAGCACTGGAAAGATTCAGATTTCAACTGCCAGGATTTCACGGGGGCCATACTGAAACACAGACCTGGAATGTCTTAACTCTGTTGGAAGAACTGTGTGTTCTTAAAGAGCCACAACAGAGTTGTTCTTAGAAAAGGTTTTTTTCTCCTAAAGAACAGAAGGAATTTTAAATTGCAACAACAGGCTTGAGGCAGAAAAGTTGGGTAAGGTGTTGGAAAAACGCCTCTGAGGAGATCTCAAATAAATATGTTGCTATGATTGTGCATTCAGTTTCCTGCCTTTGCAGACAAATGTATAGCATATATACACACACCCATCCAGGGTGCATTTTGTAAGCAAAAACATTAAGCATAAACACTTCTCTGTATCTGACACAAGGCTAATCCATGCAACTGTTCTGAACACAAAATACATAAACATTTAAAAACTAATGAAAACTGAATCTCCATATCTGGTAATGGTATAGAAGGTCTGAAATTCTAGCACTGATAGGACTGCTAAATTAAAGGTAATGTTTACCAATGAAAGTTTGCCAGGGTGCATGAAAAGTGACTTCTCGATCCACTCTCTGTGTTTTCCAGACATAAAAGAGCCCCTACCGCCAGAGAAGTAACAAACCTGCTGACAGCTCTCCCAGTAGGGATTGCATGTTCAGACTAGCTGCAGAGTGGAAACGGGCTCAGCATGAGCTGCTTTGGAGCTGATGCCCCATGCTGTGTGTCAAGAGAACACCTCTAGCCTATGTATTAGGAAACTCCTCTGCAAGTTTTAATACAATTGATATTAGAAGCGTAGATAGAAACCTTTCAGGACTCAGAAGTTTCCTACGCCATGGCTTTACTGGCAACATGCTGAGAGTCAGCACACACATTCCTGTGTGCTGATTGTGCTCTGCAAGTAAATAGGTTAGTCCCTACACGCACATGAAAATCAGGCTGGAAGTGCTTGGTGGCCTGACAGTCACCCACCTCTAACCCATCGCAAAATCCTAAGCTTGTGCTGCAAGAACTGACAATATAATTGAATGTCTCAACATAACAGCTTAGATTGGATGGATGATGTAGTGTCAAATTCTACCACCCTAGCCAAAAGCAGGAGCTCACTCTGCCAATTCTGGTATGTAGCAGCAGAAATGGTGAGAGGGGGTCACAGTAGCTGTACCTCCAGTAATTACAGCATAATAAATAGTTACTGGAGGCAGGACTGCAGAGAGTTTGGATCGAAGGGGGAGGAACTGCCTCTGCAAGAGTATGACATTTCTGCAGAATGCAGATCAAGAATACAATACCAGTCCTGAGGAACACATACTCTGAGCACACTCACCTCTTGCTTGTTCAGTTCCAGGCTGAAAGGACCAGCTTTTGTTTTGCACTCAGGAGGACAAAGTGCATGCTGATTAAAACTTCAAATTGTCTGTTAAAGACTTTGCAGTGATCAGCTTGTACGACTGGGAAAATGCTACTTGTGACAACAGAAATTTAAACACAGCTACACAAAATTGCCTTTTGTTGATCTGCATATCACATTGTCTCTTAAAAGAAGATATACTACACTGTACCACTATGATAAATGCTACTCCAAAAATAAAGTTTATGTATCTTAGGAAACTTCTCTGAGTGTCCAAATTACTGCTTTCCTTTAAATTCTTTATACATCCTGCCATCCATACTTTAGGACCAAGCAATATGTGGTTCACAAGGCATTTATCCCGTAAGACTTTTATCCCCCAAACAGAGCTCCCCTACAACTTCATGCGCTATTTGGAAGAGAGCATTGAGGAGAGAAGTGGGACTTTGACCCAGAGGTTTTTTAAAGTAGCAGGAACAGAAAGAAGCTCTCATCTCTGGTCATGGCTTAGAATCACACCCCAAGATGTGGTATCCTGATGCCAAATTCAGACTGGAAGCTGCCTCTGAAAAGCAAAGTGATTATTCCTGCTTGCTCTAAGATCAGCACTGGTACCACAAGTTCTGGTCTGAATGAAAATAAAGTCCCAGGTGCTCTCTGATCTGGGCATGTTATCTGCATAAAAAAATCTGAAAATGCTGTCATGATGTCTGTGATCAAATATGCAGTAGATTTCTACTGGCAAAACTATAAAAAGTTCACTTCATTAAAAAGAAAAGAAACCAAACAGAAACAAAATCACAAAACCCCCCAACAACAAAAACAAACAAACAAAAACCAAACCAACCCCCTCTAAACACTTAACCCCTAACCCCCCCAACAAACAAAAAGTTTAAAACTCTTTCATTTTCAAATCAACAAATTCATATTTTTAAAATGGCCAAGTTAATCCATTTCCATTTCATTCTCTGCTAAACTAGCAGGAGAGAATGGAAAAATAAAGAAAGAAGTTTAAGAGACAGTACTAATTTATTTCTCTAATTTTGAATTCTCACACATTCAAGAAACAAATTTAGTGAATTATGGTATATTAGCCTAGAAATATTGCTTAAAGTTGTATTTTATTATGAAATCTTACTTCAGCTGAATGAATGGAGAGATGACATTGCCTGTAAATATCACATTTTAAACACACAATTTTTTATACCTCTTTCTGTATTACGGGAAGTTTTCACTCCCATTAAACTTTGCTTTAATACAAGCATTCTCTTGTTTTTATGCTGAGAATGGAATAAAGCACATGACTCAGATCTGCATGTCTGTATATCAAGTTATATACTAACTATTCCATTTGTCACTAGAGTTTGCTGGCTTGTCTTAAAAAAGCCCATGTAACTTTTAACAGAGAACATCTAATTCTAGACAAAATGGAAAAACTTGACTTTTTCCTATATATATATATGCAGAACTGTACAAATCTAGGTTCCCAGCAGGCTGGGGCCTTGCTCTCTTATGCAAGGCAAGTGATTACTCACAACCCTGTCAAAGGCAGCAGGCAGGACCCAGTAGCCTGTTTTCGCATGGTGGATCTGATCTCCAGGGATGCTGAGCACCCCCAATGAGACCCTCATCTGCTTTCCTCAGAAACAGAAAGCAAAAGACCCTACTCTTCATCATGTCCATCAGCAGTATTTTAGCTCTTGGCTTCAGAGGTCATGAAATCAAACTTCCTGGTGCCAGTAAAGACTTGCTCTGCACATTGCAGAAGAAGGTCCTGCAGTGACTAAGCCTAAGCAGGAGGCAAGCTGCTGACAGCAACTGAGTGCTTTTATGTGGAAGTTGAACATGTCAGGGAGAGGGTCTGTTTATGTAGAATTATTTTGCTCCTTGGACACAACCTGGGCTGCGCAGAGTGC
Organism: Struthidea cinerea; assembly: GCA_013397865.1. Taxonomy (NCBI): domain Eukaryota; kingdom Metazoa; phylum Chordata; class Aves; order Passeriformes; family Corcoracidae; genus Struthidea; species Struthidea cinerea. Next base: position 586,955 of record VZTI01004650.1, read on the forward strand.
AGGTGTTAATTTATTACCACAGTACTGCTGCTGCATGCCTGAGCAGCAGAGCTGCCTGTAACCACCTATTCAGAGTCTTTGCCTGACTTAAACTAGCTAGTGTTTTTTGAATTTATCCTAATAGTATCCAGATGCCCCACCAAAGCCTGGCCAAAGCGTTAACATCTTATTTGGTCTGAAAGACACCAAGCTATACAATGTAAAAAAATGTTTCCTCCTTCTGGAGACATCTTCAGAGACTGGTTGTCTGTTACGATTTGACGTAAGTTTCTCAACAAACAAACAAACACACATACACACACAAACACAAATATATGTATAAAATTTACATTCACTTTCCAAACAATTCAATGGGCATGGAAAGCCTCATTTGAGTACAAAATTCCTTTCAATTTTCTACACAACATCTCAGGTTGCTACAAATGAAACACTGTTTTTCTATTTTCCTACTCTGGTAACTCAGTACATTTCGCTGGTACAACTTACAGTTGACAAAAACCAGCTAAGTAGGAACAATTATTAAGACTTTCATCACACAAGAACTTTCTGGAGTTCTGGGAGTTTACTCATAGGAGCTGGGGCTTTGTGAGATGCTAGCAAATTATTCTATGTTTTAGCAACCATTACCCTAAGACTTTAACACTTAGAGTAGCTGCTTAGCATGCCCATTATGTTACACCACATCTCTGTTACCAACACCGTAGAGGTCAGGTAAGATGTTTACGCACAGCATGGAACATGCAAATTAGTGTTGGACAGAATAGCCAGGATTTGTATTTCAGTATGTAAACTTCAGGCTCTGAATTTGAATGGTTAATCCTCATTACTCACTTCACATTTTCTTGCTATGTATCCATAAGCTGTGAAAAAAACATCTACATCAGTCAGGTCCTCTGTTCCCTTCTCCCAGCAAAGCATGGCTTTGAGACCCCTGAGTGGACTGTCACCATGCATTTCCCATACAGAAACATCTGGCATTTTAGAAAAGGCACAAGAAAATGGCATTTTCAGAAGAGTCAGATCCCACTCTGAACATAACTCACAGAAGTCTATTCCTGAAGCGATTTTTGAGGTACTGAAACATATTTTAAAGACCTGAGTTCACTGACATCTGCTCCTAGTCTATGCAAGAACTGTGTCATGTTCATGTTGCATTCTCCTTGTCAAGTATGCCTCTAAAATCCAAAAGTGTTAGAAACATTCCAGTGAACTCAAGACCAGTGGAAAATTAAGCTAACACCTCTATGTTCATGCTATTGATGATGGGTTAGTCTTTGAAAACTCTCCTGAGCCTATCTGGTTCCTAGGAGTCTTTCAGAAGAGCCCATGGGGTTAGGACATCTATTCTTTGACACAAAGGAAAATAAGATCCTGCCACGATGAAGGGAGAAAAATGACTTCTACACTCCTGAACATCAGCCAGCTATTGGAGTTTATGCTGACATCTCTCAATCCCTCCCAAAAGGAAGTGACAGTACATCAAACACTTATTCAGCCATAGAGCACCACATTCTTTCCTCCAGACAGCTCCAGAGTTTCATTCAGCTCTTGATCTCAACTGACAGCCACTGCTGCCCTCAGTGTGCCTACAGGCTTGGGTACAATATGCAGCAGGAAAACAAAAGGGAGGGAAAGAGAGAAAATAAAATTAAAATGTGATTTCTTTTTTCCGAAATGAAAAATTGAGTTCTTTAACCTTTAAACATGCTTGTTTACTTACAGAATGTGTACTTCAGGCACAAAAGGTTTGAGTATCAGTCACATACCACGTTAAACTGAAATAGTATCAGGATTGTCCCATGCAGTCAGCTATATTATCCCCTATCAAGAAGTTGAAGTTGCAGTTTTTGTATACATACATATATATAAAGTATGCATCTTTCACACAATGGTCTCCTGGTCTGAGTTGACTCCAGTGGGGTTTATGTAACAACAGTACTTATCATAAGGGCTGCTATCCTTGTAAGAGCAGACAATGATACTGTCTTTAGGAGCCACAAAAATGTTGTCTTCAATGTCAGGGCAAGGAGTGCTGTCCCTGGTGGGAGAAGAGCTCTTCTTCTCCAAGGCACTGTATGTGGAACCATCTCCCACGAACACATTCTCTGGCATCTCTGGGTAACAGCTCTCCAGGTATTTCAGCATCTCCTCCTGCTCCACCTTTCTGGTGAGGCTCTTGCACTCTGCCGTGGCAGCGGCGGTGGTGCTGGTGGTGCAGATGAACACGGTGTCCTCTCCCCTCAGCCCTCTCCTGTCCTTGCGGTAAGCTTTCCTGGCCAGCTCGTCACAACTTCCCTTGCCAGACTCCAGGTCCGAGGGGGTCCTTAGCAGCTCCACGACATCCCGGTCCTTGACTTCCTTACAGCACGGACGCATGTTCTCGGGACATTTGGTGCAGCCGTCGGTCTTTCTGGTGAGAGCAATGGCGGCGATGCCCGGCAGGCAGATGGCCGGCCCGATGGCCAGCAGCGGGATATCTCCCAGGGTCTCTCCCTTGATGCCAGACACGGTGAACATGAAGCCGAACACCAGAAAGACGCTGACCAGAGCCACCACCAGCCCCGTCCGGGGGTTGATGTCGTCGGGTCTCAGGGTCCGCGCCATCCAGCTGGTGCGCACGGGGACGCTTCCCCCCACCGGAGCGCCCCTCGGGGCAGGGGACAGACGCTCCCCGGCAAGCTTCCGAAGTTTCCCGGGCAGTGAGGCGCGCAGGACCCCGACAGCCGGCACCGCTCGGCTTCCCTTCGGTGGAGCCGCAGACGGAGGGCGGGCCGGGGCCGGGAGCTGTCCTGCCTCCTGCCTCCTCCCTCGCTCCCTCCCTCCCTCGCTCGCTCCCTCGCTCCCGAGAGCCGGTCGGAGCGGCTCCCCCGCTTGCAGCCCCGCCGCACCCTCCCACGCTGGCGGCGGGCGCAGGGGGCTCAAACCTTGCCGGAGGCCGGGAGTAGAGAGACCGGGCGGCTTCCAGCAGCAGCGGCCGGGGAGGCAGCTGCCGCGAGTGTTCACCTGCCCGGCCTCCACCTCCTCCTCCTCGTCCTCGCCCGGCCCCACCGGAGCCCCGCACAGCCGTGAGTACGCGCACCGCCCGGCGCGGGATGCTGCGGGGCGGGCGCGGGGGCTCACCGGGGTTGCCCCTACCTGATGGCTACCGCTGCTTGGCCGGCCGCTGCCGCCACCCCGGGCAGCCTCTCCCTCTGGGGCGAAGGGGAGCGGACCCCCGACGGGCGTCCTTCCTCGGGAAGCCGGGATCTGCATCCTCCGCACGGACCCCCGCACTTAAAGCCTCTTCTTCGGTGAGGACGGGGCTTGCGACGTATCGCAAGTCTTGCGGACAGACGGCAGTCCTGCCTCGAGTCTTCTCCCGAGTTAGGCACAAGTGGAGAGCAAGGCTTCAGGAGATGCTGTGCTGCAGCTGGATTTCATCCTGAAGGTGGCCCTTAGGGATGAAGCCTCTCCTGATGTTATTCCCTCCCCAAGAGTGAACACAGATGTTGGGGTTCCCTTGGTATCCATGGCCTGCCGACTGTGATGGTGACGTTCTGTCCCTGTGATTTGATGCACTTCAGTGATGGTAATTTGAAGTAAGCACCACCAGCAGAATGAGTATAGAAAAGGATCTCAAATAGGTGGGAATATGGAAAGGCAGCAGCATGTTCAGGCAGGTTGCCAGTGATACAAAGGAGTGAATGCTTTCACCTGGGGCAGAGATACTGGGAGACAAAAAGGAGTGATACCAGAAAGCTTCCAAGAAAATTAAGGCAACAGAAAAGGACACTCTGAACTAACAATCATGAAACCATGGTTTCTCTAAGTCTTCCCATTACTTAGGGAAAAAAAAAAGTTGCCTGTCAATTCAGGGTCAACCCACTACACCATGATTCATTTTCCTCATACTACAAACCTGGAAAGCTCAGAGAAGCCAATTTAGAAAGCACTGAAATGTTTCTCAGGTCATGAAAAGCATGGATTTTATTTACCCTCCCTACAGTACAACATCAACAGAGTACCTCTGTGTTGGAGATTTCCAACTTGCCTTGCAGACAGCAAGTCCAAGAATATAATTTCATAAGTGGGAACAACTCCTGCCTTACAGGACACTTTCTTCATAAATGGGGTGTCAAGCTATAGTATTTACTGTTTATTTTGAAGGATGAGTAAATGGGAGTAGAAGTATACACTGAGGAGAGTTTTTAAGTCTGTGGCAGTGGCTTGGGTTTGAGATTAAAAGTTTGTAATGGACCACGATCAGTGTTTCAACTTGTCCTCCAGAAAACTGTCCAGTAAAATTCACACTGAACCTCTCAACTGTTGCAGAGTGGGCTGAAACAGGAATGTTTTGGACTCTGCTAGAAATACCTTTCTTGACTGAAAGACTTAGAAATCAAAACCTTCCAGCTAGCACAAGTTAACTTCTACTTTTGCCATTGTGCAGGATTTAGCAGTATGAGAAATAATGGTAGTGTCTCAGCCCCTGTTTTCCAGAGTGAGAATTTGCTGTTTCTTTCCATCTGCTGTTATTCAGATACACAGCTTTTATGTTCTCACGTTGGAATGAATAATGCCTTTTTTTATCCATCAGCTAGATTCTGGATGAAAGAAAGTGATTAACCTTCAGCAAGCCTGTCCCACATAACTAAAATGTTGTAAAGTGTAAGTTACGAAGTTATGAGTATGTTGGTAACTAATGCCATGAAAGTCACTGTTCCTGCTCCCTGACCTTCCTTCACCTCCTCTAGTGCATTTGAATAGTCTTTCAAAAAATTGGAAATTGTTCTTTTGTTGAAAAACAAATTATGATGCCTGGGAAAAGCAATTACCTGAAGCTGTATTCATCAACAGTCCTTCAGAGATAGAAAAAGGACACAGAAATGTAAATATTAGTGGCATTAGTGGAGGGGAAAATTGCTGTAACAGCTGAAGTACATGTCAGAATATCTAACAGGAGTAAAAATGGCCCTTAAAATTTAAGCAACAGGCTTACTGAGATGGAAGAGGGAACATCTACTTCGCAACAGAAAACTGTTAGTGGACAGAAAAACACAGAAAACGTCAGGACAAAGGTGGAACTAAATGTCTTTATTTTGTCCCTTTGTGAGTGATTTCAAGACAAGATTGTGTGCTTCCAGTGGGAGGGCATAGAAAAGGAAAACAATCACCCAGTTCCAGGAAAGAATGCCACAATTGTTAAAATTGTCTTTCTAAGCTAGGAATCAAGAGATCAGCAAGTGCTACTTAACACAACTGAGCAGCAATGCAAATGGTTGAATTTTCTACCCTGTTCATAACTAGAGAAAAAAAAATGCTCCTTTGAGGTGAAGTATGTTTCTGTTTTGGTGCTGTAGACAAAAATTAGGTACTCAACAGCTTTTTTACCTCAGTCTTCAATGGCAACCTCTCTTCCCCCCTCTTGAGCGGATGGACAGAAGGATGGGGACTGAAGGAAAAAAGTGCTCTCTACTGTAATAGGTCAGGTTTGTGATCACCTGAAGAACCTGAACATGTCCGTGGGATCTGATGAGATGCTGTGCTGATTTTGTCTGGGATAGAGTTCATTTTCTTCACTGTGTCTGGTATGGGGCTATGTTGGTAAAGTAGAGGTGTTTTGGCTGAGCAGGGCTTACACAGGGCCAAGGCCTTTCCTGCTGTTTGTCCTGCCACGCTGGTGAGGAAGCTGGGGGTGCATGGGAGGCTGGGAGGAGACACAGCTGGGACAGGCGACCCCAACTGACCAAAGGGATATTCCAGACCATTTGACATCATGCTCAGTATATAACATGGGGGCAAGAAGGAGGAAAGGTGGGAAATTTGGGATGATGATGTTTGTCTGCCCAGGTCACTGTCAGGTGTGATAGGGCCCTGCTCTCCTGGAGATGGCTGAACACCTGCCTGCCCCATGGGAAGCGGTGAATCCATTCCTTGTTTTGCTTTGCTTGTGTGCATGGCTTTTGGTGTCCCTATTAAACTGCCTTTATCTCAAACCGGTGACTTTTCTACCTTTTACCCTTCTGATTCTCTCTCCAATTCCAGGGGTGGGGGCGTGAGTGAGCGGCTGCTGGGGCTTGGCTGCTGGCTGGAGTTAAACCATGACAGATGCATCCCAGAGTCCCAAGGGAATTAGCTGACATAGTTGCCAAGCCACTCTCCGTGGTACTTGAAAAGTCCTGGCAGTCAGGTGGAGTACCAGGTGACTGGAAGAGCAGGAATATTGGACCCATCTTTAAAAGAGGTAGGAAAGAGAACTCTGGGAACTACTGATCTCTCTGCCTCCCTGGACTGACCCTTCCTATCAAAAGCTACCCAGTGCTCTCTAAATTATCTAGAGAAAGATTGGATGGGTGGATTGTTCAGTGGATAAGGAATTGGTTGAACAGTCATATCCGGAGGGTAATGGTCAATGGCTCAATCTTCACATGTAGGTTGGTTATAGATGGTGTCCCTTAGGGATCTGCCTTGGGACAAGTACTGTTTAATGTCTTCCTCAGTGATGGAGAACCATTGGCAGGTTTGCAGCCAACCTGCTTTGAGTGGTTTGAGTGTTGCTGTTGATGTGCCTCAGGGATGGGATGCCATCCAGAGGGACCTGGACAAGATGGAGAAGTGGGCCCACGGGAATCTCATGAGGTTTAACAAGACCAAGAACAAGGTGCTGCACCTGGGTCAGGACACTCCCAGTATCAGCACAGGCTGGGGATGAACAGATCGAGAGCAGCCCTGTGAGAAGGCCTTGGGGGTGCTGGTGGGTGAGAGGCTGGACATGACCCAGCCATGGGCACCCACAGCCCAGAGAGCCAAACGTGTCCTGGGCTGCATCCAAAGCAGCGTGGGCAGCAGGGGAGGGAGGGGATTCTGCCCCTCTGCTCCACTCTGGTGAGACCCCACCTGGCCCCATCCAGCTCTGGGGTCTGAGCAGAGGAAAGACATGGACCTGCTGGAGTGAGTCCAGAGGAGGCCACCAAGGTGATTAGAGAGATGGAGCATCTTTCCTACAAGGAAAAGCTGAGAGAATTGATGAAACTCATGAGATTCCCGTGGGCCCACTTCTCCATCTTGTCCACGTCCCTCTGGGTGACATCCTGTCCTTCAGGAGTGTCAACCACACCACTCACCTTGGTGTCATCTGCAAATTTGCAGAGGGTGCATGTGGTCTCTTAATTTGTGTCATTAACAAGATACTAAATAAGGCTGGAGCCAATACAGACTCCTATGGGATATCCCTCGTCACTGATGTCCAGTGGGACTCTGAGCTGTTGACCACTNAGCTGAGAGAATTGATGAAACTCATGAGATTCCCGTGGGCCCACTTCTCCATCTTGTCCACGTCCCTCTGGGTGACATCCTGTCCTTCAGGAGTGTCAACCACACCACTCACCTTGGTGTCATCTGCAAATTTGCAGAGGGTGCATGTGGTCTCTTAATTTGTGTCATTAACAAGATACTAAATAAGGCTGGAGCCAATACAGACTCCTATGGGATATCCCTCGTCACTGATGTCCAGTGGGACTCTGAGCTGTTGACCACTACCCTCTGGATGCAACAGTCCAGCCAGTTCCTTATCCATCTAACAGTCCGCTCATCAAATCCATCTCTCTCCAATTTAAAGAGCAGGGTGCTGTGAGGGACCATGTCAAAGGCTTTACAGAAGATAAATGACATTCACAGCCCTTCCCTTGTCCACTGATGTAGTCACTCTATTCACTCTCTATTTCCAGTCACTGGGGATTTCTCCTGACTGCCATGGCTTTGCAAATATGGTGGAGAGTGATTTGGCAACTATGTCAGCCAGTTCTCTCAGGACTTTCGGGATGCATCACGGTGGATCCCATAGACATGTATGTTCTGGTTCCGCAGGTGATCATGAACATGACCTCTTAAGGAAGGAAACACTTTTCTCATCCAGCCCCCACCTTGCTGTCCATCCGCTCAAGAGGTGTGGGAAGAGAGATGGACAATGGAAACAAGTTGCTGAGTATATCAGCCTTCTCTCATCCATTGTTACCAGTTTCCTAGTTGTGTCATCAGAGGAGTGCATTTTCTTTGACCTTTCTTAATTACCATGGAGCAACCAAACCAGCTATTTGGATAAGCAACTTTAGATGTACTACATTCTTTTTGGTTTTTTTATGTAGGTTTGAGGATAGAAATCAGAAAAGGATGGACCGAGATGGATGTGGTGAAAAGAGTACCACTTGGATGACAGGTAATTTTTCCTGGTACTTCTTTCTTAAACCCTTCTCTGAACCTGTTGGTTTGCAGATATGATTGTCTGCTTCAATGGCTTCTTGCAACAGCAAAGCCTTACTCTGAGCAGGCAGTACTGCAAAATCCATGGAAAAGTGTGTACGTCATATTTTTTAGTATCTTAAATGCCGCGCTGCCTCCCCCTGAGGGCTCGGCCTGCGGCTGGTGGGGTTCGGTGCCCGCACGGTACGGCGTGCCCTGTTTGGGGAACTGCGTGCCTCAGTTTCCCCAGCCTGAGGCTGTCCGCCCCAAGCAGTTCACAAACCGCAGCAAGGACAAAGATGAAAGAGTGGAGCCTCCGTGCTATTTTTCCAAGTTCATTTCTCTGCCCCTAAGGGCAGGGAGATAGATCTTAAAGGGAAGATGATGCCGAGAGAAACCGAGTTTCTTTGTCTCGGCTCTGGGATTTATCGGGGTACAGCGAGAGCAGGGTACAGCAGGGCCAACCAATCAGGAGGTTGACGACACATGACAGGAGACCAACAGGGACATCTGAGGGGAGAAACAGAGTTATACTAACTTATGAAAAATTATCTCTAAAAAGATTTCAGACCATGCGAGCCAGCCACAGGGTCAGAGGCTCTGTGACGTGGCACACCAGGTGTGGATGTTGCTATGGTCCAGAGCTGTCTTTTGATTCGTCCTCTGGGATAGAGTTGGACGAGGGGAAGTCGACCCACTCCGGCCCCCTCGCTCCGAACATGGGCTGAATCACAGCAACACTTAAAGTTGAAAGATCAGGCAGATGGAGTTTTGAATTAATACATTACAATTGACAGGTGGCTTACCTAGAAGATCTCAGCCATACCATGCAAGGACTCCACAAGCCCTTAATAACATCATAGGTAAAATTAGACTCTAATTTTCACCTTCCAAGCTCTGTGGCAATGCTAAAACTTGATACTGTTTCTGAGTATGGGATCATGTAGCGATAAATGATACACATTATAAAGTCACCCCAAGACATAAGTCCTATCTATAATTTGGATATGGAACATGGGACTTGTTTTGCTAGCAAGTTCTGTGTGGATTGGGATACTCAAGTTTCAAGCTTTTACACTAATGCACTTGTGCACATATTTGAGCCACACCATTAGCTTGAGGAGACAGTCAGTCATTCTGCTGAGGTCACTGGCAGGCACTTCAAACCTGCTCAAGTGCTGCTTCACAAAAGTCCTTCCTGTCTGCAGCAAGTACTCCTTGCTGAAAGTGGATGCTGAATGCGCAACATCCATCTCCAGGCCTTTTTGTACACTGTGTTTTCTTGGCAACATATACAAAAGGAAATACTTGACAATTTCTTTGTAATGTGCAACTATGTGCTGTGATCCTCATACACCTCAGTTAAGAGATGTTTTTTTTCTCTATTTGAAAATGCTTATTGTTTACCCAGCTTCACATACCATAATTACCTTATTTATATTTCTTAGTGGGTCTGCGTAGCCACTTCTAATGCCTCTTCCATGCCTCTGGACTGCTCTCAAAAGCCCCAGGCAGTTCTCTGTATCTTCATGTCCTCAAGCACATGAAGTTCACCTGAGGGAGGATTTTTGTACTCTGACTGTTCACTCAAGCCCCTGGGTCTTGCTCTTTGTAGACAATCATTTCTGCTTGACTGCTGCTTGCTGGCCAATTGGCCGGATGTGGAAGGACTCCGCTGATGAGAGCATCTGATCAATAAACAAGGGGCAAAAGGGAGATAACAGATGCCTGAAGGGCTTGTGTTTTGTCACTGAGCCATCACACCAGGAGTGGGATTCAGAAACCCTGGTAGTGAGTCATGCATCCGTCTTGAGGTGACCTCGGGGACTTAGCAGGATTGCTGTGGAAGAGGTACAGGCTGCTGTATGAGTCACGCCATCAGGCAATAAATTAGCCGATATAATTCACTGGGAACTTTGTCTATCTGCATCGCTCTGCCTGATGTGCTCTTTCCCTTTGGGAAGCTTCTGATTAAATATACTTTATTTCTTCTATCGAAAATTGCTCACAAAAGATGCAATAAACTCAGGGGAGTCACCCACAAGTACTGTGTGTTATGCACAGTGGTGAATAATGGGTGGCTTGCTTTGTCCCAGAGAACATAGCAAACACTTCTTAAAGGGGGTCTCTAATTGAGGTGCTTCTCTGTGGAGAAAAAGGAAGGGAAAATAGGTCATCTTGACCTACCTCTGCAGAAGAAGCTAATAATTTTTGATATGCTGAAACACTTTTAAAGCAGTTTCCAGCATAATCATGTAGAAATGACCATGTATTAGTGTACTCGCAGTGACTAATTCTTTCTGTGAAGCTTGCTGGCATCCTTCCTGTCTGTTTAGGAAAATTTAGGATAAAACCAAGGGAACTGATCAAAAGGCTATGCATGTTCCTTGCAGGCTCTGGAAGATTGGAACTTCCCAAGCCAATTAAACTAGAAGCAAATTTAAATGGGAATGGATATCATCAAAGTCTATAGCTCATTTAAACAATGCAAATGTATCTTTAAAAAAAAATTATCCTATGCTGCGGATTTTTAAGAAGCAAAGAAATTTTTGTCATAACAGTCCTGATTGCCTGCCCCGTGACTACGCCACATCTGCACCTTTGTGAAGATGTAGCAGCCAATCCTGGAAAACATGTCCAGGCATATGAATGACAAGAAAATAATCAGGAGCAGTCAGCGTGGATTCACAAAGGAGTGAATACCAACCTGATAGCCTACAGTGAAACAGGTGGCCTGGTAGATGAGGGGAGAGTGGGTACTGTCTACTTGGACTTCAGCAGGGCCTTTGACACTGTCTCCTCTAAGATCCTCCCAGACAGGCAGTTGTTGTATGGCTTGGGTGAGCAGACAGTGAGATGGACTGAAAACTGTTCAAATGGGCAGACCCAAATGCTGATGATTAGTGGCACAACATCTAGTTGGATGCCAGTGACTAGCAGTGTGCCCCAGGGGTCAATACCGTGTCCTTCAACAATCTTCATTAGTGATCTGGATGATGAGGCAGAGTGCACAATCAGGAATTTCTCAGAGAACATAAAACTAGGAGGAGCGGCTGATATCAGAGGGTCATGTTGCCATCCACAGGGATGTCAACAGCCTTGAGAAATGGGCTGACAGGAACCTAATGAAATTCAGCAAGGGGAAATGCCAAATACCGCACATGTGGAGAAAAAAAAATATATGTGCTAGGTACTGCCCAACTGGGAAGCAGCTTGATAGAATAGGACTTGGGGACCTGGTGGGCACCAAGTTGAACATAAGCCAGCAGTGGGCCTTTGTGGCAAAGAAGGTGAATGACGTCCTGGGCTGCATTAGGAGGAGTATTGCTGGCTAGCTGGCAGGTGATCCTGCTCCTTTACTCGGAGCTGGTGAGGATATCCCTACAGTACTTTGTCCAGTTCTGCGCTCCTCGGTACAGTAGAGCCATGAACATATTGCAGAGAATACACTCTTCAATGGATCCTTCAAGGGAAGGGTCACTAAGACAACTCAGGGACTGGAGCACCTCTGCTATGAGGAAAGGCTGAGGGAGCTGGGCCTCTTCAGCCTAAAGAGGAGAAGGCTCAGAGGGATCTCATCAAAGTCTATGAATGTGTGCAGGGAGGTCACAAAGAGGACAGAGCAGAGCTCCTTCCAGTGGTGCCCAGTGACAGGACATGAGGCAGTGGGCACAGACTGAAACATGGGAGGTTCCCTCTGAACTTCAGGATACACTTTTTCGTTGTGAGGATGACCAAACATAAGGGCAGGTTGCCCAGAGAGGCGGTGCAGTCTCCATCCTTGGAAATACTCAAAAGTCATCTGGACACGGTCCTGGGCAACCTGCTGTAGATCACCCTGCTTGCTTAGAGGTTTCTTCCAACATGCACCATTCTGTGATTCTTTTATGGCAGAGAAAATGATGGGTGAGTGTGAACATGTGTGCATGCACAGGCTGAGCAGTCTCTCATCACTGTGTGCAGGGGCAGTGGAGAAAGATAGGCAAAGCATTTTTTACTGGAGATGGGGATGCAAGCAGCTGTCTTTGAAGGGGGTGAAATCTGCATGGTACACCAGGAATTCTCTGGGGCAAAGTGTGCAGTGGGGCGCAAAGTGTGCGCTTAAGTCACAGGGGAGCTGTGTTCTTGAATAACATGAAATCCGCTTTTTTTCAGGAGGCAGCCTGTCGAATACCTGTCAAGTGGTGATGACTTCCCTCCACCATCTGCTCCAGCTGATCATCAGCCATCACATGGCTGGAGGCACCAAGAGTGGCTTGCTGCAGTCCCATGATAGCTCCTCACTCTTGGGCATTTCCCTGGCAGCCCCCCTTCTTGCTGCCTGTGGGAAATACCTGCTACTTCACCCTCTGCCTCCCTGCAAGCCGAGTATCTGAGAGGAGCTTTCTCAACCAGTGCCTTCCAGCAGCTGTGGGGCCACAGACACTCCTCGGGGGACACCTCATCTCAGCCCAGCTAGCTGCTGCTGCTGGCCGCTGTGAAGAGCTTTCAGGGCCTCTCTAAATATTCCGGGGGAGAGTGGTGAGCTATGAGATAGGTATTTGCCAGCTCTGCTGTCCCAGTGATCAATACCTAGCAGTAAGATAAGCTGGGGATCAGACCAAAGCATGTACACACTGTGAAATTTCCTTTTTATATTTGGCTTTTGGGTGCACCAAAGACTGAGGCCAGGGAGTGACAGAAGCCTGTCCAGGCTTCCTTCCAGCACTGAAAATGGTGCTGAAGACTGCCTTCAGAGGAAACACTGAGTTTGTACCCACGGGTACTCTCCATGAGGGGTTGTGGGGAAGAATATGCAAAAATGGTTGTTAGGAAGATCTTGCTCTTTTTCTCCATGGATAGTGAAATGAATGGGTAGGAAGCAGTAGTAGCAGTAAGGCCTCTGTGATGGAGTGGGGAAAAATCAGATGTTCCGTTGTCCAAAGAAAAATGCACGTGCACCACCATGGCCCTTGCATGCCACCACTGCCTAAAAATTAAGAACTGACTTGTACAGACATCACTCATAGCAGTGGCTAAATGTGTACTTGATTAACCTTAGTGCCCTACCAGCTAACTGGGCAGCCTGTGGGGACAGCGTCACAGATGGTAGTATTTCCTTTCTATGGACTTGTTCCCTTTTCCCATAAGCGGCCCCCCTAAGTATCCATTATCTAACTAAGCCATCGCAGATGGTGAGATGACAACAACCGTGAGTCAGTCATGGCACTGTGCTGTGTCAGGGAGCAGTACTTAAAGGAAGGGCTGTGTGTTCACTGTGCTGGGAGCTCAGCTCTGAGTGCTTTAGGTATAGACCAGATCCTGGTGTTTCCTGCATGAGGAAGTGTGTAACCACAAAGGGTGAAGGACACTGATGGGGGAGGACTTTGCCAGCATGACATACCTTTCAGTGTAGTAAGGTGTTCTTGTGTTTCAAAGGCATTTGATGCAGGGGTGTAATGAAGTTTTTATTGCTGTACACTTGGAGTGCTTGCAACACGTAGAGTTGGTAAAAAACTCGCATGCTGATATCAGGGGATATCAAATGGCTTCTGATTGCAAGCGTGGGTGTAAATACACTGCCTTTCACTCCCTTTCTGAAGAACAGACCTATGTCTCTGAAGAAACGGGGAAAGATGCTGTAAAAATAGCTACATATGCTGCAGAGGAGGAGCAGAGCACGTGAAGGTCTCCAGCCATCCCACAGGAGTGAGGGGTTGGTGCAAACCAAGCTTTGAGCACAGGCTCAGACCTGTTCCTCTACCCACCCTCACTTCCCCTCCACTCTCCCTGGAGCAGAGACAGCGCAGACCACTTGGGGCAGCTTCATTTGAGCAGGGATGTTCCTTTCCACATCCCAGAGATACTGGGTTTAGAGGGTCCCAGCAAATATTTACCCAGTGTGTTTACTATTGCTGGCCCTTCACAGCCCATCGTTGCTGGGTTGAGGCTCCATCTCTACATCCAGTATCAGGCATCAGGTGCCCAGTGTCCTCTGTCAAGGCATCTCCAGCCTACAGAGAAGGCCATGTGGCAGGTTCCTATCGTGCTCTGCAGGTTGCTGTGAAATACTGTCCAAAGCGTGCGCAAAACTGTTTAAATGACCTCCACCAAAGAACACTTTTTCATTGGCATTGTGGTCGGGAAGACATGGTAGCAGAAATTTTGTAACTTTTTGCTTTTTGCTCCTTCCTGCAAAGTGCAAGTGGTTCCTCAGACTCTGACGGCATTTTGGGTCACCAGGGTGTGTGGGCGCTGTCTCTTTAGCTGGCCTACTCCTGGAAGCCCTGTTACAGCAGGGCAGCTGTCAGAGGTCTAGCCCCAAGGCCTGCAGGTGAAGACACTGCTGAAGGAGAAGCCAGCGTGCTTCCTGCTTCCCTGACTGCTGCACCACAAGCAGATGGGCACAACCTGTGCAGTGTCACCCTGACACAGGATAAAGACCCTTGGGTAAGCACATCCTTGGGGCTTCCAGTTGATTCCAAATGCCCTCCTCCCAAGACTCATTTTCATTTTCCATCCAGGAAGCAATGTTCAGCTGAAGCAACAGAATATGGGCATCAGAGACAACTCCTCTAGACAGACAGCTTATCCCAGACACAGTCACCTAGCTTGGACACCCCCTCCACCCACCTCCCTAAGGAAAGTGAGCACAGGCCAATCCGGAACCCTCCTCTGCTGCTGTCGTGGTCTCTCAAAAGGAGCAACCAGCCATTGGTGTGTTTTGAATTGTACCTTGTGCTTTGACAGGAAGCTGCAATGTGGCAGGGTGAGTAATTAATTAGCTTCATGCTGCCACAAGCATCCCAGCTGACAACAGACTAATTAAGAACCTCCCTGTGGCGTCTATTTTAGATAACCATTTACTTTGATACAATTTAACAAGAGCTTTTCTAATGTTTATTTCACAGGCAACTCATTAGATTAATTTGTGTGGCAAACAGCAGAAACTTGAATTGACGTTTTGAGTTCCCAGCCACCAAAAGTCAGGACAATTTTGCCAAAGAGTGCCTAATTTTATCAGGGCAAAACATATGCTTCCTTCTGATATTCTGTGTCATGTCATTTGTTCTCAGATGTTATCTTAACCTTACTCCAGAAGTTTTGAAAACTGAAGGTGACCTTGTAAGTGCTGGTTCTTAGGAGCCAATTAATGCCCCTGTGATTTCCCATCAGAGTCATTTGAGGTGCTTGCAGACGGAGCACCAGGAGTGCTAAGTGCACCCCATTATCAGTGTTGTCTGTTTCAGCATCTCATTGAAGACCGAGGAGCCAAACTTCCTGCTATCCCAAGGATCCCTGCATCTATGACTGAGGAAAACATTGATACATGTGCAACTGCAAGGCTTTCACAGGCTCTCCCACAAAGCCCAAGAGAATCAGAAAAGGGCCCTACATGCCTCAAATGGCCGGTAGGAGTGTCCTTCCTTTCTACCTTAACTTTCAAATGTTAAGCTTAACCCTACCTAACAACTGCACAAACACGGAACATGCAGGAGTGCCAGAGGTAGTCTGGATCAAAACAGAGACATGGGCTGAAAATGAACCTGGAAGCAACTTGGTTTTCTCCACACAGTCTGTCCTAATGGGAAAACGTGCAGGAGGATTTTACCTTCCCTTACTGTCTCTGCACTGTCTCATGTTTACAAATTACAGCTGCGAGGGTGAAATATTTAACTCCAAATTAAGAGTGAGTGGATTACAGCAAAGATGGCAAGTTGGACCTTACATAGCATAGGATTGCACAGCTTGGAAAGAAGACTGGCTCTGGACAGGAAAGGAGAGCAAAGAACATGAGCTGAAAGGCCTTGCCAGGGGAATAGGGTGGTGCCACAGCAGCAACTAAATACTCAGTGTAATTTTCAGCAGGGTACAGTTCTCCACATGACTGAGATCAGGTTTTTTGTTATCACTAGAATTAATTGAGAAGGTCTCTTAGAAATGAATATTTGAAATCTAATATACTTTCTTTTTCCCTAGCAGGATACTAACCAGTTCCTTGTTTTCAAACACCATCAAAAACTTAGGTTTAAGCCTCGGGGATTAATTTTGCTTCCTAGTTTGGTTAAAATTGGCTGTCGGATTTGGATACATAATTTCATTGGAGAAATTGCTTCAACTGGGAATGCTTCCCTACCAGTCATCTGCTCAGAGCCACCTGCTCAGAGACACACAGATATCACTGTTTGTTGATGAAGAGGAATGTTTCCATACTTTTCTTTCTAAAATGCTGTCCCAAACTAAACTCCCTAGATTCTTGTCTAGGCTAACATATAGGAAGTGAAAACTAAAAACATTAGTGGGATTATCACTTTGCATTTCTCAGCACCTAATTGTTTGTAATTCTTTCTTCACTCTCCCCCACTCCCAGAAATTCTCCGTGACCAGAATTCGGAACATTTCCCGTTTCTTGGCAACAGAGCTATGCTGTAGAGGCTCCACAAAGCTACACACATTATGATTTTTATCCCTTGTTGCAGGCTGGTGGTGTGCAAACACTTCCTTCCCAGTCCTGTCTGACCCTTTTTGGATGCAAGGGGCTACAGTGAATATCAAGTCTGACTTCATTTGCTGTAGCTATCTGCCCTCTGCCTCCTAATCCTTCAGGCTGTTGATGATTTCCCCCCTGGCTGAATGCTGGGATGCTGGTGACCCACTTCCCGAGAGTGAAGGCACCATGGAACATAGGGTAGCTGCAGTGCCCAGCAGCTCTGTTGAAGCTGAGTGCTGACAGCCAGAAGGTAGCAAGGAGTGAATGCAATTGCCTCTGAAATGCACACTGTGCACTTCCCCCAGCAGATGCTTCTGCCATAGCTGTGTGACAGAACGTGCTCTTGACTCACAGGGCCGGACTCCTCACAGGTGACTACTGGCTCAGAGCTATCAGCTTGTATTTCTTCCTGCCAAAAGCCTCCAAGGACCCTATTAAGCAGGGGGCTTCTAGAGCTTTTTTTCTGAGGAGTAGCCTGTGTCACATTGATGAAATTTGTATTGCTGTCCTTTCCTGGCTGGTCCTCTGAGCACTTCACGGTGGCTTTCTGAGGTCACTGGCACTGCTCTGCTGACTCCTACCTGGCATGCTGCTCCCTTGGCAGAGCTTAGCCTGTCAGAAAAATAATTTTGTCTATCAGGGTGCTCATCTCAACTGCTGGGTGAAACTGGATGAGCTGCAGTTGTCATTACTTTTGAAACTATCAGGTGGGAATGGTTTTTTGTACTCTTTTATTTACAATTAAATATATATTTCCAAGAATATTGTGTGGTTTCTAAGGATACTGTGTGTAAGAGCCCCCAGGGTGTAAACTCACGTGTCCTTTGTGCTTTGGTGTATTAACAGATGGGGTACTTGGGCATGTTGCAGTACCTGAAAGTCTGTCTCGCTTCTGAAGCTGACCTGGTATTTGCTGATATTTTCCAAAGCAGAAATTCTTTATGGGACCATAAGACTAAGGCAAGGTTTTGTGGATGAGCTACATCTGAACACCAAGTGACCAGAACCCACGATGCTACGTATTTCCTTGCAGGGGCTTGCTCAGACCCAGCAGTAATGAACAGCATGTTGCACCTGACTGTGCAGTTTTGATTTTCTCACCGAATGTGTGTCATCGATTCCTATGTACGCTCTTGCCCTGGGTCCCAGGTGTTACACTCGGTTTCTTCTATACTCCTAGCTCCCTGCAGGGGCAAGGCTGTCCTCAGGGATGACGCAGTCTCCCTGGGAACACACTGGGAACAGCCCATGAGGCATGGAGTCCTTGAGCTTAAACTATAGAGTATGATCCTATGTCTCTAGTAAGGGCATTGATTTTCCTATTGTGAATTCCTGCCCTAACTCCCACCCTAATCTGCCAAGGGGAGCCACCAGCTGCCATGTTATCCCATGGCTTTTTGCAAGGTTGCTGTTTTCAGCAAATAAAGCTTCTAGTGGTGTTTTAGCATTCATTCAGACTCTGCATCCCTGTCAGGATCTTTTCCACATTTCCTATTCAGGTGCTACCTGCAAAACATATAATCAGTCAGAGGGACAAAGACTGGATAAAAAATTCCTCAGCAACGTTTATTCGACAGTTTCATCCCCTGTGATCAAAGGCCCTGTCCTTATCCTGTTAAATTTAATGGAAATTTTACTAATAACCTCAGAAGACCAGGGTATTACTCTCCCTGATTAGTGGACAAGACCATTATAACATAGCTTCAGGAGGAATTAAATCCCTTCCCCTACTCTTTGGGTGAGGGGAAAAAGGCATGTATATTGTGCTCCCTCTTTGGATGATGCCTATTCTCACAACTGGTAATCACCTGAGACAGGAGCTGGTGTCCTGTCAGAGGAGTGTGCTGTAGCAATTTCTCTCATCATCATATATTTAGCCCTGAGTTTGGAAAATGGCTACTGCTAGATAGAGCTGAGCTAAGTTTACCTCCATGGTTGCAGCCTGTAACCATTGGTGCTGCAGAACCCAGCGCTGAACTTCCACTACTCTTTGTTCTTTCCTAGAAGACTTGGTGGAGGGGTGTTGAGATAATTTCTCTGTCTTCCCCTGAAATTTTTATTTCTGGAGTGCGTCTCAAATGTGCTTAGGGAAAAGGAATGAAATTCAGCAGTATGACTGTGCTAGCAGAGCAAATGTTTTGCTGGTGGTAGCTACTTCCCCTGTCATGTTAGCACTGAATTTGTTCTGGTATTCCTGAAATGCCTTCAAACACTTCGTTTCTTCTTTAGAGTGTGCCAAAATGGTTCCTCGTGTGAAAGCTAGCCCTGGGAAGACAGCGCTAAGCCTCTTATGAGAGCAAAGCTCTGCCTGTGTTTCGACTTATTCCATCACCCTCTGTGGCATTTGAGCTGATTCCACTTTTTATGCCTATCACTTTCTCATTTCCTTTGGCTAGGATCCCTCTTTCTTTCTGCTGAAATGTCTGGAGGGCAGGCAATTCCATGGCTGCTTGCAGACGAAACCAGCTCAGCTTTCAGCATTGAGTTGTGTAACAGCTGCCCACTGTCACTTCAGAGCCAGTTTGGGACAGTGTCATCAGCTTTGTCAATCCGTATGTCCCAGGGAGATTTTTACTGGATAAAAGCTTAAGTGTGTATTAACTGGATCAAATTCTTAAATGTACATCCAAGACATGAAGTGTCAAATGGGACACCAAACTTTTCACTAAACAAACAAAACTGTAATTTATTGATTGATATAAGAATTCCATGAATTCCAGCTATCCATAGGCACATGATATCTAAAAGATTGTCCTGTGTACTCACCCGAGTCTGTATGTGAATATGTGGGAACGAGCAAGAAAAAACTTTAGTATTCTTTTTTAAAATTTTGCCTTTTTTTTTTTTGTTAAATAAAGATTTTAATTGTCAGTGTTAGTGTTTGTCAAAAGCATGTGACAAAAAAGCCAGTAGGAATAGTATTGGAGTTTTAGTTCCACAAAGCAAGTGTAAAAAAGATCCAGTGGAAGCCTGCAAATATATCCCGTAGCTTTCCAATAATAAAAATGTCCCACTCGCCTTAGATGGGGGACACTGTGTCCTGGAAGATGTCCTCTTGCTGCCTGAACAGGAGAGCCTCCTGCAGCGAGGGCATGCCCTAACTTGCTCTCTGCGCTTGCATTCATTTCTGAACAAGACAAGACCCCAGGGCTGGTAGGTCAGCAGCACACAAGCTGCATCAGATCCCAGGTGGCTTCTGGCAGGAGGTTCAGCACCAGCCTGGTCTGTCGGCATGTGCCGGGCGGCTCATGGACTCCCAAACAATGCATGGAGCTCAGACAGCTCGTAGTTTACACAGGTTTGCATAGACAGCTCCATAACTGAAGTACCATGTGCTCCAGGTGAGTTGTCTACAGAGACTGACAAGTAAGTCTCAGGACTGAGTTTGGACGTACTTCTCTTTGTCTAAACACAAAAGCATGATCAGTTCAGCTTGCTTCACTTGCCTGGTTTGTACTAGTTAAATTACTCACTAGCCTAACAGTAGGTTAACTTCATCCATTACCTTAATATTTCTTTAACTAACTCAATTTAAATAAAAAAACCAATCACATCTGGTGGAAAATTTGCTGAATGATAGAGAATTGTGGCGGCTCAGTGGCTCACAGTCTGACATTAACTCGAAGTCACTTCTCAATAGGCTTCTGAGCATCCACAACATGACAGCTGCCTTCAGGGTGGCCAGAGGAATGAAAAAAATTAATTCTTATTTATTTTATTTTAAGTAACTCTCTCATGTTGTAAACAAACAAATAAGCACACCTTAGCCAGGCATGCAGCATTTATAAATCAGTGTAAGGAGCTCTGTTGCTCTGATAAAGTCAATTGGTATACACTGATTTGCATTTTTCACTGATCACACCTGCCTGCATGAGATTAAGTCCTTGCAATTATCTATTATTTGAAAAGTGTGTTTGACCAATTTCTCTACAGCACTGGATAGCTTTTAATAGGACATATTAACCCAGCATTCTGTGTCCTTTGGAACAATGGATTTTGCTATGGAAGTTCACATAGTAATTTTTTCCAGGAATAACCTGGGTTTTTTTTCAGGTTGGATAAATTCCAGCTCAAGTAATTACACTTTGCCTTCCCCAGTTCCCCCAAAGGTCCAATTAATTCAGGGATTCTTAGCATGAAACTGTTACACACTGCTACTGTACGTGGCTAAACAGCTGTTTTACTTCCCCCCAGTGACAGATACATCTCAGTGGTGCGTGAGCTGACTCCCTCACACCACTCTGATGTGGAGTGTGCCTGAATGACTCCAATGCTCACAGTCCTCCAGGAAAAAGCACACTGGTTACAGATACTTTTATCATGGTCTTCCTAGACCTGCTAATCTTGATCATCCTTTGTCCTGCTGGTTAAATTCACTTGGATCTGGAACTACCAGAGGTGAGTAGGGTCTCAGAGCAGGGGATGTGCCAGGTGCACTGCCAGGCTGTACTCACATGTCACATGTTTTGAATACCTGAGAGGGCACCCCCACTGAGGTAATTAGTTACTTCCTGATTGCTTAACAGGCCTGTGACACCTGTGCTGGCTGATGACTGTCTGTAGAGAAAGAAAAGTTTAAAATCTCAGTGAGCGAATGGAGACGGAAAGTCTATAGCTGCAGTGGTGCCTGTTCTGCTTTTTCTTTTGAACATGTTTTTACATCTGGCTTTTTGACTAGGTCTCAGTCCAATCATTGCATCAAGAGCATGTTGCTTTGATGCCCACTACATCCTAGTATTATTCACTCTAATGATCTGGTGTGACTCCTGTGGTGTGTAAAATCAGCTGCAGTGCTGACCTTTGTTGTCAGACAGGAGCCAGCTGTCACATCAGAGTCTCTGAGCTTCTGAATACAGGGCTTTCCAGGCATTGTCCAGCTTCAGAAATCTTGCCCCTGTCATAATCATTGTGGTAGTGAGGATGTTTCAACACCAGGGTTGAAAGCAACGGCTACAATGAGAGAAAGTCTCACAAAAACAAAGCTGAATATGACAAGGGTCAGAAGGGGGCAGTTTCTCTACCATGTGCTTTGCTGTTTGACCTTCAGGGATCCTTTTGGACATGCTATAGGATTTCCAGTTGTGTCAACTCCCAGCATCTGCATCCAGGTCTGCAAGATAAAATGGGGACAAATTTTTTTGTGGAGCTGCTGTGAGACGGGATAATCCTCACTTCTGTCTCATCTGCACCTGTGGATGCATTTGCCTTTCAGCCCACAGGGGGCTCAGTTCAGCTTGCATCGCTTGAGGGATAGAATTTCAGCTGGCAGCTTCTGGGTCCAGCTGGCATTGGCAGGTGGAGTAGCTCTGGGAAGGAGGTCGTTCGGTGACGGCTGTCCTACATCAGTCTGTCTCTGATGTCCATCAAGGTTTCACTCAGTGCCAGTTTACAGCTTCCTTCCTGCATGGCTGCCAGGGGTAGCTGTCATCGTACCGGACCCCTCTTCCAGTTGTGACATTGGCATCCTCTGACCATGACATGGAGCACCGGGTAAAGGCTGCAACAGGGAGGTGGCATGTGCCTGCCTTTCCTGCATGTGCTACCAGAGTCAGCCAGCTCACATTTCATGTGAGCTCAGTCTGGAGGTGGACACATTCAGTACACGTCCTTCCTGGGGAAGGGCTGTCATCCCTGAAATATTTCTGCCTCCACGCCCATTGGCTTCCAAGACGTGGCGTGGAGCATAGAGAGCAAGTTAAAGCATTAGGAAAACAGGTTTCATTTCACATGCGTAATTGGGCAAATTGACATTCTCCAGAATGGGATGAGGAAGAGAATTGGGAGGGTAAGAGTGAAAAAACCCATGGTGAGAGGGACCAATTTGATTTTTTTATGCCTCAACACGTGTTACACATGAGGTGAAGGATTCCTATAGGGACTGTACATGTGATGAATGGGGAGCTCTCTTCCCAGGGAGGCTTCGCCTGACAGCCGATCGGGGCAGAGAAAGCTTGCACAATCGGGCTATGACCCCCACTTACTGGTGGGGCAGATGCCTTGATGCCCAGGAAAAAATGCCCGGGAAATTGGGCTGTGGGAGGAGCTTTAACACAGAGAAGCAGTTAACTGCAACACAGCAGGGCACAGCGGTAACGATCCGTCCCTGTCTTCTGTTTCTTTCTCCATCTCTCTTTTTCTCTCTCTGCTCTCTTTTCTATCCCCCTTTGGTAGGAAAACTCACCTTTCTTCGTCAATAAACAGTTCTCAGATATAATATTGCTGTGTTTGCGCTTTACTTTTGTCCGAGAAGCAAAACAAGGAATTAATTCATTGCTTCCCATAGGCAGGCAGGTGTTCACTAATCTCCGGGAGAGCAGGGCCCCATCATGAGTAAGGATAACTTGGGAAGACAAATGGCATGACTCTGGACTTCCTCCTCTTCCTTCTTCTTCCCCTAGATTTATATGCTAAGCATGGCCCTGTGAAGAAAGTGACCTCTTCCCTAGCCAAAACCAGCACGCAGACTATCCTATTCCCCTCACTCTTAGATGCCTGCATAAATGACGACAAAGTTTTGCACATACCTGAAACCTTTTTTAGAGGGGTGCCTCACCTGATCTGAAGTGCTGTCCAGCTCTGGTGCCTCTGCATGGATATGCTTCTGGTTCAAGGTGGGCTGCAAAGCTATGCCTGCCGGCCTCCTCCCCACACAGCACCCACCCCAGCACAGGCAGCAGCCGGGGCCTTTCTCTGCCAAGGAGAAGGGCCATAAGGAGCTGATGCTGCATTACCCAGGGTCCGGCATCAGGCACAAAAGGTGACTGGTGCCCAGAGGAATATCTGAGGGATTAGTTTTGGATTATGGGCTGCCCAATCAGAGCTTAATTTGCTCTTCACCTTGTGCCAGATAGGGAATTCCTGTGGGGAGCAGACACTGGAACCAGTGTTTTCACCTGGGCCTAGGGTGTGGGCATATTAAATTGCCATTTTCAGGATGACCTCCTGCCTCTATGAAGTAGTCACAGAGACCAGTGGAGATGCAGCTACCCTCCTTCTCTTCCTCAGCTTTCCCACTCTCTTGTCTCGGTTTTCTTCATCACCCTGTCCCCTTCTTCCTCCTTAGTGTCTGCATGACATTGATCCATATGGCTTTAACAGAATATCATTAACCTGCCGCACCACAGAATACTGGTGCTTTCTTAAAAACCTGCCACTTTCTATTTTTACAGTCTCTGAAGTACAGGCAACTCAGACCAAGCTGAGGGGCTGACCTGCTGCTGTGTACTGATCTTGGCTTCCGCATGCTTGCACAAGTTTCATTCTTCTGGTGCTTCAGAGATGGTTTGGATTCCAGGTTGTGTCTCTTCAGACCGTGGGCCCATTATGAATTTGTACAATATCACATCTAAAAGGGTAGAAGTACACTTGCATTTTCATGCAAATGAGGATGCCTTTGAAACTTGAAGAAGAGAGTGGGGTTTTGCTCTGTTTCTATATTTGAAATTCCCTTCTTGCCCCACCCTCATCTATTTTTTCTCCTGCTTTCACAAGTGCTGCAAGAAATGAGCTAACTTGCCTTTACAATGCAACGCCTATGATGTGGCACAGCATGAGCGTTCTTGTGCTCTCCTTCCACCACACTGTTACTTCAACTTGTTCACATTATCATGCGAACATTAAACATACTCTTTAAGCAAGAATATGATAATAGTTGTATCATATGAAAAATAAGGACTCTCCATTTTTGTCTCATTCAATCTAGGTTGTATTTTCCTTATTTAGTGGCTGGATAAGCAAATATTTGCTGCATTTATTCCATGTGGTTGCTTTCTGCTCAATGATTATGTTATCTCTTTATGTAGTACTATGCCATGTAAATTTGGATGGAGGGGGTGTAGCTTTTTACATTGCAGGCTGATTGCAAACCTTCTCAGCATTTAGCAGCTGTTTTGCTGGCAGCCAGTTTAATCACATGTCCATGGTAAAGGAAAGCACATGTGATTGTATTTGTAAACTGCCTTTTTGTGAATGTCAAGATAAGTTATTTTACCTCAGAATTTAAAAAAAAAGTCTTAAAACTGTGGAATCCAGATGGACACCTAACTTTCCAAAAGCCAGGAATTCTAAAATCAAATCAATTAAATAAAGATTCAAATCTTGTAACCTTCTGAAATCTCCAAGTTTCATCTTAAAGGGCTTCTCAAATATCCAAAGCTCAAAGCATGTAGATTGTACCTTTGTGACTGAAAACCTTTGGGGGTTTTGCAGGAGTTTTAAACTTTCAAACACTGAAGCAGAGGAACATAAGGCATAGTACCAGATTTGGACATTTTATATATTCTCCAGTGAAAGTTGCTTATATAACTTAAACGTGCAGTTCATGCCTTGCAGTATCAGCCTGACTCTGAGAACTTGCCACGGTTACAGAATGTGCTGGCTCCCAAAACCAGGCTGTTCCATATTGGCTGTTTAGATGTCTAAAGTATATTTAGTTAAAAAATGCCTGAAACTAATTAAATGGGCAAGTGGCTGCTACCTGGGAATACTCTGTGCTTACAGAGAGCTGCAGTTTGAGTGGGACCTCATAATTTATTGCTATTTATTTCTTTCATGACCTGACCATTTATAGGCAAGTACAAGAAGGGCTTATTGTTTTTTTCTTTCTCCAGCTGCAACATAATGATGCGGCATACAACAAAAGAAACATAGACCCTGCACACAAGGAGCAGAGGAGGAAGCCCCAGAAGCCTTTCTGTGCATAGGGCTCAGCTGTGGTGGAAGCAAGACAAGGATGTGAATTACCTCTGTTATTCTCTCCCTTCTGGTCTCTCCTTGACCTGGCTCATCCTCTTTGTAAGAAGCTGCTATTACAGTAGGATGTCACTTCAGTGCCTGTTCACAAGTGTTGGTTGTTTTTTTCCAAGACGTAAGGACACATAATTTTGGGGTAACTGGATAAGGCTTCTAGTAAAACCACTGTGCCCTTTGTATTTCTGTTCAAATTTCCAGGTAAATTTTTCAGGGCAGGATTCTGCTATTGTCTTACTCCAATTCCTGCAGTCCTGGGTTGGAATGCTTTTTCTGACTTCATCCCACCAGGAAAAGCATAGGTTGTCTTAGTAGTGTTCACGCCTGCTATGCATCTCTTTTTCCAAGGTTCCCTGTTTCTACACTCAGTGCTGTGTGCTCTGAATACATTGCAATGAAGGACCAGAAGCGGCCCAGGATCACAAAGCAACACCTTTTTAAGTTCTGAAATGCCTACCAAAGGGTATTACAGGGATCCTTGTAAGTACTGTCCTGCTAGCATCCTTCTCTGAGGAGGATGGAGTCACTGCTGGTTTTATTGCTCTTCTTTTGAGGCATTAAATTTAGTAATTGTGTGGACAGGCTGGAAGCTAAGATGATGTGACCTAAGAGGACAGTACGCATGAAATCCTTGGAAAGTTAAAAGTTCTGTATGTGTGGTTTTACTGACTAGTGAGTGGGGAAGATTTTCAATGCTGTCTTGCCTATCTTTGAAAGCATGTGATATAATTTCTTCCCTTTATCAGGATTGCTGGTTTTGCTTTTTCCTGCTCACCTTCCTGCTTTTGTACACGGCTGCTGCTCCCAGTGCAGCTTGTATCTGCTTTGTACAACCTCTGCTGTCTTACAGTTCAAAACTGCCTTTGGTCTTGAGCAGAGCCAAAAGCAAAGCACGTCCTGGCCACAGAGCAATATTGCTGCATGACCATCTTTGAAATAACAACCCTGGTTTCTCACTTTGCTAAACAGCTTCTGTTTCAGGCCCTTTTGACCCAGTTTTCACATAGCTTGAGAACTCATTGCCTGCTTTACTTGGTGTCTGCAATATGGCTCACTCTGTTCAGTGATTTCCACTTGACCTTTCCAGTTTAACTTGCTTCTTTGCCATCAGCCAACGAAAGGGCAAGCGCTGAATATGTTTAAGGTGTCAGGTTGCTAATGTGGGCACTGTTTGGCCAGTGGATGTGCATCCCTACAGGAGCATGAGGAATGACGGGAGTATGTACAGCTTCCTTGTAGAAGACAGTGCATTTCAGAGCTTGAAGGCTTTGCATAGGAGAGCCTATGCCAGGGAATATTAAATACTGTTCCATGTCCAGAAATAAAAGTCTGCAGATAATGCCAAATTTCTTTGTATCTGCCCCTGGAATTGTTACTCAGAGAACTCCTCAAGAGCAGCATGCAATTTTGCAAATATTCAATCCCTTTGGTAAGTGACTGCATGGTGTACATACTTTGTGTTTTAGACTATGATGCTGGTTTAGACTATATATGTCCTTTCATGTCCAGGAGACTGAGTCTGTGTTTCTGCTTAGACAATAATAATTCATTTTCTTTTGAAACAAATTTTATTTTTTTCCTCTTAGAACATGATTATTTAAAAAAGTAAAATAGCTCACAACGGGGTGCCGTCATGGACGCTAAACCTTTGTATTCCAAGTTTCTGACTCCATTCCCATTCACATATTAGTGAGCAATGCTGCCATCCAACAGCTGCCTGCAGCTCACATCAAGATGAGATGGTTACTTAGGACCAGTCCTTGAGACTGACAGGGAACTAAAGGAAAGAAAAGAAAAAAGAAAGACCCTCTAATCTCTACTGCAAGTTGGGACCCTGTGGGTACTCTTTGGCTAAGAGCCAAGAACAGAGATGGGAGATGCACGCACAGTATCTGCTTGGAAAAACTCCTTATCTCAGTGAGTAAACTCAGCCCATCCTTCACAGGTCAGGATGTGACTCATGCTCCAGAGTGCTTTGCAGCAGGGATGACCTGACTAGCCACATGGTAATCTTAAAATGTGGGAGATACTTGGTGCTTTCTGTTAGCTGAGAGTTTGCAGAAGACAGCAATTTTTCGCCAAAAGCCAGCACCAGTAAGCTGCCGACAGATGCATCTCCCGACTCCAAATGCCCCATCTGCCTGGACAGATTTGACAATGTCGCATATCTAGATCGCTGCTTGCATAGGTTCTGCTTCCGCTGTGTCCAAGAATGGTCAAAAAACAAAGCAGAATGCCCCCTCTGCAAGCAACCCTTTTTTTCCATTTTCCATACAATTCGTGCTGAAGATGACTTTAAGGAGTACATACTCAGCCCTTTAGAAACCAGCTCTTTTGCCAGCCCTGATGGCCGGAGATTTCGTTACCGTACTACCTTAACAAGGAAACACCACACGCGTGTCGCAGCGGGTGCTGATGGCAAGTGCTGCAACCTTCCGAAAGCATCTCCAGGGGAAGCCACTCGGCAAGGCCACCACACATGCACATACCACACTGGATAGCTCCAAACATACCGACGATATAAGAAGCAGGAATGGTCTCCGTATGGGGTTCCATGGGAGAAGTTTGTTCCCGCCACACAAAGGAGACCAGGGACGAAGACCAAGAATAATGGAGGGTCCAGGTTTATATATGGGGCGGGGAGAGCATCAGGGACCAATGATCTGAGGGTGCAGGAGTGGTACAAAGGCGAGGCTCGGGCATGGGAACCAATGGGGAAAGTCTGGGGCAGTGGCAAAGGGGCAAGGGCCAATGGGAGAGCGGGGAAGGAATAGCTTTCTAGATTAGGGGCATATAAGGTAGAAAGGGGCAGGAGGCAAACGGGCCAACTGGGGGAGCAGAACTGGGATACATCAACATAATACAACAAAGCATCCTGGGGGAAGCCTCTTCGGTCACCCTGACCTAGGGAGGATCTCTGGACTTAGGGATGGTCCCACCAATGGACTGCCCTTGTCCTTTGGTCCGTAGGCCCACCAGCCTCCACAACTCCCCCTTCTTTATTAAGTAAAAAGGCTTCCCCTAGGGATTTGAAAATTAAATGTTTAAAACAACTACATGCACACAAAACAATGAAACTAATCAGACGCACCCGTAGTCCGATTCTCAAAATGGTTGCAAACCATCCCGTGAGCCCCCAGTGTCCCAGCAAGTCCTCAAACCATTCCGGTGTCCTCTCAGTCCATAGATCTTTTATAAAGTCCTTCATCTTCTAGATGCTCGCATGGATGCTCTCACTGTGGGTGGTGAGGTTGAAACAACACAGCCCCTCGAACTCCTGGCAGCCGTGTCCATGGGCGAGCAATAGATACTTGATGGCGGCCCGATTTTGGAGGGTGGCATGCCTGGTGGTTTCCTCGTCCGTGAGGAGGTCACTCAGTGCTGAAGATGTTAAGTTGGCCTGCTTACCAAGCCAGCACGCCAGGTGAGAAAGCTCACCGAGGGCCTTAGCAGCAGCAACCCAAGGCAGGAAAAGGGATACCACGGCCCTCTTTGTCCTAGGCTAATCAATAATTTTGCTGTCACAATTTTCATCTACTTTCGCAACCTGTCTTTTTTGGCAGGCCAATTCATTTTCACGCCAATCCTGAATTAAAATTATGTTTGGCGTGAGGATGGTAAGCTGGCCAAAGGTGCATTGGCCTCCTCGGAACCGGATGGTATCCCGGCCCATCCCCTATCCCCACAGATTAGACACACACCCCAGGGGAGCACTCTGGAGTTCTGAGTGGACGCAGATGTTGCGGTGGCTGCCCCCTGGAAGGGGCGGCCTGTGGGCCGGGGGCCTGGGGGTGGTGAGACAGCCCTGAAGTTTGAATCAACCCCCTTGGGTAAGCCTTATGGCAGGGTGACTGAAAGGCCCTCTCCCAAGGTGGTCTGTCACTTTATGTTAATGTACCCCAGATCTGTTACCCTGATTGGTTTGCTAACCCTCCACCCCCTGTACCCCTTATAAATTCATGTCGTAGAATGTTCTCCCTTCCCCGCTTCCCCATTAGCCCTTCATCCTTGGCTCCTCCCTCCGCATTTCCCCACTGGCTCCCATACCCTGGACCTGCCTATGTACGGCCCCGGTCCCCTCAAACCATTAGTCCCTGACGCTCTCCCTGCCCCTTGTTACCCTCATACTTACACTCTGGACCCTCCTGTATTCTTGGTCCTTCTCCCCTGGAACCCTTCATGCGGTCAGCAATAAACTCCCGTGGAACTCTATGTGAGGGACCCCTCCCGTCTCTTTATTCTTGGTGACGCACTCAAGAGCCATCCAGTGGCGTACGTGTGTGTGGCTTCTGTGGGTGTAGCCCAGCTCTGTGGTGCAGAGGCTGAGTGCTGAGTGGTGTGGTGCCAGCCAAAGCAGCCTCATCTGGGATGCTTTCAGGGAGGATACAGCGGTCTCTAGCCATGACAGGCCGACAGCGTCACACGGACAATGTGGGACTGGTGTAATTGCACCAACTGGCCGAATTGTAAGCTTTTTTGGTGGGCGTCACATCTTTTACAAGATGGACTTGTGACAGCCCGATCCTAGCTGGTCTTTGTGGGTTAGTTTGTACCCAAATCGAATACCGATATATGGCCCTGGAGGACCCCAGCAGATCCAGTTCTTGGGGTTCCTCTGGTGCATGCAGGAGTATCCTTGTCCAGTCATCCCAGATGTCCACCCGGTTGGGCCTCTTCCTCAGGAAGGGGTATTCATTAAGCTTCAGGGGAATCCCAACCACGCACGTGGCCAAAGGGTTATCCATGCCACCCATGGATAGGCAGATGTTATCTTGTCGGAGGGTCTTGGCCAGGGTCACCCACATGTTCTCCTTAGGCTGCGGCAAAATCCAGGCATCCATACTCGATGACATGAGGAGCATCCAGAAGACGACGGTGAGGTAAGTGCTAGGCATCACGATGTTATGAGCACGGGCTCTGGTGGTCGCTTCTGCTAGGGTTTCAAATGAAACTATTAGAAAAATTTGCGGTTTTGGGGGCGGGGGGGGAATCTTCCTTTCCTTCCCGCTCTACATTCCTGTATTCTCCCTTCTTTATTAAATAAAAAGAACCCACTGAGATGAGAGGGTGCAACATAACAGAAATCGCTCAGGGGTACTGGGAAGCATGGCCTTGGGAAGAGTAGAATGGATGGGTTGAGGTAGGCAAGCTGAGGGCAACGCAGGCAGCGCCCCTTGGCGATGGCGGAAGGGTTGAGTTGAGAAGGGTTAAGCAGCAGGAGCCGAGGGCGACGTGGGCAGCGCCCCTTGGCGACAGGGGGATTATGAGTTGTGGTTGGGGGAGGGTAAAGCAGAGGGATGGAGACAGAGAAGGGTAACTGGTGGGGAAACAGCGGAAGGGGGTGATGACTTATCTGGTGCGGCTTGACTGGTAGAGGCTTTGGTTGCTGGACGCCAAGTCAGTGTCTGCGGTGGAGATCAGCACTGCCTCTGTCTCCATGCTGTGGTCGTTTGATCCTTTGGTTGTTCAGCATCGGCTTCCAGCACAGCGGTGTCCTCGGGAGCAGTGTTCGCTGGCCCAGTGTAGGGCTTGATGTTCTTGCCCGGCAGCCACCTGGAGCCTGATGGTGTAGAAACACAGGCATACCCCCTCCCCCAGATTATCAATGGGAAAGGGCCTGATATTTGCTGGGTCTCTGGATCCTTAATCAGCACCGGTGGCTTCTCATTGAGCTTATCTCTGGCCGAGTTTGAGAAGTGCTGGAAGTTCTGGGGGGGGGAGTTGGCTCCGTAAACAAACTGTTTAGGAAACTGATAGTAAAAAGGGCCTTACAGAGCCTCTCAATGGGAGGACTAGTCTCTGTCCCTCCCCGATGCTGATCGAGGACCTGCTTGATGGTGCCATGGGCCCTCTCTACAACTGACTGTCTGGTGGGAGAATGGGGTATGCCAGTGCCGTGCTTCACCCCCCACTGGTTGAAGAAGTCCTGAAGTTTGTGGGAGGTGTAAGCAGGGCCATTGTCTGTTTTTATTTCTTGTGGGACACCCAAGGTGGCAAATGTGAGGAAGAAGTGCCTGGTGACATCTCTGGCCTTCTCTCCCACGTGGGCTGACACAAACACCACTCCAGAAAATGTGTCTATTGACATGTATATATTTTTGCCTGCCAAAAGCCGGGTAATGAGTAACGTCGGTCTGCCACAACTGACAGCTCTTCATACCCCGGGGATTGACCCCGGAGACCAGCGATGGTAGCTGGTGGTGCTGGCAGTTAGGGCAGGTGGCTACTATTGCCCTCGCTTGGTCCTGCGGTAGATGGAACCTGCGGACCAAGGCGGGCACATTTTGATGAAAAAAGCCATGGCTCAGCTTGGCCTGGGAAAAGATGTTCGGGATGTTGGCACTCCGGATGGACATTGACAAGGCATCTGCTCTCCTACTGCCTTCTGCAACTGGCCCTGGAAGATTGGTGTGTGCCTTCACATGCATTACGTGGTAGGGCTGCTCTCGGTGGTAGAGGAGGTAGATCAGTTTCAAGAGCAACTTTTGTGAATTTGGGTTGGTTACCTCCTTTAACAAAGAGTGTTCAGCCCTGGTAGCTACACCGGCTACATATGCCGAATTGGTTACCAAATTGATGGGTACCTTGAACCTCTCAAAGGTCCTGATGATGGCCACCAATTCGGCAATTTGTGGGGATCCTTCAACAGTCTGGACGTCAGACTCCTGCTTCTGCATCCTTAGATCCCTCCAAGTCATGACGGACTTGTGGGATCCCCCTGAGCCGTCGGTGAAAACCATCAGGGTCCTTCGGGGCGTCCGACTTTGTAGCAATTTTTTGGCCAAAGGGAAGACTGAATTAAAAAGTTTGTGACTACATTTATGTACGGAAATTTGGCCCGTGTAGCTGTCTTGGGTGAACTGGAGGTGCTTGTTGGTTTGGAGCAAATGCTCCAGAACCCCTGTGGTTAACGGTAAATAAATGCAGGAGAAGTCACAAGCCGCAAGGGTGCAGAGGTGTGCCTTGGCCTTGATGATCAGCTGAGCCATAAGCTCTTGTGGGGTGGTGATGGTTTTAACTGACTGATTGTGGAGAAAGACCCACTCGATGATAAGGAGTGGGTCCTGCAGTGTTGAGTCCCACTGGAATATTAAGGAGTGAAGCCGGGGCGACTTACCCAGGACCACTAGGTGGAATGGGAGGGTGGGGTGAGTCCGGTGCATCTGCCATGAAGTTAGTGCCTCCTGGACCTTGTGGATGGATTCCTGGTCCTCCGGGGTGATGGTACGGGGCGAGTCGAGGTCCTTGCTGCCTTGGAGAAGATTGAAGAGCGTCGTGAGGTCCTCTGTCATAATCCGTAGCAGGGGACACGCCTCATTGATGGACCCACAGAGCTGGTGTAGGTTCGCAGAGGGTCCTCAGGTTGTCCCTGATGGAGAGCTGCTGGGGTATGACAGTCCGCTTGCCAGTCTGGAGACCCACATAAGTCCAGGGCCAGGCCTGTTGGATTTTGTCTTCACGGATCTCAAATCCAGCTTCCTCGATAGTTTTTTCTTGTCTTATTTAAAACAATGTCCAAATAAGACTAGTCCCAGGAACAAAATAAGATGTCGTACATATAATGGAGAAAGACGGTGTCTGGGAAGGTCTTTCTTATGGGTGAGAGGATGTGGGCCACGTACCACTGGCAGATGGAGGGCGAGTTGTTCACCCCCTGGGGGAGAACTTGCCAGTGGTACCGTTTAAGAGGGGCCTGCCTATTCAGGAATGGGACTGAGAAGGCAAACTGGGGTGCATCTCGAGGATGGAGGGGGATATTAAAAAAGCAGTCTTTGATGTCTATGACTGCCAGTCTCCATTCACACGGCAGCATGGAGGGAGAGGGCACGCCGGGCTGCAAAGGACCCATGTCCTCAATGACCTTGTTGATTTTTCTGATGTCGTGGAGGAGCCTCCACCTGTCCTAGCCAGGTTTTTTAAGGAGAAAGACAGGGGAGTTCCAGGGGCTGTTGGTAGGGACTATGTGGCCCTTGGAAAGCTGCTCCTCCACGAGGGACTCTAGAGCACGTAATTTCTTAGCCGAGAGGTACCACTGGTCCACCCACACCGGATCATCAGTTTTCCAGGTCAGCGGTGGGGTGTCATGCTCCACAGTGGCCCAAACTAGAAATCCCAGGGTGGTGTTGGGATTTCTAGCCAAGTCCCCCATTGGGACAATAGGTCCCTGCCCCATAACATGAAACCTGCCCTTATCATGTACAGTTGGAAGGTAGCAATCCAACCCTCGTGTCCCTCCACGGTGATGTTATTCTTGCTGCGCACAGAGACCACAGCACCTCCAATCCCCAAGATGGTCCCAACTGCTGGTGTCAGCTCCCAGTCCCGCAGCCACTCAGAGCGGGCGATGATGGTAACATCCACTCTGGTGTCCTCCATCCCTGAAATGGCGACATTATCTCCCTGGAAGATAATATTTAACATCTTTATTGGACAGACCACACTCTATCAAAGGTCTATTGAGGGTACACTGAGCCAGGGGAGAAGCCCAGAGGTCTGGCTGTACCCTCACCAATAGCGACTCTGCAGGTGCAAAGAGTGAGCTCCTCACCCGAGGGAGCTAATCCCAAACTAGGCTGTGTGGGCATGCGGGCGGAAGCAAACAAGAAGGAGGGACTCTCTGTACAGGTTCCACAAACAGATTTATTGCAGGTGAAGGATCCAGGGTCAAAGACCAGGTTTTACAGAGGGACCAGGGATTTTAGACTCTGAGAAATTGGGGTGGAGAAAAGTGAGATAGCCAATAGGAAAGGATGAGAGGGGAGGAGTCCACAGGGAATTAACCAATGGGGAACACTTGTAGGAGGGGTAACAGGGAACAACGAATAAGGCATCGAATAACACAGAACTTTCTAGAACTAATACATAGTCAACTAAGGGGATAAATATTCATGAACTTATACATGAAACTAGGAGGGGAGAACAATAACCAATCAACTTGCAACAGGCAAATCAGAGAAACAAAGGATTGTGGGGACTCGCCCTCACCACAGAGGTAGTCTTTAAACATCGGTGCCTGACCTGTTTGTCTGTACCTGGTCTTGGTCAGGCCCTCTGGGATGATGAAACTCCAGGCCCTTCCTATTCCATTTCAGAAGAGGTTCGTGCAGCCATAGCTTCTCCTCTGGAGTCATCAGAAAGTTCTGATGAGGACTCTGCTACAGGGAGTCGAAGAACCAAACTACAGACTGAGTTACAGGCTAATGTTGACTCAAACGACAGTG
Organism: Struthidea cinerea; assembly: GCA_013397865.1. Classification (NCBI taxonomy): domain Eukaryota; kingdom Metazoa; phylum Chordata; class Aves; order Passeriformes; family Corcoracidae; genus Struthidea; species Struthidea cinerea. The sequence goes on from VZTI01004650.1 coordinate 621,611, forward strand.
GCTCTTCCTCAGACAATTGTGTCATTGTTGGGTATGTTAAGCCGTTAGCTGAGAGGACACCAGAAGTGGTTGAGCTGTCCTCTGACTCCGAGGAGTCCATCAGGGAAGAGAAAAGGGAAGATGTCAAGAAACAGCTGTGGGAGAACTGGACTTCTGTACTATGAATCAATGTGATTACGCAGAAGCCGCTTAATCACTCACATAAAATCCTACTTATACTTTTCACAACAGCTGTACACATGGAACCTATTGGTCTCTCTAATTTGCCCACCTGCTTTGCATTTCAGTAACTTTGATGGATTCTCGAGGGCTCTGATGGGAATAACTAAGGGTGGTTTGGCTGGGGCACACTACTGGGGTTCAAATACATTACAACAAACAGCGTCCAGTCCAATGTCACAGCTGGAGTGACAGTGAACCAAGCAGGAGCTTCTCACCACATTCCCCAACATATAGGGAAGATGTAAGAGATTGTAGAAGGCAGATACAGTGCCATTAAAAGACCATATGAGCTTCTCTTTAAAGCTTAACTTTAGAGCTTGCCTGTCATCAGAATATTGCCAATTTCATGCGTTGATTTCAAGTTACTAAAAAGCTGCATATGCCTGCTAGGAGATAATAAGATTGGAATGACTGGACTGGGCAACACAGGAAAAATATTCAGAAATGCCTGAATTCCAGGAAACAGAAACTCCTCTGTGAAAATGTCTTTTCAATCAGTTGTAATTACAGCTGTCCACTGATAACCTCAAGGCCAGGATGAGACATTAGATTAATGCCATCAGGTGTGCTGGACTTCACAGCCAGACTTATTTAATGAGTTGCCTCAAAAGGTGTTATAAGGGATGTGAGTTAATCTCCTCACTGCGTGACTGGACCTCATTGTTCGAAATCAAGTTGCCTAGCCTGGCAGACAGTGCAGCCTGAAACATCGGCTCAGCAAGCAAGGCTAAGCCATTGGAAAGCATCTTTTCTAAAGGCAGAGGTGTGGTTCTACATGCTGCTTGCTAAATAAAATACTATTTTACTAATTCTTTAGTTCATGAGGATGTTAGGGGATGCTGCCTAGTGTTCAGGACAAACAAAATCTAACTTTGTTACAGTATTGATCTTCTCTGGGTGAAAAAACAGAGCAGAAAACCCTACCTCACATGAAGTTTGCCCATTTCCTCACTCCTGTGTCCTCATACATTTTACTTAGATACACAATTCACATGCCAGCTTTCCTTATGAATGGTTAGTGACAGATGCAGTTCACCCCCAGATAAGCATTCCTGACATTTCCTTCTTATGCTAGCTTTGTCCTGACACAGGAAAAGCCAACATGGCACTTCCTGTGTGCACTGGAGGATTTGGGAAAGAGAGATCCAGACTCAGTGTTGGGAAAGAGAGGTCTGAGATGAGACTTAAAAGCTAACAATATGCTCTTCTGTTCAGCTTACAGTCCTACTGTAGCATCAGCAGACCCTGATGAAAGGGGGAAAAAAAGCAAGGGTGTTGATTTTTGCACTGTCAGTTGAGACTCTGTCCAGGAAATGGAACATATTTTATAATATGTACCTGTGTAGGTAGTTGAAGTGTGTTGGATTATGCTGGGCTTTGTTAGTGGTAAAAAGTACCTTCTTGATTCTTTGTTACCTTGTTCTCACTGTAAGGAACTGGGAAATTTTTCACTGAAGCTCACCTGCTAATTTTGAAGCATTTAGACAGCTTTGCTGCAATTTGCTATTTTCAAGGTCAGTAGGAGGATATAGAGTACGTGACTGATGCGTAACTCTTAGGGTGAGGCACCAGAAACAAGTCAAGAATGCTAGCTGTAGAGATAACTTCCTGGTTATACTTCATATGCCACATGGTTTTCTGAAAATCAAAAGGCATTATACATGAATGGTAAAAATGTCTCTACTCTCACTCCATGCACAGGTTAATTCCACATTGTTCTCTTCCTCTTCATTTTGTGCAACAAAAGCCATGGTTTAAGGTTAATTAGATTAGTTTTGCACATTTTGGAAGCCATGGAAAGATGAAGAACAGCAAATGGATGCGATGCTCAGGAGAACCTCACTGGCTTTGAGGACGCATCATCCTTGTGGCATCTCTCTGCCATATGTCCCTTATGAAAAATCCATTAATTCAGGTAACTTTTTTGTTAAAGCTTTTGCTTCAGAAGACAAAACCTCCACAGAGTCTATGCAAGGAGAAGTCTATGATCTTTGCCTCTCACAAACAACTTCTGTATGTGAAAGGCTGGGCACTTTCAGGAGAAAAAGTACAGATAATGTGGCAAATTCAGGCAGTGGTACATGTATATTCCCACCTTAAACTGGTTAAGCTGAAGTCACTGATGTATTTTGGAGTTAGTGTTGCTCTGGTGTAGCAAAACCCCTTACAGCTCTTACCCTTAGATGTTTGTACTCTCATGCAGGCAGTAAATGCACTGATGATTTATGCCTCATTCACATTTTTAAGGTACTCAGAAGAAACTTGAGAACAAAGCATTGAGTAACAATTCATTGGGCCAGACTCAGCTGGCCCATGGATGAAAACCAAGACACCTATCTTTCAGCAAAAACTAGCCTAGGATGAAAACCTTGTTGGCCAGTTTAAGCTAGATCTCTAGTTCTTGGACGGCTGTTAAGACACAATGTCTGTCTAGGTTCTCATATGTTGGCTTAATCAGTTTCATACAAGAGTAATTCAACTTATCCATGCAGGCATGAGAGCACCATGAAGTCCTTAATTACAGGTTTGTAAATATGGAATATGAAATTGGTGTTATCTCCTGGCCTTTAATAGTGTGTTAGTTCTTTATGCTGCTTGCAAGCCTCATTCAAGGCTTTTAATAGCATTGTACAATGTACAATTTTTACACTGTAGAGTGAAAGTCGGTTCCCTCTGTTTTTCTTACTTGCATTTCAAAACTTTTATTTTACTATTTTCAAAGGAACATTGTGTGAACTTAGCAAAAACCTGACTTCAATTTCAGTTTTTAATTTTAAACTTGTGGCAAGTTGTACTTAAACTTATTATAAATGTAGCAAAGGAAGAAACAGACTTTTTTTTACTTTTTTTTCAAAGGCATGACTTTGCGTCTGCTGAGCTGATTGTGTCAGGAAAGCGAGTCAAACTTTAGTTTGGTGGACATGGCCTCATTTTCTAAAGGGCAAGTGGTTTCAGAAGTCTCTATTTTGCATTTTGTCCCCTGGGAGGGATGGGGGTGTGAGCCTGATTTAATTTTGACAGTTCTCTACATTCACATGCATACCATCAATCTTTTTTTTCTTTTTATTTGGGTTTTTCACACAACGTAGCAGGGAAAGGAACATTTATTTTAGTGAAAAATATGACTGTGAAAACGTAAATTATCAGCGGGCTGCAGGCACAGCTTGCTGTCTTCTAAAACTAATAGTAACTCAGTTCTATATGGCAACTGACATTGCCCATTTAATTCAGCGCAGAAGTTTTACACAGGTTTCTAAAGCATCACTTGCAGTTTCAGTACCTGACTTAAATAGCAAAAAACAACATAGGTGAGTTACGCTTGACCCTAAGGAAGCAATAAAAGAACATATGCTTATTAATAAGAATCCTACTGAGCTATTTTTACAACTGCTTTCAAAACTAGAAGTATGTACTCTTCAAATGAGCTCTTTTCCCAGAAGCTATTTAGAACTGATGGCTGAAAAAGATAAATTGGCCAACAACAGGCTGAAGCATGAGCAAAGTAGTTTTGAGATGTAGTTAGGTTTCTTTCTTCCTCATGGGTAAAGGCCTCCTAATTAAGAAAAATTGACAGTGGTATTGACTTACTCATAGACTTATCTGTGGGTGAATCTTGCACAGAAAACACAGCCAGTTTATTCTAGCCTAACGAGATCTATTGTAAGAAACTGTGTTTTTCTGAGCTTTTATTATTTCAAGAAATTGCAAATTATCTTTATTATCCATTCAAATGTAAAGTTAGTGATTTGAGATACAACCACTTTATAAAGCATATTAAACTACATATTTGTACTTTGTCCTAATACATATTAATACATCCCATTATATCTGGAATAGTAATAAAAGTTGTTTCTGTATTTGTAGGTCTGTCCTACTATTTATTGTAAAACATTTATTTTTATCCAAAATCAAAATTCCCTATGCAAGTTTGGTTTGTTGTTGTTTGGTTTTGCACTGGATTTTTTTGCTGGAAGTCAAAATTAATGGACCATTCAGAAAGAAACAATCTGTCAGGAAAAATACAAGGAAATCATCTATGAGTGGCCGATGTCCTCATGTGGTCACTTGTACTGGATAGGTTAAGGGGGATGGAAAAATACCCCCCTCTGCTGACTTGCTTCATCTTGAGGAGGGCAGTTTGCCATTGCCTGTCCAGTGGAGCTGTCTCCCTTCCTATCCTACCCCTCAGACCAAGGTTGCCCACTGTCCATCTTGCTCAGATTTTTAAATATCAGACTCATTGTCTTTCAATCCAGGACAGTGCACTGTGATACCACAGGTTTTATTTTCTGTTAATCTCTACAGCCCTCCACTGTCATCCATTTGTAGCCCACACTTCCCGTCACAGCTGTGGCTACAGTTTCAGAAGTCTTTAATAAAAATTGTGTGTTAGCTGTGCTTTTAAAGGTTCTTTAAAACCCTGTCTGGCTTGGGAGATGCTGTGTCATCACAGGAGGACTGTGGTCAATCACTGGCGCCCACCTTGCCTGTGAACACAGACAACTTTCTTACTAGCTCATCTCCTCAGCTTCTGCTCAGGGAAACAGGCACGACTGCATTTCCCTTCGCTTGTTCTTTTTGCAGCAGTTCTACATAAGACTGAAAACTCCACGGGGTATATTGGTATCTTTTGCACCCTCACAAAAATTTGGCAATCTCAGTGTTACATTTACACATGGCTCTAACAACAGTTCTGACAGACCTCCTTGAAGCCTGAGATCAAGCCTAATGAACTGCAGTTATTTGAGGAGGGGTTTATTGCTGACAACTTTGACACTAAGCTAAATCACTCCATTTTTTCTGAGGCAAAACCCTTCTGGTTGCAGTAAATAAAATCTGTAGGCTGTGGCCCGACGTTGCATTGCCCTGAGCAAGGCATATTAGCTTAATTGACTATCTTTGAATTGGTGTATTTTGAATAGGTAACTCCTAATAGGTGCCATGTATCAGCCCAGGAATGGAAACAACGACTGAAATGTTAACATTGCTTAGTTTAGTTCTCCTGACGTGAAACACCCAAGAGCCCAGCAGGGCTCAGGAAGAAGGCAGGGGTTGTTGAAGTCATGGACTTTCTTCTTGTAATAGGTGATGAGATGATACATTCAGCTGCAAATTTCACATAAAATTTAGTCCACATGCCTTTGGAATGAAAATAATATAAAAATCCAGTTGGAAGCAGGTTAGCTCCATGGAGAGATCAGCTGAAGTCTGCATGCTGCCAAGACCTTGGCATCCACTTTTGTGTGCCATACTGTACATTAGAATATGAGTCCTTCTTGGAGAGATACAATACTTGGGTAAACATCATCCCTGTAGTCTGATCCTGCAGAGGGTATGGTGATGTCCCGTACGGCTGTAAAAGGGAGAGTCGGGGAGGATTCTTTTTGATAGATTTCTCAGACGAAAACAAAGCGCAAACGCAGCAATATTGTATCTGAGAACTGTTTACTGATAAAGAAGGGTAAGTGTTCCTACCGAAGGATGATAGAAAAGGGAGCAGAGAGGGAGAAAGAGAGACAGAGAAGGAAACAGAAGACAGGGATAAGATTGTTACCGCTGTACCCCGGGCACCCGGTTAGCATCAACTCGGCAGATGGAGCCTGTGTGCTGCAAGCAGCGATAAGCCTGTGCAGCTCTTGTGAGCGGCCGGGCGCGATTTCCGAGTGGCAGCGGCAGCGTGTCTCTGGTGTCGGCGAACGACGGCTGCGGGCTGGGGCTGGGGCTGCGGCGGGCTGGGGCTGCTGCGGGCTGGGGCTGCGGGCAATGCGGGAAGCACGGCGGTGGCGATGGCTGCGGGCTGGGTGCAGGCAGCGTCTGCTCCCAGACGATGACAACCTGGTGCATGAAACACCGGAGCACCGGGCTGTCACAGCCATGAGCTGCCCCAGGGAANCGGGCAATGCGGGAAGCACGGCGGCGGCTACACGCTGAGTGCAAGCAGTGTCTGCTCCGTCAGGGAAAGAGCGGAGCACCAGGTTGTCGCGGGGACGAGCTGCCTCGGGGAAGCGGCAGAGCACGGCAGGACAGGTGCAAACAGGGAAGCAGGACCACAAGGAGGGAAAGGCGAGGGGGAGAGGAGGGCCAAGCTGACCCTCCACGCGAGCCCCTGATCCCTCCAAGGAACCCAAAGGAAAATAGCACGGCTTGTGTCGCAGTTAATTACTTCTCTGTGTTGAGGCTCCTCCCACAGCCCGATTTCCCGGGCATTTTCTCGTGGGCATCCGGGCATCTGCCCCACCAGCAAGTGGGCAGTCGCTTGCAGTCCGATTGTAGAAACTTTCTCTGCCCCGATCGTCTGTCAGCCGAAGCCTCCCCAGGGATAGGGTTCCCCATTCATCACGTGTAGTCCCTAAAGGAATTCTTCACCTCATGTGTAACATATGTTGAGGCGTAAGTACAAAATTAGATTGGTCCCTCTCAGGTAAGTAAATTTATGATTTAGAAGGTACCACACAGTGATACATAAATACTGATGAATGGATAGCAACCCTACAAGATTTTTAGTTTGGTGCTTGTTTGTGGCTCAAACTGAATTAATTGGCTTTATGTCCTGAACATGGAAGCTCAGCACATGCTTTTGTATGTGAATAGTCACCTTGAAATCACTGGGAACAGCTATGACAGTCGTAGAAAGCTTCATGTCTGCCACAGATCTGAAGCCTACTGCAGATGTTTACACAGAGCATGATTTTTTAAAATAACATGTTTTTATTTACATTGATAGGATTATTTGCCCCAAGTCAGGCGAGTAATTTGTATGGATTTGGGATTTAATCTTCTCAAGAAAGGAAAAGGGGAAGGAATTGAAAAGGAGACTGTGCTATGAATTTGTCCTTCTTGCAATAGGCACGTCTACCTGCTGCAAAATACATTGTCCACCACAGTTACATATGAAAAATGACAACAGAGAACACAGAGTATGTTTTCCTGTGTTTGAGAGCCTTTGTAGCAATGTGGAGTGACAGCAGGATGACTGCAGCTGATGAAAAAAGATAAGACATGATTATCAAGCTGCATAACCAGCAAATTATTTCACTTGTTAGGGTTCAATTTTCTTTTCCTTTTGTGCTCTAATGCTGGCACTGAGCTTTTGGTTCACGATAAAAAACAATTAATTACAATTCATAATTTTAGTAATTTTGATTACTTTCCTACTTGAATCAGCACAAGGATAAAATCAAAATATCATTTATATCATTTGCAGTGGAGGATTGTGAAAACAACTCTACCAAAAAAATGGTTTGTTGAGTAAAAATATGTTGTCTTACTGACTGTAATCAGTAACACACAGTGTTTCTGAAGTAAATGCTGTCTTTATCTGTTGGCCACGTTGTGCTCTTAGCTGCTGCAATTATTTCAAAATGCGTGGAAGAAAATGCCTTCTCCTTTGCCTTAGAGTAACTGTTGTCCTTCTGTTCTTAAGTGTGATGTGTGCCACAGAGCAAGGAACTAAAGGAACTTACTGGCTATGTTTTTCCATCTCACCAAGTCCAGATATCACTTTTAGAGCAAGCCTGAATAGCCATACAGCTGTACGCAGTTAAAAGATTATTACATTATTATTATTAGAAATCGCTGCAGCAACAACTTGCCAAATGAACCATTAAAAGCAAGCCAGACTCACTGAACCACAGTCAAATTGATTAACGGCTGCTTGGGGCAACATATGGTCTTTGAAGGTCTCTTATCTTTTAAACCATTTGTCTCTTCCAGTGTCTGGCAGAACCCTCCACCTCTCTTTCATTTGAATGTAAAGAGCCATTTCAAAAACGGTAACTTCCTCTTAGTGACAGGCTCATTTAGTGGTGTGTCACTGGACCATCTACTGACATGCAGAAATTTGAATGAAAGGGAAAAAGCACCTTTTACTAGTAAGGAAAATGGTGCGTTTTTTCTGCTTTGGGAACTTCACTTGAGTCTTTTTGGCTGTTGCTTTGCCCTGTGCTCTGAGCGCCCCTTTTGTGGTTGTTGTTTTTGAGGCGGAAGTTTCAGAGATGCTAAGCCATTTTTTCTTCATATGACAAAAAAAGGGAGGTGGAAACCTGATTCCTGTAAATGGAGTTTGCACAGTTCGAGCCCACTGTGCAAAACCTGAGCAGCAGCTTGCCTGTGCCTTAGAGCATGTGCCAACACTGCCGTCTAGCTTCCGCAAAGGCTTTGTGCACTTTCGCTTCTAGGTTGCTTGCGTTCATGTGTTAACACAGCTTTGTCGAGCCTCTGTCGGCGAGTCAAGGTCCTGTAGTATTGACTTCTGTTCGGAAACACAGAATCGTTTGAAGTGGTCACAGCACTAGACGAGGGATGGAAGACGGCAGCAGCAAACAGTAGAGGAGATCTGAAGTGGCAATGCATCAAGAAAACTCACCGTCTGTGTTTGCAGATAGGGAAATTAAACCCATCTGTCCTAACCCTTACAAGATATCTGGCAGCACAAGAAGGCAGAAAAAACAATTCCAGGTCTGTTCAGTGTTTCTAATGACAAAGCATTTGCAATGTCATTGAACAGGGTCTCCTGACATATCACCCCCTGATATGTCCTTTGGGCTCAGTGTTGAATCCTGCTTTCTTGTCTCTCTCTCCCTTATCCTTCTGTGTCTCATACCACGAATACATCTTTTTTACTCTTTCACCACAGAAGTTGTAGCTTTTGCTTCTTGGTCTGTGGTGATCTGGGAGCTACTTCTAGTCTGCAGTACTGTGTTTAGGTTTTATATGCATTTTATGTTTGGTCATCTTGGGATTTTAAAAGATTGTATGGTTTCCATTTACTATGAACTTGCATTTGTTTACCAAAATCTGTATTTATACAGCCTTTAGATTACAGGTCGTATTGCATAAATAATAGAAAGGATAATGAAAGCATGTAATTATTTTTAACGAGACAGAAGCCTCTGTTAGGGCTCTAGTTTGAAATTGTACAATTCCTCCATTTTCAAACAGCATGTAATACAGGAATGAAGCAATTGTGCTCGAGCTTTCTTGGTGGTGTTACTTGTGAGAAATTTATTATCATCATATATTAAAGTGATTTAAACCTGTATTTAGCCCAGAGTGGCCTGACTAATGATTTCGTTTCTTGTTTTTGCTTCTTTTCAATAGCCTTCGTTAAATAATTCAACTACAACATTAATCATAGAATCATTAAGGTTGGAAAAGACCTTCAAGATCATCAAGTGCAACCTTTGATCAATCACCACCCTGGCATTTGGACCATTACTGTAATTGCCATATCCAGTCATTTTTTGAACACTTCCAGGGATGGTGACTCCACCACTTCCCTGGGCTGCCTGTTCCAATGCCTGACCATCCTCCCTGACCATCCTTTTAGTGAAGAAATCCATCCTGACGTCCAACGTGGACCTCCCCTGGCACAACTTGAGGCTATGTCATCTCCTCCCGTCAGTAGCTGCCTAGGAAAACAGGCTGACCCCCACTTTCAGGCAGTTGTAGAGAGTAATAAGGTCACCCCTGAGCCTCCTTTTCTCCAGACTAAAAATCCCAGCTCCCTCAGCCTGTCCTATAGAACTTACTCTATACACCCTCCACCAGCTCCTTCTCTGGACATGCTCCAGCAGCTCAATGTATTTCTTGTAGTGAGGGGCCCAGAACTGGACACAGCACTTGAGCTGTGGACTCACCAAGTACAGGGGGAGGTCACTGCCCTGGTCCTGCTGGCCACACTATTGCTGGTACAGGCCAGGATGCCATTGGCCTTCTTGGCCACCTTGGACACATGGCTGGCTCATGTTCAGCTGCTGTGGACCAGCACTCCCAGGTGCTTTATCTCTTGGCTGATTTCCAGCCACTCCTTCCCCAGCCTGCAGCTCTGCATGGGGTTGTTGTGACCCAAGGGCAGGATCTGGGCCCTGGCCTTGTTTAACCTCACACAAGTGGCCTTGGCCCATGGATCCAGGCTGTCCAGATCCCTCTGCAGAGTCTTCCTGCCCTCCAGCAGATCAACTTGGTGTCATTTGCAAAGTGACTGAGGATGCACTTGATCCCCTCAGCCTGACCATTGATAAAGATGTTAAACAGGGCTGGTCCCAGCACTGATCCCTGGGGAACACCACTGGTGAGCAGCTGCCACCTGGATGCAGCACCATTCACCTCCACTCTCTGGGCCCGGCCATCCAGCCAGTTCCAGCAAAGATGCCCCTGTCCAAGGCATGGACTGCCAGGTTTTCCAGGAGGATGCTGTGGGAGACAGTGTTGAAGGCTTTGCTGAAGTCCAGGTAGACAACATCCACAGCCCTTCCCTCATCCTCTAGGTGGGTCACCTTGTCATAGAAGAAGATTAGGCTGATCAAGCAAGACCTGCTTTCCTAAACTCATGCTGGCTGGGCCTGATTCCCTGCTTATCCTGTACATGCCACGGGAGCACACTCAAGATAATCTGTTCCATTAACTGGCACCAGGGCTAGCTATCCTTACATATTCTTATCAACCTTATAATTAACATGTATCCATGGGTACTGCTTCATGTTAATGAGACAAGGTTGTATTTGAAGGAGAATCTTTTGTCTCCATTGAAGCAGCTGTTAGTGGGGCTGCATACCTGGGTGAATCAACTAATCATTTCATTAAACAAAAGTCCTCTTAGCTATGCTAATCAAAAGCATGCTGATCACAATTTTTCCAAACAAACCCCCTGAAACCTAAACAAACAAACCACTTCAAGACTAATAAACCAGTCTCGCTCTGATATATAAGCTATGCTTTATTAAAAAGGATTAAAAAGAAAAAAAAGATCTGAGGGAGATTTCATCAGCATATACATATATTCCTTTTGTCATCTCTGGTGATATCGTCTGAATGGTTAGTGCTGCCTAAACACAGTTATTTGCTGTATCATTTTGAATGTGACAGGAACCACAGGCTTTCTGCTCTGAACTGCATCTTCATGCGTGAGGAGAAGACAGTGGATGCTGAACATTGAGTCACAGCCCTTCTCATTAAATCCCAAAAGCTGGTTGAGGGGGTTTCTATGTGCTTCTTGACTTCTATGAGCAAGTACATGAGCAGAAGCTGAACAGAGAGTTTGAAAAAGAAGGGGAGGTAAAATATATAACACTGTCAGTGAGCAGCTTCATAGACAGCTTCTTCAGAGAGGGGTGGATCAGTGTATTAAAAAATGAGACAACTGGCTTTAAAACTTCATAGGTGTGGTTTAAGCCCAGCAGGCAACTAAGTACTATGCAGCTGCTTGCTCACTCCCCCCGCCAGCAGGATCAGGGAGAAAACCAGAAGAGTAGAAGTGAAAAACCTTATGGGCTGATATAATAACAGCTTAATAGGTAAAGCAAAAGACACATACACAAGCAAAACAAAATAAAGAATTTCTCTCTTCACCACTTCCCATGGGCAGGCAGGTGTTCAGCCATCTCCAAGAAAGCAGAGTTCCATCATGCATAACACTGACTTCAAAAGACAAATACCATCCCCCTTGCTTCCTTCTTCTTCAACCAGCTTTATATATTGAGCATGATGCCACAGGGTATGGGATACCCCTTGAGTCCGCTGAGGCCAGCTGTCCTGGCAGTGTCCCATCTTCTCCCAACTCCTTGTGTACCCCCAGCCTCCTCCCTGCTGGTGTGGGTGAGGAGCAAAGGCCTTGGCTGTGTGGAAGCCCTGCTCAGCAGTAACAGAAAATGCTTATCATCACTGTTTTCAATGTAAATCCAAAACACGGACCCATACTAGCCACTGTGAAGAAAATTACCCCAACCAAACCCAGTACATTATCTACTCCTTACTTCATACGGATGCCATGATGATTTTTTGCCTTTTCTTTTATACCCCTTTTATACCTTTTTATAACTTTTGTATTCTTAGTAATTTTTAGCCTACATTCTTAGACTTATTTGTCAAGCTAAGAGACTGAACATTTTAGAAGCTTCGTAGTTAGGGGTCAGAATGCCCCAGACCCCAAGGTCCTCTCCAGAACACATTTTGTAAACTAAGAAAAAACCATCCAGGGGAAGGTTCCTTGGGGAGAAGGGCTCACTTGAGCCTCTAATTGGGGAATCTTTAATAGATATGCTAATTAGTAAGACCTATAATGTAATACCAGATCTTTTGTGTGGTGTGCATTGTGGTGTGCATTTGGGTGCATTCCACCTGGATGTGGTACACCTAAGGATCCTTAAAATAAATACAGAGGTAAAATCCCTTTTTCCCTTCTATCCATGTTTGATTCTTGATTTTAAGACCAGGAAAAGGCATCAATACAATTTACGTCATGCTATAGTCCTACATGATTTAATAGAACCTCATTGATACCCCCCATCCCCTCTCCATCCTTTGCTATAATACACAGATATCATTCCCTTAGTCTATGGACACCCCCTGCAAATGCCCATCAAATGTCAACATATCTCCATAGGTTGTCAACTGAATTCATTTCAGGGCCCATGGGCTGGGGCTGTATCTGTTCTGCTGGTCACTCAGGACAGGAGGGGTGGTATGGTGTGGTACTGTGGCCTAGAGCCAGCTCAGGTCAAGTCACTGCTGCATTTGCAGTGCTTATTATAAGACATGTCCTCCACTGGTTCATGTGGTTCCTATTACAGTAATTCCTGTAAGCGAAACTCAGATAATGGGTTACAACAATTTAAAGGCACATCCATTACAATCTCGACCTCTGGGCATTTTGTGCCAGATTGAAGGGTTTAGTAGTGTAATGAATTCCTCCCCTTGCTTCTAGGCTGGCTAGCAACAAGTGGTTCCTGCTATAGCAATTACAGGGTCCACCACAGACCTCCACGGGATGCAGAGGGACAGCCTGCCTGACCGTGGCTCCACCGTGGGCTGCAGGGGAATCTCTGCTTTGGCACCTGGACCACCTCCTGCCCCTCCTTCTTCTTCAGGGGAAGGACTCCTCACACTCTTCTCCTGCACTGTGGAACCATCGTCCACTGTGCACCTCATCCACAGGTCACAGTCCCTTTGGCTCAAGTTCATACTGGAATTCCAGCCTGTCCAGCACAGCAGCAGACAGCAGCAATGCCCTGGCCACCTGCCAGCCCAGGCGCATCGTGCCTGTTATCACAACATTGCCAGGCACAGCAGTGTGAGGTGATAAGAAGCCCAGCACTACAGCAAATAGCCACCAACAGGCATTGGATTGTAATACACGGTCAGGCAAGTGAGCACTGGAGCCTACTGGTTAATAATTAAACAGCCATAACAGCTGAAAATTTCATCTAGTACATTCCAATTTAGACTGTCATAATCTGATTTTATTGAGCCCCACACTGGGTCCAAAGAAGGACTGTTGTGGTTTAACCCCAGCCAGCAACTAAGCACCCTGTAACTACTCACTCACTCCCCTGTGGTGGGATGGGGAAGAGAATTGGAAGAGTAAAAGTGAAAAAATTCATGGGCTGAGATAAAGACATTTTAATAGGTAAAGTAAAAGTCACACACACAAGCAAAGCAGAACAAGGAATTAATTCATTGCTTCCCATAGGGAGGCAGGTGTTCACCCATCTCCAGGAAAGTGGGTCCCCATCATGTGTAAGTATGACTTGGGAAGACAAATGCCATGACTCTGAACTTCCTCCCCTTCCTTCCTCTTCCTACAGATTTATATGCTAAGCATGGCACCGTATGGTGTGGGATATCCCCTGGGTCATATGGGGTCAGCTGTCCCAGCTGTGTCCCCTCACAATTCCTCGTACACCCTCAGCGTCTTCACTGGTGGCGTGAGTGAGGAGCAGCAAAGGCCTTGGTTCAGCAGAAAAAAAATTTCCTATGGTATCAGCCCTGTTTTCAGCACAAATTCAAATCACAGCCCCACAGTGTGAAGAAAATTGGTTCTACCCCAGCCAAACACAGCACCTTCCCTTTACACTAGAAGGAGGTTTCTTCTAATTCTCTGTGGGGCCTTTAATCCCACTTCTGTGTTGTGGGGGAGGTAAAAGTGGCTTCTTGCTTCTGCCATCATCTTGACATGACGTCAGCATCAGTATGTGGAGCTGAAGATGTTTCTAGGACCCTTGACATTTACTCTAGCATTGAGCTGTGACAGCAGTACAGGAGAGCAGTACAGGAGAGAGAACACAGAAAATAGTCAAGGCAGGGTAGAGAAGAAAAAGCTCTTGAGGCTCTTTGTTCTTTTAATATATGCAGAAACACCACACAGGTTTCTCAGTTAGCTAAGGCCTGTGTCATAAAAAGAGGAAGGTCTCCTGCCTTCTTGCTGTCACTGTTCAAGGTCCTTGTCATCAGCAGGGACATTATCGAGTGTTTCATCTCTCCTGTGAGCACAGTCACTGCCTTGGGCTTCAGGGACAAGAGAAAATGGACAGGTCTCGGTCGTCCGGAGATTGTTTCAGAAGCATCCCCGAGCAAGCACACCAAGCAGCAGCTAAGATGGAGGGAGAGAAATTCAGCTGCTGTTGCTGCTGCTGCTTCCTCGTACTCCTGCAGGGCTCCAGCCTGCTGTTCAGGCAAGCCACCTTGGAGAGGATGCCGGGGAGTATTTTGCCATCTCGTGGCAGCTCGGAAGAAAAGCATCTCCATGTGATCGCAAACACTCGCTGCCCAGAAGGAACAAAGCCAAAAAAGAGAGATTTCCGCTGAGCTGGCTGCAAAGTGACACGTGGAAGGTATGCAGCAGAGCAGGCCGAAACCCTGAACTGACCGGTACCTGCCCACGTGCAGCCCCAGGTGCATGCCAGTGGCGGAACCTGAAACAAAGGTCGAGAAGATCACACTAAAGAGGACCCAGCCTGGGGCAGGCCGGTGCCGAGACTATTTCTAACTCCTGCTCTTGGTGTCATGCTGCTGGAGATTCCCAGCTAGCCAGGGAAGGGAGTGGATAACTGCAAGCTGGCGAAGGCTTCAACACCACAGTGAGGACAAGAGCGTACTGAAGCTGAGCTCTTACGGTGTGGACAGTGAAGAATGATCCAGCCAGTCAGCTTTGGCTCAGAGAAAGTCAGTGGGGAGGCAGAGAACCTGTCAGCACAGAAACCTTTGGAGGAGCACTGCTATGGGTCTATGCCAATCTTCATGTATTTGCAGGGTGACACAGCTAAAATGGGAGAAGCTAAACAAACTCAGGAATTGAACAGTCTGAACCTCCCGCTGACCTCCTTTCCTCTGGGAGCTTTGCTCCCCCCGTTGCTGCTGTGCCTGAGGGGGCATTGTCCGTGGTGCCAGGGCATACCAGAGAGAGGGCTGGGGGTTGTCAGTGGTCAGGGGCTGCAGATCCCACTGTCAACAGCGTGGGCACTGCCAGTGCTGTGGCTGCTGCTCAGGAGGACATGAGACCTTCTCCACACTCTTATTCCCACAAAGCTGCTGCCAGGGAAAATTCCTGCTGCTGACCAAGGGACCCCAGACGACCTGATGGCAGAGGAAGGAGGGCCAGGCTCCCCAAGCAGAGGTTGTTCCCTAGCTTCAAGAGGTCTGTGGGACAAGGTGCTGCCAGTCTGTGTGGGCAGCGGGAGAGAAGCCATGAGTTCTGCTCTTCACAGCTATGTAGAAAACCGGAACCTCAAAACACATCCATTTTACTTCCAGAACTGTTTCTTTTCAGTTCAGAAATTATAAACCCCTGTGAAAAGCCTGGAATGCCTTTCACATTTCCATGACCCAGAGATGAACTGCCCAAGTGGGTCCCACCTTGCCTAAGAGGTGACACATGCACACAGCATTTAGGAGGTTGACACAGTACAACTATTTGGGATACAAATCCCTCCTATCATGCCAGCAATGGGAGTGGGTAAGGGTCCTGATGCCAGCAAAGGGTGCAGGTGACAGCGAGGGTCTCAGCTCTAGCCACTGGGGCAGGATGGGTACGTGTGCCCCAGGCGTACCTACTGGGGAACTGAGGTGAATAAAATTAGTGAGTCTTGGCACCCACACACCAAGTAGGATTGCAGGTCACAGCATGCCTGGTGCTGCCTGCTGTGGACACAAGACAGGTTTCATCTGCACCGAACACCAGGGAAAAGTACTGGAGGCAGAGATGTAACTCCTGAGCAAACTTCAAGGCAGGCTACCTGGTGAGAAGCAGGCGCTGTGTCCAGGCAGGGCATGAAGGATAAGCACGTGCTGCTACCTGGGGAGATCTTCAGAAGTGGAGCGCCTGTTGGGAAGTGCCAGTGTACATGTTTGCTCTTGAGCAGAAAGCAGGACCAGCTGGTGTGTGGGAATGAGTAAAACAACTAAGGATATGGGGCAGGGTTATCACATGAACAGAAGGGCTGTGCTGGTACTCTGGGGATCTGTGAATTCACGTGTGCTTTTGCAAACTTTAGTCCATAGTGACTGTGGGTAAGAAAAGGGACAGAGGTGGCTGTGCTCGTGTTTTACACGAGTTCTGATAGTAATACATACAGGCACTGTGGCAGGCTGTGCCCCGCCTGTGGCAGCCTGCACAGCTGGCCTTGTCTGTGTCCTTTGCACACCTGTGTCTCTTGCAGGTATATGCCAGTAAAAATCAGTAAGGAGAGGTATTTTCCTCTTTCCCAGTAACGGCTTATGCTTTATCTATCTCTTCTTTCCTACGTGCTACTTATGTTTTATTTGCCCAACCAACCACACGGCTCTTCCAGCCTTCGATGGATTCCTCTGCACCCTCGGAGACAACGCCAAGCTGCCGGTGGTGTCCCCGGTGGGCTCTGCCATTGCCTAGTGCAGCCCCTGGGTCAGGAAGCGGTTCTCCAGCGCCGCCGAGCGGCCACCCGCGCCCCTACAGAACGAAGTCCCAGGTGCGCACCACCACGGCAGCCACCAGCTGCGGAACAAAGCGCGTTCCCCGCTGACAGCGGCACCCGCCGCGACTCCCCTCGCTTTTATTCCCCGGGGGCCGCCGCCGCCGCCGAGATGCCCTCCGGTCCCGGGGAAGTACCGCCGCCCTCGCCGCTCCCCCGCACGCCCCGCGGGCACGCACCAGGCGGCAGACGCGACTGGAGCCCGGGGCCCGGCAGCACCACCCCGAGCCTAGCCCCCCACCGGCCTCCGCCCCCCGGAAAGGCGTCACTGCGCGGGCCGCGGATGTGACGGTGTCGGCGGCGCCGCGCTCCCAGAAGGGCCCGGCTGAGCTCCGCGCCCGCGGGGAGCCGTTCCCGTGGCAACGCCGCTGC
>VZTI01004650.1:639096-652428 GCA_013397865.1 Struthidea cinerea
GGGCGGCGCCGCAGCGGGCGGAGCGGCGGCGCGGGGCCGGGGCCCGCTCAGCCCCCGCGGGTGCCTGGGCAGTTCTGTGAGCCCGGGCTGCGCCCCTGGCACCCGAGCGCTGGTGCTGCCCCATCAAGGCCTGCTGCCAGGCCGGCTGCAAAGCATGGGCTAATGGCTTTTGAAGTAGCGTGGTAACTTATTTCCACTGAATTGTAATGCCTTAGGGTAGCGCCAAAACCTAAAATAATTTTTAAATAGATGGGTTTTTTTGTTGGCCATATTTGACATCTATCGTGATTTCATCCCAGCCAGCTGCCAATCACCAGGCAAGCCACTTGAACACTCCGTGACCAGTGAGATCAGGGAGAAAAACGAAAGGGTAGAAGCTGAAAAACTCACCGGTTTGAGATAAAGACAGTTAATTAGGGACACCAAAAGCCATGCATGCAAGCAAAGCAAAACAAGGAATTCATCCACTGTTTCTGATGGGCACGCAGGTGTTCAGCCATCTCCAGGAGAGCAGAACCCTATCATGTGTGACAGTGATTTGGGCAGACAAACATCATCACTCCGAATGTCCCACCTTTCCTCTTTCTTGTCCCCATTTTATATATTGAGCATGATGTCATATAGTCTGGAATATCCCTTTGGTCACTTTGGGTTATCTGTCCCAGCTGTGTCCTCTCCCAACCTCCCAACTTTCTTATCAGCATGGCGCTACAAAAAGCAGGAAAGGCCTTGGCTTTGTGGAAGCTCTGCTCAGCAGTAACAAACACATCTCTGTATTATCAACACTGTGTTCAACACAAATTCAAAACTCAGCCCCAGACTAGTCACTGTGAAGAAAAGTTACTATGTCAGGCAAAACCAGCACAACAACCTGACTAGACAAAAGGCAGTGCGTACTTGAGGATGGGTGTAGGAGTAACATCTGGTTGTTTCTGCTTCAGTCTTAGAAAAATACTTATTTTGGCAGGAACACATCTCTGGAGATTGTCTAATCCAACAAGCTGTGTGTGGTCTAGCATGAATGCCCAGCAAAGAGGGGCAGAGTGTGCAGGAACAGAACAGGTCCAGCAGAACTTGGAAGGTGATAATATAGTTGAAATGCAATTACTTTTGGCTGGTTTGTCTGAAAGTACAGAATTAACTGTTCTCATACTTTTTATGCATAAATGCTAGATTTTTTAAGCTATGTTTTAGAGGATACTATGTAAGTCATAAACATACTGACTGCATCAAAGGAGTTATTTAAGAGTGGGGCAGAAGACAGGCCTGCCTGTTACCTTCATCTGTGCCAGCATGATTCAAGTGCTGTGTAAAACTTGAAGCACTGAAGAGCTAGATCTCACTGTGAAGAGAAGCCAAAGTAGTTTGGTCACGCTGCCTCTTTGTTCAGCATTCTCTCAGAGCCTCTGCTGGGTTTTGCAACCTTAAAAGCAACTGTTATGGGTTTCTGCATCTAGACGGTACAATTTTTTGCCTCTGATAGCAATGATCTTTTGTCTCTCTTTTCTAGAACATGACTTCAGATAAGGAGTTTGCAGAAGACAGCAATTTTTCGCCAAAAGCCAGCACCAGTAAGCTGCCGACAGATGCATCTCCCGACTCCAAATGCCCCATCTGCCTGGACAGATTTGACAATGTCGCATATCTAGATCGCTGCTTGCATAGGTTCTGCTTCCGCTGTGTCCAAGAATGGTCAAAAAACAAAGCAGAATGCCCCCTCTGCAAGCAACCCTTTTTTTCCATTTTCCATACAATTCGTGCTGAAGATGACTTTAAGGAGTACATACTCAGCCCTTTAGAAACCAGCTCTTTTGCCAGCCCTGATGGCCGGAGATTTCGTTACCGTACTACCTTAACAAGGGAACGCCGCACTCGCAGTTCCCCTTCCCGAAGGATGCTGTCCCCTCCAGATAATGGGATGTTGTTTGAAGGCTTGTCAAGTGAACCAGCGCGACACAGACACAGAGAGATTCAGCAGATGATCAGGAGGCTGGCCTCAAGGAGAAAGGCTAGCGCAGAGGGCAGATCTCTGCGCCAGATTCAGGAGGAGGACATGATCAACTTCCGCAGGGCTCTGTACCGCACTGGTGTGCGCATCCGCAGCATTCAGGATGGTGGCCGATATCGAGACATTTCGGCAGAGTTCTTCCGCCGCAACCCTGCTTGCCTTCACCGCTTGGTTCCTTGGTTGAAGCGAGAACTTACAGTCCTGTTTGGTGCCCACGGATCTTTGATCAATATTGTACAGCACATTGTCATGAGTAATGTAACTAGATACGATCTGGAAAGTCAGGCCTTTGCTGATGATTTAAAGCCATTTTTGCTGAATCGGACAGAACACTTCCTGCATGAATTCATCAGTTTTGCTCGTTGTCCTTTTAACTTAGAAGCATATGATCAACATGCCAATTATGACTGTCCTGCACCATCATACGAGGAAGGAAGCCACTCAGACTCATCAATTATTACAATATCTCCAGATGTGGCATACTCACAAGGGCCAGATAATAGTTTGTCTGTACCTGGTCTTGGTCAGGCCCTCTGGGATGATGAAACTCCAGGCCCTTCCTATTCCATTTCAGAAGAGGTTCGTGCAGCCATAGCTTCTCCTCTGGAGTCATCAGAAAGTTCTGATGAGGACTCTGCTACAGGGAGTCGAAGAACCAAACTACAGACTGAGTTACAGGCTAATGTTGACTCAAACGACAGTGGCTCTTCCTCAGACAATTGTGTCATTGTTGGGTATGTTAAGCCGTTAGCTGAGAGGACACCAGAAGTGGTTGAGCTGTCCTCTGACTCCGAGGAGTCCATCAGGGAAGAGAAAAGGGAAGATGTCAAGAAACAGCGACCAGTCCAGTGTCACAGCTGGAGTGACAGTGAACCAAGCAGGAGCTTCTCACCACATTCCCCAACATATAAGGAGGATATAGGAAGCTGTAGAAGCTGTTTATCTCCTGCAGTTGAGAAGATGGAATCAAAAGAGGATGAGAAGAACAAATGTAAAAGAAAAAATCTGCGTCCACAGGACTTGAGTTGGAGCCCCTCTCCAGGGAGTGACACAGTATGCTCCCCTTGGAATCACAGACTGAGTAAAAAAGGAAAGTCCAGAAGCCCACAGTCCTGTTCACGGGAGAGTCGAGGCAGTCATGGCCATCGGTCTAGAAGGGAGCACCGTAGCAAAAGCCAACTTAAAAGGAGACGATCAAGAAGCAGAGATAGTAGCAAACATAGGAGCAAAAGAAGCAGCAGGAGGTCCAGGGCCCATGACACCAGAGCCTCTCTGAAAAGCCAGAGGGGCTCTCTAAGTGGCGAGAGCACTCCATCCAGAGAAGTGAGCAGATCACGATCACGTAGCAAAGGCCACAGTAAAAGGACATCAAGAAGTAGAGACAGTGATCGCTATTATGTAAGAGACACTTATCAAAGTAGACACCAATGGGGTTCTGCTTTCTGTAGTCGAAAGGTGTTTGGAGACAGCTATGAATCCTCCAGCAGAAGGAGGACCCGGTCTAACACTCTTTACTCAAGGCAATCTACTAGTCCAGAATACAGGATACGATCATTTATTGAGAGGACAGATCTGCATAGCCAGAGGGGACTTCATGAAAGACACTATTACTGTTATGAAAGATGCAGGTCCAGGAGTCGGTCAAGCAACAGATCAAGGACTCCTTCTGGAGGAACTGACAGAATGAAAAGTGAAAAGCCTGGTGGAAAAAGGAAGTACAAAACTCGCCACCTGGAGAATGCATTCATGGAGAGCACAAGTCTAGAAAGAGAAAATGACTCCAAGAAAACTTCCTCAAAATTTGGTGACTGCTGCAAAAATGAAGATAGCCTGTCAGACAACCGAGCAAGCAGCGAGACAAAGCGGAAGAAGAGGAAGAAGAAAATGAGGAGTCCAAGTGTGGAGATTGTCTATGAAGGAAAAGCAACAGACACAACAAGGCATCTTAAAAAGAAAAAGAAAAAGCATAAGAAGAAACACCGGAAACATCACATGAGTAACTCGGTACAGTCTTCTCCGGTGGTGATTACAATTGATAGTGATAGCAGCAAGGAGCCAGAAAATACCGAATGGGACAGCAGTATTACATGGACAGGCACAACTCAGATAAATGAGAGGGAAAGTGAGTCTCCATCTTCTTTTCTGAGGAGGATGGGATGTGAGGAAACTGGGGTAGACAAAAAGTATGGTATCCCTGCCACAAGGGAAAACTCAGATGGTGACGTTAGAAATGCTGATGTCAAACTTCAAGAAATAGCAGCTGATCAGAGTGTTACCACAGCGAATACGAGCAGTAACACCTCTCACACAGAAACTGTAACCAGTTATGTTCAGGAAGCACCAGCAGCGCCTTCCAGTCAACTGCCTTCCCCCAGGACTTCCTTACTAGAGTGTCCAGAGAGAGAGCCATTGATACTAAGACTGCCAAAGAGACTTGTCAACAGATCCTCGTGGTTTGATTTCCCAGAAGAAAAAATGTAGTAGGCTTTCCATGGAACACTTGTTAAAATTGTGAATTTAACTGTGTTTTTTTTTTCTCTCGAGAACTAAAACATCTGATAGGATTTCTGTCAAAAAGATGTCTAGGAAATGTATAAAACTTTTGAATGTGTATGCACTTTTAAGTCAAAGAAGACAGGATATTGCTAGTATGTAATTCTGAAAGTTTGTTAGAAGACTGTTTGGAAGTTTTAATTTCATAAAGCCATCCACAGAGTATTTCAAAGTTTTGTGTAAACCAAACAGAATAGGAGCCCAAAACAAAAGCCTGGAAATGCAGTTTATGGGGATTGCTCTTCTTAGACAACAGAAAAATTGTTTAGTTCATAAAAAATTAGTCTGAATTCCAGCATCATTTCAATCTCTTTGGTTTAAGCTGATCTCTGCTGAAAAGTAGTCAGTGATTTCTACAGAGATTCTCAAAGGACTTTCAGTAATTTTAAGGTAAGCTATGTTGAAATCTGAATAAAGCAATAAGTTTTGTTGTTGTTTGTTTAAATATATTTACATAGGTACTGTGTGTTTTGCAAATGGAGTTTTTTCTTTTGGTTTTGGGTGTCTTACCTGTCCAGACCATTGGCTATTTGTGCACTCAGGAGTACTCCAGGTTGGAAGGGTTGTCCTGGAGATCATCTGGTACAAGCCTTTAGTGAAAGCAGGAACTTTGATCATATTGCGTGGGATTTGTTCAGTTTTGAGTTTTCCCAAAAGCTGGGTGGCCCCTCTGTCCTGCCTCTTCTAACACAGCAGTATTCCCTTGGGAAACATTTTTTTTCAGATTTCTTCTTTTTATTTCCCTTATTGGAGCCTGTGCATTCTGCCTTGCATTCTACAGCTTCAAGGAGTGCAAGCAGTCTTTTCCTCTTCTTTATACCCTACGGCTGCATACTTGACGACATCTGTCTTGTCTAGCCTTGGCAGTAAAACACTTCCTCTTGACCTCCTTGCAATAGCCAGCATTCACCCAGCTCAGCACATCCTGGATGTCCTGCTGCAGGTATGGTCAAGGCACAGGGCTCTGGCAGGGTTTTGTTTTCCAAGTTTAGCCCTTCTCTGTGTGCCCAGCAGTAGCTCTGAGGGCTGAATTGGGAGCCTTCTGTCTCTCCTGCATTACCTCCATGAGTTTGATGGGTTTGACCTTGGCTGGTTGCCTGCCAGATACTCACCAAGCTGCTCTGTTACTTTCCTTTTTCCACAGGATGCGGGAGAAAGCAAGATGGGAAAGCTGGGTTGAGATAAGGACAAGGGAGAGTACTCTCATAAGCCGGATAGAGTTGGGGCAATTAATGCCTTCTATTGCCAATGAAAAATTGAGTAGGGGGATAAGAAACAAATACAAAACTAAAACCAATTTCCCCTCTCTTGTCAATTTCAGTCTTAAATTACAGGCTCTTCTACCTCCTCCTCCCCAGCTGTCCAGAAGGATGGGGAATTGGGTATATTGCGGTCAGTCCATAACATTCAGTCTTGCTGCTTCTTACTCCTTACACTGTTCCTCTGCTCTAACATGGGCCCTTTCTACAGATGTGCAGTACTTCTGGAACAGATTGCTCCAGCTGCCAGAAAACCTGCTCCTGTGCGTGCTCCTAAGCACAGGCTGCAGCTCCTGACAGGAGCCTGCTCCTGTGTGAGATCTCCATGGGCTGGAGCTTCCATCAGGGCATCTCTACTTAGTCCAGAATGGGGCTTTTCTATAGGCTGCAGGTGGGTCTGTGCTCCACTGTGGTCATCCAAGGGCAGAAGGGGGCAGCTTGTCTCACCATGGTCTTCATCACCTGGAAGTGCCGAGGCTGTGGAGAAGGGCTGCTCCTGCCCAGCTAGTCAGCATGGGTTGGCTAAACCTGACAGAGAGTCAGGAGCAATGACAGCCAGTCACCTCCACTCTTGCCCCTGAGAGCATCTCTGGGCTGCAGGGGTCAGGTTGGTCCCTACCTTGAGATTAGAAGGTTTCAGAGAGCACAAACGTCTGAAGGAGCCATGGCACTGGCAGGCCCAGGGGCCATGTGATGTGAACCATAGTGGTGGCGTTGCCGTGGTCCATTCTGGCTATTGGCTGCTAAGAGCTCTGCAGCATCTCCTAGGAATGAATGCGGTGGCTCCCTTTGTTCTGTTTAGTCCCAGCAGCCTCTCCAAATTCTCCTTGGGATGGGCAGGGGCTTGGGGACTGGGGTGTCCCCGGCAGATGGCTCAGGAATTGCTGGTGCAACTGCCTTGGACTGGAAGCCTTGGTCCATTCCCAGAGCTGGGGTATCCTTGGCATTAGTGGGACTTGTCCTATGCCCGGAGTCCTGGGAGGGTAACAGGCTATTGAGAAGAGGGCAGGGCAAGGTGGAGGTGTCACACTAAATAGAAGGGAGAGGTTTGATGGTACAGCCCTTACAGTTGGCAGTGATGTGGTTGGGAGCCTCTGGGTGAGGATGAAGGGATAGAAAACAAAGCAGATATGGTGGATGTCTTCTATCAGTTGCCCAGCCAGGATGCCAGTGCTGAGAAGTTAATTTGACAGGCAATTACGAAAAATCTCTGGATCAGCAGCCTTTGTCCTTATGGCAAATTTCAGCTTCCTAGAGATCAGCTGGAAATGCCATCCTGCTGTGGTGAGTAGATTTGAAAAATTCCTAAAGTTTGTGGGAGAGAACTTCTTATCACAACTATGCAGAGAGACAACTAGGAAAGATGCCCTAGACTTGCTGGTTGGGAATGGAGAAGGCCTGGTGGGAGATGGCATGGTCTTGGCCACAGTGATCATGAAATGGTTCAGCTTAAAAATGTCAGGCAGAGAAAAAAGAGCTGCAGGGTTGCTACTCTATTTTGAGAGAGCAAACACTGCACCACCCAGGGGTCCCCTGGGAATCTGCTCTTGAGGGCTCAAGAGCTGCATGCTGCATGGAATCTGCTGCAAACACTGGAAAAGAGCAAGCTGTCAGAAAACGTTCTCAATACTTCAAAGAGACATTTACACTGTGGGAAACATCATCTGATTGTTTTTCATGACACACTTTACTAGGAAATTGTCGTTAAAATATGAAGAGTGTCTAGGGCAGTGAGCACAACTGAGGAAAGCAAGTGTGCCACAGGCAGCCATTGCTTTCCAGTCCTGCTTTGTGTAAACCAGTTCATCACTCCCACTGCACCTACCTGCAGAGTGTGAGTGACCAATGTGACTTGGTGTCAGCTGCTACTAAGAATTCTACTTGTGGTGAAGAGAAAGCGTTGTGGTCTAACCCCAGCTGGCAACTAACTACCATGCAGCTGCTTACTCACAACACCCTGCCCCACAGGGATGGGGAGGAGAACTGGGGGGAAAAAGTGAAACTTGTTGGTTGAGTGAGTTAAGAGGTTAATAATTGAAATAAAGTAAAATATAATAGTAATAGTATTAGTAATAGTAATAAAGGAGAGAGAACCAAAGAAAAGTAAGTAATGTACAAAACAATTGCTCACCACCTGCTGGCCAGTCCCAAACCCAGACAGGCCCTCTTCTGGGTAACTCCCCCAGTTTATATACTAGTTTATTTTGTGGAATATCCCTTTGACCAGTTCAGGTCCACTGTCCTGGCCATGCTGCCCTCCACCTTTTTGTTCACTTCCTTACTGGCAGAGCATGAGCCACTGAACAGTCCTTGACTCAGAGTAAGCACTCTTAGCAACAACCAAACCATGAGTTGTTATCAGCATTATTCTCATACTGAATCTGCAACACAGTGCTGTACCTGCTTCTGAAAAAAATCAACTTTATCCCAGCCAAACCCAGGACAAGGACTGAGCTGCATTAATCGGCTCAGGGTAGGCAATGAGATGCATCAAACCTCTTCCAGATTTCCCCTGGCATAATTTTGTAAGCTTAGACAAGACTTCAGTCAGCAGTGGGGTTGGATTTAGCAAGCCACATGACCTCCTCTGGGGCTGTTTCACCTTCCCTGGATATTCTGCCTGATTTCCAGGTGCCTTTTGAGAAGAAGGTGCCTTATCTACCAGACCTGGGGTGTAAAGCCCTGGACTCGCCTGATGTGTTTCTTAAAGGGGCTTAAGTTTTTTTATACTCTGAGGCAGGCACCTGGGAGTAACACAACATTCTCAGGAGGTTAAACAAACTTTTACAGGCACACTTTAGAAAATAAGGGTACCTGGCAAATTTTAAAACATTCAGTCGAAATAAAGCATTTCATGAGGCATTGACTTAGCAAACTCTTACCCATCCAACTTAAGTTACCCAGATTTCAAGAAGACAAAGTTAGAAAGGGACAGGGTGCGTCTTTGTGCAACTGTATCTGCTTTGACCTCCTGGGACCCTCCTCTCTGCATGGGGATTCCATGTGTGCCAGTGGTTGATAACCATTCTGGAGCTGGACTACAGGCTCCAGGGAGGTGGGATGTGGAGAAGTGCATCATCCCACTTTTTGCTGAGCTTGCATTGCTGTCCTGCAACACACACACACTTCGGTTGTTTTGGGCAAGTAAAGGGCAAGTCAAGGTTTTCTCCAATCTCTCACACTAGGATAACTTGAAATCTCAGGAGAGACATGAGAGCTAAACCCACCAGAGTTATCTTGCTCTACATGCAGGCAGAGCCTGTTCATGTAGGACTGGGATCTTGTTTGCAGTTCATCCTTTCTGAAATACCTAATAACCCAGGGTGCACTGCACGGGGCTCCTCCTTAGGTACCCATCTGATAGGCTTCAAAAGAGTTTCTAAGTTCATCCCATTGTAATGAAACTATGGGGATGAAGCATGTTTCTGTCTCCAAACTGGACCAGAATCCAAAACGTGGCTGCAGAAAATGCTGCTGCTGCTGTCATGCATATCTATTGAACATTATATTGGTAGATAAATCATCAGCAGTCTTACAGATACTTGATGCCTCAGTTTTAAGAAGTTTCAAGTGTCAGTTTCCAGCAGGCTGGGACTGTCTGCAGTTCAAGAGGTTTCACGGCCTTTGCCATGGAGTGACAGAAGACCTGGAAATGTCCCAAGCCTAGCTAAGCAATCTGGTCATCTAGGTACATTTTCAGTGGTCTCCAAAAGGGGAACTAAATTAACTGAAGCAAATCTTTTGTATTAGCAAGGGCTGATGCAAAGTAGAGGAAAAGTCCCCTCTTAGAATGCTCTAGAATGCTAAGTCCTGAAGAATTTTTTGCCCAAGGTGTGGAGTGTACAATTGCACATCTAAGTTAGTCTTTAGTCCTGATGAATAACATGTGAACCAGTGTGTGTGGCAATAGTACCATTTATCTTTCGAAAACCTGTAGCCCTTAGAGATCAGGCATCCATCCAGTGTGTTATGCACAGAACAAGTCACAACTAAATGACAAGCTGCTGTCCAAGGCATTGAGATGAACGTCAAGTGCATAGGGGAAAAGACATGCAGAGCATAACTGTTTTGTGAGTGTAGCTGGGGTGGTAACATTTTAATCCTCAGCCAAGTACATGAACCAGGTCACACAGCTCCTCCAAAACAGAGGGCTTTGTGCCTCTAAGTCATAGTAGTTTCTTGTCCATTAGCTGAAGAGTCAAAAATGGATGTACGCACATGCATATGTGTGTGTATGCACACCTGCATGCATTGTATGTTTATGGGGAGAGAGGGAGAGAGAGTAGGGGGCAGAGCACGAGTAAGCTGACAGATGCCTCTTGTACCCTGGGAGAGGAGAAAAGCAAAAGCAAATACTGTGCATATCCTCCACGCACTCCTATATTTTTTTTTTTATATATAAAAAAGACATGAAAGAAGGAAAAAAACCCAAAACAACAAACCACTGGATGGACTGGTATCCTGTGAGATTTATGAACTGCTAAATTTAGAAAAGTCATTTTACTCTTGCTGGTATATTGCAGGCTCTTCTGCAAAAGTCAAGAAGAAAAAAAATACAAGTTACTTCCTCTGTAAGAGCATGTACAAGTAGCATAAAATAGGTTCAATTAATCTTTTCAACCACTGAATTTACTCTGGATAAACAAAGCGTGCATCAAATTATATGTCCTAGAAAGGTAATCAGTCTTCTAAAATGCTTCACAGTTCTGCTTTTCTCATTATTGTATTGCAGATAGTTTTCTGAATGGAAAAACTGTTCAAGCAAAATGTTAAACAGCATTCATTTGTCATTTTCCTGCACAGACCAGGCAGCAGCTTGCTGGCTCTCAAAATATGTAATCATTATGAAGGCTGTATTGAACTGCTAATCTTTTTTTGCTCTTTTTCCTCAGGTGACATGATGACCAGGGCATGGACTCAGACCAGCAGGGAACCTGAGACATTTAGTCAAAGAAACTGGTTTTATACACTTCTTCAAGACCCAGTATTTCCTTATGTGGTATTTTTCAGTAAGTGACCTATCACACATTGCCATGTCATTAACACACTTCCTCAGTGTCCCTATATGGGGGTGATCATGTGCTGCCCACCCGTCTGGCTGCTTCCAGCAGGCTCCTCTCCACAGTGCTCTGCCCTGTGGTATCTCCTCCCCCCAAGGTCAGGCAGAGACCAGCTTCTCTGTGCTGCCATGGCATTCTGCAGGCGTGTCTCACAGCCCACAGCTCAATTCTGTCCTATCTCTCCCCACACTCGGGTGGTGTTCCTTTGTGATGGGTAATTTCCAGAACTCCTGCTTCAGTTGGCACAGGTGAAAACTCTGCAGGAATCACACAGATGATTAAATACAGAGAATCATCACAAGGTAGTGATTGAGCTGTGTTCAGGTAATCTGTACAGGCAACCTCTACTGCTTTACCTGTAGCTAACGATGTTTCTTCATGGTGACCACCTGTGCTCCAAACCACATCACCAAGAAGAACATCATCACAGAAGAAACCTATCATTTCAGGCTGAGGCATACATGAGTGGAAACACATTTTATCAATCCCTTTATATTGTTGTCCTAGTTTGGACAAATTTGGAGGAGAATATCCTCTGATAGAAGTCAGGTTGCAACCACCCCTCCCCCCCAGGTTTGGGGGAAAAAAAATTTTTCCTCAAAGGAAAGTGAAAGAGATAAAGAGCTATTTATTTAACAAACACACAGGAGAGGAATAATAATGCTAAATAATGAGATCTCTCTCTGTGGAGAGGAAACCTGGGAAGATTTTTAGAGGTCTTCTGTAGGTGTGGTCTCTCTCCTCCTCGGAGCTGGTCGGCGAGGGGCCACCACCCCGGGCCTCCAGGAAAATTCTCCTGATGTGTTCAGATGTTGTTGAAACAGTCCAGAAGAGAAAAAGAGAACAAAAAAACCCAAAATCCTAGGAAAAAGAAATTCAACCCTCTGTCTCTCGCTGGGAAAAAGAGCCGAAGAAAAAAAAAAATTGGCTGCCGGAAAAAAAACCAAGGGTACCGCAGAAACAGAGGAGCGTATCTCCGTGTCCTTGAAACAACTGCTTTGAAACGTTTTTTGTTTTCTGTCCTTCTCAGGCTCAGTTTAAAGACACAGAAAAGATTGGTGGGCATAGGGTAGCAATAGGGGATACCCATCATAAAGTCACCCCAAGACAATTGGTGATTTATTTTCAAGAACGAAAAAGGAAATCTCTACATTTTTCATGGCAAGTTGATGCAGAAATAAATCAGCAAGGCTCTTTGACTTTTGCTATGAAATGGGTGTTGTGGTTTGACACTGGCCCAATGCCAGGCACCCATGAGAGCTGCTCGCTCACCCTCCCCTGCCACAGCTGGGCAGAGGAGGGAAAAGAAAAAAAATTAACAAAGGCTTCATGAGCGAGATAAGGGCTGGGAGAAACACTTCAAGGGAGAAATGGGCTCAACTTAAGTTGCAAAGTGAATTTATTACCAACAGAATCAGTCAAATAAGCCCTTAGAACACCCTCACCCCTAGCCCATCCCTCCTTCCCACTGACAGCACAGGGAGACAGGGCATGGGGGTTTGGTCAGTCCATCATTGGGATTTGTTGTAAGTGCTAGGTTTAGCTTAGCTGCTGCAGCTTTCTCTAGGGACTCTGCTGGGCCTTCCTAGGGCGGGACAGCCATTCTGTCCTCCTGTAGTCCATTCCGGATGGCCCCGCACCTTTTCTCCCTCAGCTGTCAGCCTTCCAACATAGTGATAGTGAAGGAGGTGAGAAGGGTCTCTCCATAGGGGTATTACAAGATGTTTAATTGTTGCATCTTGTCCATGCGGTCCCCAGAGGCGGAGAGCCCAAGTGGCCAGGGAGCAGGGGCTTTTTTCTGGGATTCAGGGGCAGTACACGGACGGAGATGGGGTACAGGAACCAATAGGGAGAGCCCGAGGGAGTGGCCAGGACTAGTGGAGGGGAAAAGGTGGGGGAACAATGTAAACCGAACCTCACAGCTCTCTGTTTTCAAATTACATTGAAAAAGGATAGGCATAATTTTTATACAACAGAAAAAACGGTAAAACAATTTAAAAGGATGAGGCGGCTGGTTGTGTTCTCATACAGCAGCTGCTTTTGTAGCTTCTGCTGGGCTGGCATCTTGTTGCTTACTGCTTCTTTTACTTCTGGTCCATGCAGACACCGAACGGGGAAGGGGGCGGGGGGTGCAGCTCTGTGCTGACACTCTGGCACGGCCCCCCAGCCACCGCTGCTCCCTGCGCACCTGCGGACCCTCGACCTGGCTGTGCCCCACGCTCACCGCCGCTGCGCCCTCCGCGCCGCCGTTCCTGCGGCGCGTGGTGCTGCCGCTACCCTCGGGGCAAGCTGGGTCGCACGGTTCCCGGGCCGGGTCCACCCCGCGGGTCCGGGGCTTTTCCCCAGTGCCGCCCCCGCGCCGACACTGCCTGGCGACAGGCTGGTCCCGCCCAGTCCCGGGGCGGGGGGCATCTCTCGCCGAGCTGCCACTTTTGCGTTTTGGTGGTTTTTT
>VZTI01004651.1:9755-117166 GCA_013397865.1 Struthidea cinerea
TGCTAAAATGGAGAAAAAAAAAAAAAAAAAAAAATTAATTGTGACTGTGATTCCAATTTAGTTAGTCAAATTAAGACTTCGATACCCATAAACATCCCCAAAATTATAAGTGTGTATAGAGATCGTGGTTATGGTTTTTTTTCTTTGCACTGTAGTGACAGACTATGTTAGGTATTTGAAAAAAACCCACATGAGAAGTACATACATCATCGGCAGTGTAAAACAGTAAGCTCTGGATTGTGCCAATTACAAAGCATATTGCACATTCTGCCTGCTTAACATATCTTCATTTTCAATCTAATCCACTTCAGGGGAAAAAATAGAATATCTCAACATTTCTGATTAAGCATTAAAGAGAAGAACCAACTAGTGTTTTCTGAATTTAGAGTGTTATTCCTTTTTAAAGATGAATATATTTAGTAGCACAGTAAAGAACAATGTCCTAGCTACTAAAAAAGGTTAAGTACTTGCATAGTGTTTCCATCTCGTAATTTTCTGAAAGAAGTATAATAATAATAATTACACTTTATAATAGAATTTAGTGGCTGCCTAACTGTGTTTTGATTTCTTAGGATTAGCAGTTGGCGCTGTAATTGTTATTCCTTCTGATTGCAAGAAGCACAGCATTTAACCAGTCGGTTCTCATTTAGTATTTCACAGACTGCATCCTTTTTGAGACTGATTTACAGGTAATGAAGTAACCTATATTTAGATATTTTTCAGGGGATGATTCTTTTGGTATTTTTATGTGGAAGTTAAATGTGCACATTCTAGGTAGTAAATGAATAATGCTGCTAATTTTTTTTTTTAAGATAGGATTTAAAGTCTTACTTTTTTAAAATTGTGTTAGAACAGAAAGCAGAAAATAGACTTGCATATCTGCATTTTTAGTTGGCAAGTTCACCCTTCGGACACACACAGCATGCAAGAACAGATCAATTGTAAGATTCATAAAATGGAATATTTGAATAGTGATTAGGTTTTGAATCAATACTTATGTCAAACTAATTACTAATTTGTTTTATTTATTGGATTGTGTAGCACCTGTCTCTTGACATTTATCAAAGTATGACTGAGAAGGGAAAGATAGCCATCAAGATTGCCAGTTTTCCTCTGAGTTTTTCTTTTCCATAATGTAAGTTAAAGCATGATTCTGCTCTTCCTTAGTAACAAAATAACATTACCTCAAAGGCGCACAACAGTCAGGTACAAATTCCCACTGACCTCCTATGGAGCTAGGGTTTAACCATTAAGACTGAACAAAAAGTATAAACCAATAAATTTTATTTCAGCTTATCAGACATTAATATGCACTGTTTTAGACTTCACGGGTTTGTGGAAATGTTGACTGGAGGGACATCACTACTCCAATGCTCTGACTGAAGCAGGATGGTTGCCAGGAGTAAGTTGGTTCATTCGGAATGGCCTGGTCTTATTCTAATCTTAACAGTTTACAAGGATGGAGGTTTCATAGCTACTCTGAGCAAGACATTCCAGTGCTGCACAGTGAATTTTCTTTCCTGATATTCACCTGACACTCACAAGGTGCAATCTTCAGCCTTCCATTAGTGCCCCTTGCACTAACCAGAGAGGTTTAGCTCCATAACTTTGTCACTGCCTTTCAGATAACTGCAGGCTTGTGCAGGACCACAGTTCAGCCACCTCTCTGTCAGACTAAACAAGACAAGCTTCCTTGGCTTCCCCTTCTAGGTGATGCCAGCTAGACTGCAAACACCCTAGTAACTCCCTCTGGGCATTGTCTGATTTATCTATGTCTTCCTTGAATAGAAGAGTTCAAAACTGAACGCAGTCAGTAGAACAGTGGTGTAGCCTCACCAGTGCCCAGCAGAGGGAGAAAACAACTCTTGATCTAGTGGCCATGATCTTGTTACAGCAAAGTATGTGGCTCACAACTATGTCAGCCAAAACTCAAATACACATCTCAGCCCATGTTGTGTAATTTTTTAATAATCTATGGTAAAATAAGTTGCTTAAGATTCTATCCACACTCCCTGTTGTAGTGTTATCCGTTACAATGAGGAATGTCTATTTCTATCCTTTGAAAATGAAGGATATGACTCTGAGGTAATACCTAATCCCTTTTAGATAACCTGAGGTTTCTAAGTCATCTTCACAGGCTGGCATAGGACATGTCAGTTGTCTCTGCATCTTAAAATCAATACTAAAACAGTGATCCCAGAAGAGATACTATGCAAGGAATTCTGGATCTGCTGGAGACACATATCCTTTATACAAGTTGCATATGGTCAATATGCAGTGAACTTTTCTGGTACATAGGTGTGTTAAAGTTCTACCTGAATTTAGGTTAAAGTAAACACATTCCACACATACAAATTCCCTGTGTTATTATCCTGCTGCCTTGCAGTAAAATAAATTTGATCTGTTACACTTTATTTACATGTAGGTGCTGGGCTGGTTGCATTTGGTTTCCCTTATGGCATTTCAAATAGTATAATACATAGAGAGCAACAAACGAAAAGCTTTCTGGTCTCGGGAATAAAAGTCAAAGGACTCCAACATTAGTAATAATAAACATGAATGGGGTCAGATGGAGCCTTCATACTCTTTATTTTTCTATTATATTGCCATGAATAGGAGTCATGGCTTTGAAGTGTTTAAGTTTCAAAATCATTATATCTACCAACCTCTTGGTTTCTTATTACTTGCAGACTACTACTAATGTCTGTGGAAATTGGTGATTACAAAAGTTCACTCAGAGTAAAATGTAGGATGTGAGAATTACTTTTGCTGTTATCCCTGTTTATTTTACGACATGACACTTTCTAAGAGTATGGGAGCACCTAAAGATACATGCACTGAGATGAACTGTTTACCACTAGCCTATAATGGATCAAAACTTGGAAAACTCTCCTCATCCAGCTATACAAACAGCTCACCCTTGTGTAATGCTTTCAGGTAGAATATCTTCTAATACTAGAGGTTGTTTAATGGGCATCTTTATTTTTCGTTGACAGTGAAATCATCCATTTCAAAGGGCAAGTACAAGGTCTGTGGACATTTAGGTCCCATTTGAGCGCTCAGAGTAGAGCCAAATGGGATGTAAATGGTCTTGTTATAGACTCAAGGTAAATTCTACACTGATTAAATAGGCCATAGTGTCTCAGTGAGAGACAATGGTTAACAGCAGTAAGGGCAGAAAAAAGCTGTTCAAGTGATAAGGTCTATATAAAGTGTCCTCTTTGCCACTTCAGAAATGTAAAATTAAGCATGATGAATTTAGGACCTTGATTAAAGCTCCCACCATGAAGAACTTGCAGAAATGCAAACTGCTATCAGGTAAACTGCTGTACAATTGCTATCACCAAATTTCACAGAGTACACTTATTTATCCTAATTCTTTTTGAACCTCTCTGCTAGTCTGTTTGAATACACCATTGCTTTCCCTGTCACCTATCAATCCACTTGAGAGACTACTTTCTGTTTTGCATGCCACAGAGCCTGAGTGTCACGTTCCTGAGAATTAACACTAAAACTCTAATACTTAGCATTCTGACTGTAATTTTGAAATAAAGGTAAAAATCCCATTTTAGTAACATTTAAAATAAAGCAACCCCCTAGATAAACAAAACCAGCCTCATTTGTTGGTTCTTTTATTTTCAAAATACTTTCAGAGTTAGAGCAATTCAAAAGAAGTACAAAATAACTGAAATCTGCATTGCCTATGTACTACAGGTCAGAGCACTTTCATAATTTATCACATAAATTTTCTACAGTTCACTCATCACCTTTTCAAATATCCAGAAAAGAATTATCTGTGGATAATCCAAATTCTTCCTCTAAAAAACCCATTTAGTAACTATCATGTTTATTTCTTTAATTATAAATTGATTATCCATGCTGCCTAGCTGAACGGCATGATGTTCATAGATAGCCCTTTTGATGTAATGAGATTGTTCTCAAGAAAATGGACAATAAGGATACATTTCCATGGTATTTATAAATCAGAAGACTTTTGTGTGCTCAGCTTTCTCATTTCTTTTTGGCATTCTTCGTTTAAAGCAATGTGTATCAATTTTTTTTTCATTGTAAGTCATCACAGTTCTCTGCTCAAGAATTGGTATTATTCTGTGATTTTAATTAGTTTACCCACTGGGAAAATTAAATGCTCAGTGTGTACACAGAGAAGTAGTGAATGAAAATGGATTCCCATGGAGATTTCCTAGCAAAAAGTTTACATTTATTTTATGAAAAATTGGTGGCTAGTTTTTAACTCTTGCACTATTTAATTTATAATTGTATTTATTTAGCGCAGGTTTTCTTGAAACCGATAGCAGTGATAATCTAATGTTCAGAAAATGGTTGACAGCATTATTGGTAAGTGTAGTTACTCTAGCTTTCCATGTATCTGTACACAGTGCCAGCTAATATTGCTACAGCACTGATGAAATATGAGGAGATATTGATAAAGCGATCATTGTAAATATGAATGGCTTATCCAGTGTGAACACTATCCTCTGGTATGTAAGCTACTATCCTAGAAAATAAAGTGTCTGTGTTCAGCAACATCATAGAATAAGCCATGACTCACGAACCATTACTCATGTCTTTTCTACCTGTTTCTGTGATCTCTGCTCCATGAAGCTATAAAAATTTTCATACTTCTTTTTCCATATTACCTCAGACCCCTGTTCTCTGCTATAATTTTCTCAATCTTCTCTGGTGGTACTACAGGTGACCCTGCTTGTGATGCCCATTGACACCCTACATTACTTCCTTCAATATTATTCGTTCCTATTTGGTAAGGGTATTCCAATTTCATACTTGTGTTTTGCCACATTATTTTATCCATCCTGCTGTTCAGCAGTGTTAATCTCTTAAAGTAAGCTTATTTTTTATTATACCTTCAGTTACTTTGTAAAGATCTCCAAGAGTAGTAATTTGTTCTCATGTCTTTTCTCTCAGTTTATAACACCTGTGCCCTGACACCTTTTCTGTCCTCAAACTAACCATCTAAGAAAGATTTCTATCATTTGCACCTTAAAATTTCTATTGATGCCTTTTCCTGGTCTTAAAATCAAGAGTCAAACACGGTTAGAAGGCAAAAAGGGATTTTTACCTTGGTATTTATTTTAAGGATCCTTAGGTGCACTACGTCCAAGTCGAATGCACCTCCATGCACACCGCAATGCACACCCAAAAGATCTGGTATTACATTATAGGTCTTACTAATTAGCATATCTATCAAAAATTCCCCAATGGGAGGCTCGAATGAGCCCCCTTCCCCAAGGAACCTTCCCCTGGATGGTTCTATCTTAGTTTACAAAATGTGTTCTGGAGAGGACCTTGGGGTCTGGGGCATATTGCTCCCTAACTACGAAACCTCTAAAATGTTCAGTCTCCTAGCTTAACAAACAAGTCCAAGAATGTAGGCTAAAGCACTGAGAATACAGAGGTTGTAAAAAGGCATAACAGGGGTTTAAAGGAAAAGGCAAAAAATCATCATGGCATCGCTATCATCTTACTTGTGCACCTTAAAATTTCTGTGTTGCCTGCATTGAACCTGTCATGTCTGTGTACGTGTCAAATCTATGTTCTCCAGAATGTTCTGTATTATATGTGCACCCACATGTGCACCCACAAAATTCTGCATAGGTCCACCATTCTAGTGCTCCCAAAGGACCCTTGATTCATTTTTAAAACAGAGGTTTCATAACATAGCTGAATTATCCAAAACCATTCTACCATGGGGAAGGTATCCTCCATTCCTGGCTACAGGGTGGCAGTTCTTTCCTGTGTTTCTTGTGGTGAGACACATCTGACACCTCAGATGTGCTAGAGTCACAGGATGGCTGAGGCTGGAAGACACTTCTAGGAACCATCTACCTCAGGTTTATGTTCCCAGGAGATTCAGATAGAACAGGTTGTCCAGGACTGTGTCCAGCCAGGTAATCAGTATCTCCAATGATGGAGACTGGACATTGAGCCTTGGTGGTCTCTTCTTAATGTCCAATACCCAAGCCCCTGTAAGGAACAAACCTGCCTGACTGCTCAGCAGGCAGTTGCCCTCTGCTGCCAGTCAACTCTTCCTCTTGGTTCTGCTCTGGGACTCGCTCTCAGTTGACTTTCTTCTTCACTGGACACAGCTCACAGCTCCCAGGCACTTGCTGCTACCAGGACACTGAACACATTCAGGAGCTGGAGATGTGCAGGTGGAACACAAGGAACAGGAACTGTCTTCCTGGTGCTAGAAGACATGAGTTTCCAGCTTTTACTTCCATTTTCCAACCCAACCGGCAGAGGCCTTGCCTGCTCCTGTTCTTTGGTATAGCTGCGGGGCTCAAACACTTGTACCCTCAGGATCTCAGAAAAGCTTAGGTGACTCTCCTTTTTGTCATCTCTGACATCATGCAGCCTCTTGACCTCAACCTGCAACTCCTGTCCCGTGTGACACAGAGACTTCCCCAGCACGCACTTGAAGTGGACAAGTAAACCCTCTGACTCAGCAAGAGGCACCAATCACCCGACTGGAGGTGCAGAGCAGCTTCCTCCCTCGGGACCTCGCTCTGCTGTATTTGCTGCAGGACTGGTGCCTGTAGAGTCACCACCACTGCAGACCCTGTGTGTGCTCCCCTCAGCAGAGCTGCTGGCCTCACTTCTGTGTGCCATTCTACTCTGGCTACACACTGCATTGGCTGTGCTCTGAGATGGACACCCCTACGTACAAGCTGAAATGTTGTCTGAATTTTGCTAATCATTTGGAACAAAGATCTTTGACCAGAATAGCTGACAAAGTTTAAAATCATATTGTCTGTCTCACAAAACAGGAGGGCAAGGGAGGAAGAAAGGAGCTGCAGGACTCAGCCCTGAAAAGGATGAAGACTCTTAGCTTTAACACTGTTTGCAAAAGGAGGAGGAATCATTGATTCCTCCAGGCAAACTTGAGGATGTACTCTCCTACTCATGCACATGTTTTCCTTCATTCCCAAGTTTCCAACAGAAGTGACTCATAATTTAAGAGGAAGTTTCAAGGACACAAACTTAAGTCCATGTAAATGTGTCACTGAAACTCTGGGCAAGACGCTGAAGCTTGAGAGGTAACTCAATTTGTTGCCTGCTTTTTTCAATTCAGGTGTACTTATTTTGTCCCCAAATATCCCATTGGGTCTTTGAGAAGCAGCAGAAGCAATATAATACATCAAACCCCACTGATAGTACTGTTGAATAGTACAAACTGCTTCACTAAATAGGAATGTGACAATTTGCAAAGATTTTGGCTAATGTGAATAAAACCCATCAGCTAACATCAGTTGGCTCATTGTTTTTCAGAAAGTTCTTTCTCATAGACTAGTTAGATAATTAAATGAATAACTCTTGTGTTTGGGTTTTTTCTTAAATTTATAATTCAATTAAATAAATAACAGGAGTGTTAAAAAGTTACATTTGTGTCACTTAGAGATATTTTGTGTTTAAAGAAATAACTAGCGTAAAAAGTCTTGCTCATTGTCAAGTTCAGGAATTGAATGAATTTGTGTTTCACTATGGAAATCCTTTATTTAACAGTAAAACAAAAATAGAAAAGTCAATGGAATTTTGAATTTAAATAATGAAAAGTTAAGTAGACAGTTATAGTTACCAGACTAATATTTCCACTAGTCCATTGAGTTATAGATTATTTTTCTCCCAGATTTTATAAGACTTATACTTTTATTTGTATATGATCCACTAAAATTATTAATGAATGCTAAAAATGCTCCTCTATTACACAACTCAGAACGATGAAGAGGCTATATGCTTTTGCCAGAGGTAATAATGTCTGTATCTAAAATTAATAGGGCCAAGATGAGAAGTCATTTATTATTTAATATTTGGTGGCGTTCATATGCTCATTTAGACACTACCTACCACAGGGCTTCTGTTTATTCATTAGTAGAAAGCCATAAAAATATTTTTCAAACAATATTCTGGGGTTTTTATTTTTTCTTTATTAAATGTATGTATAAATGCATCTGAACAGTTGCAGAATTATATTGGTTTGATAATATCTGAATCAAGAAGCTTTCTCAGCTCCAAGACAGGCAGGAGAGGCAAAATTACAGGAGTGGGAAATTGCCTGGAAATTATAACCTTCACCTGAGAAAGCAGAAACACAGGCTTGGGTTCTAGTTTTGGTTAGTGAATACAGACTATGGTTGTAAGGAGAGATACAATCTCTTTTCCACTAGCCTTCTCACTCAAGAAATAAATTAAAAAGAGCCTAATCCCCAGCCACAGAGACAAGAGCCTACATATTGCATGACATTTCTCTCTAGCCACTGGATTGTAACTATTTTGGGTGGGATCCATTTTACTTGGACTTTCTTGTCTATTTCTTCCCAAATGAAAGATGAAAAGAAATCACAACCTCATCTCAGTAAATTATTTAACTCAGGTCAGTAGAGAATATTTCACAACTGTTCTTATGTCTGCAAAAGGCAATTAACTTAACTGGAAACTCTGAGTAAAATCAGTGAGAACTGGCACACCAACATTTCAGCTTCCTGGATTTTGGACACATAATTCATAACAATTATTTTTTCATTAACTGTTCAGGATTCACTACTGTTGGGTAACATAGACTGGTTAACAGGGGAGGTACTGCTTTGTTGGAGGGCACGGCTGCAGGGGGTCCAGCAGCTAAGTCTGGAGAGGCTCCTGCTCTGTCTTAGTGCTGAGAAGAGGAGCTGTGGCTGAGCACACTGGGGGGCATAGCCTGAAACACATGAAGGGCAGAAATAAAACATAAAGGCATTCCCTGCAGAGTCATGAAAAAAGGCACTAATTATCACCACAGAGAGACCTGCTAAGGAGTCAGATGGATAGTGCACCAAGAAAGGGGGGAGAAGGATTCAGGGGTGACATAACTTGAGCCTGGGTGGAGAAGAACAATCTGGGGATGGGGATTACAAAACTGAAACTCATATTAAGCAGAGAGCCATGTCGGGATAATATGCAGAATAAAGATTTGGTGACAGAAAGGTAAAAGTATTGAAGTGTCCTGGAAGGTGAATACAGGAATACCATTTTTGATGTTAGTGAGCATTTGTTGTATATTTTATTCTCCAATTCCTCAAAGTATACCTGAAGCATCTTTTATCACAATTTCTGTGATGTGATTTAAATGGTTTTATTTTGCTTTTCTAACTTCTTGGTGCTTGAGAGTGAAACAGGGTATAAAAGGAATATTGATGGATAAATGTTCAGGATTTCTGGTCAGAATAATCCTGTAAATTGTCTAACAGAAAATAATTTGCAAATATGTTTTCTTGTTACTTATTTTATTTCATGTTATTTGATCTTTATATTATTCAGGTTTCCAATTATTTTTGAACAATTGTTTCATTCCAATATGCTTATATCTTTAATTTGTTGCACATGAAAATTAGTAAAAATATTTTGGATTATCCCACACCAATATTTCAGAAGCTGTTGAAAATTGTTCATGTATTTTTCTAAAAAAATAGCAGTTAGAAAATTTCCTTTTTCTTTTTCTTTTTGATTATCAAAACATGAGTGCCATGTCACTAGGTAGGAATAAGACATTACTGGAATACTATTTAAAAATCTGGTAATTCATTTTGATAAAAGTGGTTAAAGAGCAGCTAAGACTGGATTCAGTAGAGGTTGATAGGACATACAGAGACAAGGTTAGAAGAGTACATAAAAGATTTTGTTTCTTTGGTTTGGTACAAAAAAGCTTGAGGAAGAACAAAATTACTCCCATAAATGTTATTAAGTAGTATTCATATATCCTAAACTGGCTCTGAAAATGGACTGTGTTGTGCTTATGCAGGGATTCCATTATGCACATCTGTGAAAGTATCCAAGCTTCTTGTCCAATTCCTATTTTCTCCGAATTTAATTTACCTCTTTAGACACTATGCATTTACTTTTGCTGTTCTGTTCTGTACCTTACTCCTTTCTTTGAAAAAGGTACTGTTCTTGTTATAACCTTCTTGTGTTTTGGGTACTCTCTATCCTACAATTTCAAATTAGGAAATATTCCTAGGATTTACTTTATTTACTTTATTTCCTTCAACAATGCTTCCTTTTTACTGTTCCACGGAAGCTGAACAAAGCCTTCTATGGTTCGAACACTGTGCATTTTCCCAAGTATAAACCATAAGTATTTGAGTGATTGTAAGCACATAATGGGTGTTCATAAATAACTCCTATGAAACCGTTTTCTTAGTAATAAAAAACCTGGTATCTGCCTATCTTTAAAAATGCATGGTATTATTGTTATTCTTTTTCTATTTAGAGAGAAACAGTTCCACAGTTCTTAAAAGATGTAAGATGTAAGGCAGTGAGGATCTGTTTGCCTCACCTGCAGGTTTATTCATTAGCATGTGAACATCTGCTCCTCTGTAATTATTGAATGTAAAGAAAGTTGGATATGTGTAATATAAAATCAATTCTACTTTTACGAGTGTTTTTTTTTTTGAAAGTTAACTGTGTTTTTTAGAGTCAGATTTTTTACCATTAAAAATAGATTTTCATTACTTTATAGACTGCAGTTTAAAGGCACCCATGTTTGTTACATGTTATTGTAATTGAAATATAGTTATTTTTGTTCAATAATTTAGGAAAAAAGAAGTACAGCTGAATCATCCTTCAACTTTATGATACGACCAAATTAAAATGCGCTCAGAGAGGAATATGGGAAGGAATCAAAACCTATAGTCTAACTTTAATATTGTGGTGTAGAAACCATGTTTTCCATGATATTGAAGTCCCATTCAATATATAATTAATCTTCATTAATGCACTGAAAAGAGAGAGATTTTGTGCTGTACTGTGTTATCAGTATAAGTCAGAAAAGTTTGTGCATTGCACACTACAGGTTTAGCTACTCTTCTAAATATTGACTTCATATGTTGAAATTTCTATTTTTTGGGAGAAAGATAGCATTGTATTTTTTAGTATTGTTCAAGACTATTGCTTTGGTGTGTTGGTCTTGAGATTCCAATCTGGACCTCCACAGTGTTGCTAAAAAGAGATCAGGAACCCAAAAGGGCTGCTGACCGGCAAAGTAAATTCCTCTTACAGTCTTGATGTGCTTTTCAAGTGACTTTAGAGAAATCAAGATAAGAACCAGTGAAAATGTAACAATGCCAGAATGACAGGCTGTGATCTCTATATGTTTATTCAGTTTCACACATGGTAAAACTCTCTTTCCTGGATCAGAAAGAGTACTCTGAAAAAATGACCCCAAAATACATAGCTTTTTAATTTTTTCTGTCTTTTTTTTTTCTTTTTTAAACTTTCTTAATGAAAAATGAGTGATAGGAGAGGAAGGTCTTGTGGCAGTATGATGTATTAAAAAAGTGTCAACAATGAGCAGTTAGCCCTATTTATAGAAACAAATTCATTTTGGGACAAGAAAAGTAGAAAAAGATTGTTTAAATTAAATTCTAGGAGTGACTAAATTCACCTGTCTTACAGAGAACTGAGTGCCCTCCTATATTTTGTGTTTGAGTAATCCATGAAGAACAAGACCAGTTCTTGTTACACAAAGAGGAATGGAAGAAGAATTAAAACACTTGGGAAACTTAGATTTTTAATGAAATCAAAAAGGAAACATAAGGTCAAAAAGGAAATTCACACCTAAAATATCCCAGCACAAAACTTCCCATCAAGACATTAATTTCTTTTGGCCATCATCTACTACAGGAAGGAGAAGAGGACCACCAAAGATTTTTAGTCTGTTACATAGCTCCGGTATTATAAGAATACTTTGCTATGTTTTTCTGTGTTTTTACATCCATTAGGGATACCAGAAATCAGATGACGAGAACACAAAACTGCTGTGAACTTCTGAAAAAGAAGTGGACAGGGCTTGGTGGGGTTGGAGAATTTATAAACTCATCATATGCTCCAGTATGACAGCATCCTGATCCATGACAAAATGACCTGAAAAGATGATTTTTCACTTCCTGTTCTGAACTCTGCATGCCAAACTATTTACTGACGTTTCTTTTTCTCCCTGCTGAAACATACACATTCTCTATCCTGTTCACACACTCACAGGAACTCTCCCATGGAGAAATAATGACAGAATGACCTTTCTTTATACATAGGTAATTTTTTCTTCCTGGCTTCTGTGTGGTTATTACCTCGATCTGTTCAATTCTCTAATAAAGGTAAGACTTCTAAATCCTAGCTTTCTTCTCAAAATGGTTGCTTTTTCTGATCACTTCAAATACTCTTTCTCTCTCAGCACAGAGTAAGCCTTCTACACTGGACTCTCCAAAGGCATAACTGGAATTCTTAGCAGATAAGTTAGGAGGAAAAAGATATATAAGTATACATATATATATATGTGTGTACACATAAAGACTCTTCAGTATTTCTTGTAACAACATCTACTGAATTCCTGCATGGCTCCTGAGCCATGGATTAGCAGTCTCCAAGAGACATTGATTTAGATTATTTACTAACATCACAAGGCTTACACCTCTCTGGGCCTCAATGACAAAACTGTCATCGATGTCAATAGGACTCAAGGACAGGCATGACTTTTCAGAATGGGTATCTTTCATTCTCAAGGGTTTTTTGTTTCTGCTACTGCATTTGCCCAAGAGCTGTATTTTATGTACAGTTTTTATTGTTCTCACTCAAGGTTGTTGACCTGGTAGTTAGTGTTTTGCTTCATCTCTGACCCAAACTGATGGACAACGGTCACTGCTCATGAGTGGTTCTAGCACTGCTTTTATGGGAAAAGAGAAGTAGCATTGTTGGTATGGAATTATGATGGAGCTTAAAACAAAAGACTATTTCATCAAATATCAGCTATAAACTTGTCTAACAAGTTCCAACTGAAAAT
Organism: Struthidea cinerea; assembly: GCA_013397865.1. Classification (NCBI taxonomy): domain Eukaryota; kingdom Metazoa; phylum Chordata; class Aves; order Passeriformes; family Corcoracidae; genus Struthidea; species Struthidea cinerea. Next base: position 22,600 of record VZTI01004651.1, read on the forward strand.
ACCAGACATCCAGACCAGTAGTTTCAAATTTAATAATTTTGTCTGTTTCCATAATACTTGTGATATTGGCAACCCAGCTGGAAGGAAGGAAATAAGTGACACTTCCTATCCTAAAGCTGGAAAGGAAAGCAAATGAAGATGAGTGCTGTATCTACTTGTCTGTTATAAAAAATTTGGGGTCTCCTCCTTTTTCTTTTTTCCTTTCTTTTTTTTCTGAAGTACCTATACTATGTACTGTGCTGAACAAATACAAACTTTTCTATTTGCATCCACTGTGTACTAAGCTAGCCTACTGTTTTGGGATATTTAGGGAAACAGACAATGTGAGCTAGTAAGACAGTGAGATTCATCTCTGTTTCACTCTAGATCCTAATTTTTCTCTTTTGATAATAAAGAATAACCTAGACAAAGAGATTTGATGTGTAAGCCTGTAGTATAGATGTCTGAATTTAGTTCTTCCTACTAAATACTTAGAGAGTTTAGGGTAGGACTCAGTGCCTGAGTAGGCAGAAAGAAATTCTGCTGCATGGGGGTGGCATTTGGCTTAGAAGTTGATACTCAAGGCAAAGCTGCTGATTTAGGCATCTCCAGCCTGAGAGTGTTGTTGAAAGGATCTTTCTAGATACCTTTCCTCAACCCAGAAATTTGTTTTTTACCTAAATCTCATTTTCAGTGCATACTGGAAATCATACCTATGGCCTTGTCATGACTGCTGTAAATTGGAGATTAAATTTTACTGACATGGATAGAAATATTGTCGCTTTAAGCTGTTATAAATCAGTGTAGCAGTACATAAATTGACCAAATCTGTGCTGATTTCCATCCAAAAACAATCTATCATGCTGAATTTATTTGAAGTTTAGGGAGTTCTGTTGAATTGATAACTGTAACATGGTAGTTGCTGTGATTTGTGTGATACATAGAAGCTTCCAGTACACTTACCACCAATTAAAATGCAATGTAACCCTATATATACATTTTTTTTTTTTCAAATGCACAAGAGATGCTGAATTTTTGTTTGTTTGCTTTGTTGAGAAAACAAAGTATTTATCACTGGTTCTGGAATGAAAGCTAGTTGTTATTGTTTCACATCTGCTGAAGAAAATCGAGCTTTCATTTCATACATTAAGCTGGGTGAATCAGATTGCATATGACACCTCTCCTGTGTGACAAATGGGTTTGTAAAGTATTACTTGCACAGCATAATGGTAATTTGTCTACTTGGTGGCTGTAACAAACGCATTACAGTTTTGTTTAACGGTTATAATTCATCATTTCAATACACAGAATACTTTATTTCTCAACAGGGGATAAATAGGATGTCAACATTAAAGTTACATTTGTTTCCCAAAAGCAGCACTACTAATTCATTCTTGTGTCTCCCCATAAGTAGTAGCCAGGCTGAGTCTGTGGGATTATATTTTTAAGAACAGTCAGAAAATTACACTGAAGAAAGAACCACGCTGCACGACTACTCCATGCTCATTTGAGCAAGTGTAGCACTATGGGGAGATGTCATAGGACACTTTTGTTTTTGTTTATTTGAGACTGAAATTGTGACTGCTTTATCTAAATTTGCTGATATGGGCTTAGAGAATATTTATATATCTAAGTAAATATAAATTATTAAATCTCTTTTTCTCTGCAAAACTCCTTAGAAAGTTTTGACCATCCGTGTCAGCTTCAAAAAGGAAAAAAAATCCTTAGCTTCAGAAGACCTTTACAAACACAATAGTGCAACCAGAGAGAAAAATATTCTCATATTGCATGAACTATCTACAATAGAAACTCTCAGTAACAATACTTAAGATAAATATAGACACACCCATTGTGGCTTTTATGTGCTGGACATATAAGAAATGTTATCAACATAACTTTTCAAATAAAACAAATATAAGGTAATCATTAATAATGTCATCAAATACCACCCTGAGATAACCTCAGCTGGATTTTAAGACATTTTTTAACAGGTTTAGCACAGCAGTGGTCATTTTTATATGTGAGTAATTAAGAGTTGCAGAATTCTGAAGAGGATTTCTTCCATATTAGAAAATAAGAAGTAGATTTAGTATTTCTTCAGATGCAGTTATGTCTTTAATCTTGGACAGAAATCTAGGTTTTCTTTATATGTTTGGTGTAGAATAGAATAGACTATTTCAGTTGTAATGGACCTACAACAATCATCCAATCCAACTACCTGACCAATTCAGGGCTTACCAAAAGTTACAAAATGCTGTTAAGGGCATCGCCCAAATACCTCTTAAACACTGACAAGCTGCAGGCATTGACCAGCTGTCTAAGAAGCCTGTTCCAGTGTTTGAACACCCACTCTTTAAAGACATGCTTCCTTATGCTCAGTCTAAACCTTCCCTGGTGCAACTTTAAACCACTTCCATGTGTCCTATCACTGGATGCCAGGAAGAAGAGACCAGAACCTCCCTCTCCACTTGCCGTCCTCAGGAAGCTGCAGAGAGCAATGAAATCACCCCTCTTTTTCTCCAAACTAGACAAGCACAAAGTCCTCAGCCATTCCTCACAGTACATGCCTTCCAGACTTTTCACTGGCTTTGTTGTCCTCCCCTGGATACATCAAAGAACCTTTACATCCTTCTTAAGTTGTGGGACCCAACTGCACAAGAGTGATTTAAGGTGAGGCCACACCAATGCTGAACACAGTAGGATAATCACCTCTTTTGACTGGCTGGCTATGCTGTGTTTGAGTCACAGCTGGTTATACTGTGGTTTATGCAACCCCGGATGCTGTTTGCCTTTGCTGTGGTTTAACTCCTGCTGGCAGCTAAGTATGACACAGCCCCTCCCTAGTGCCATGGGGAGGGAGAATCCAAAAATAAAGGAGAACCCATAGATTGACATAAGAAAGATAAGAACAGTTTAATACTTAAAATAAAATTTAAAAAAACTCAATAACAATAGTAATAAAAGGGGACGCTCACACTTCCCCCCATGAAAAAAAAAAAAAAAAGAAAAAAGGAGAATGAGACTTGATGCCCAATATGATTTCTTACCACCTACCCATGCACAGCCCATCTCCAAGCACCCTTTGGCCCTTCCTATCCAACTCCCTACAATTTATATACTGAGCATGATGTTCTGTGTATGGAATATCCCTTTGGCCAGACCAGGTCAGCTGTCCTGGCCATGCTCCTTCATAGCTTCTTGTGCACCTGCTCACTGGCAGAGCACAGGAAACCGAAAAGTGCTTGACTTAGTGTAAGCACAGCTCAGCAACAACTAAAACATCAGTGTATTATCAACATTATTCTCATATTGAATCCAAACCACAGCACGGTACCAGCTACTAGGAAGAAAATTAACTGTCCCAGCCAAAATTAGGACAGTCCTCATGACTGCCAGAGCACCCTGTTGAGTCCTGTTGAGCTTATCATCAGCCAGCATCCCCGGTTCCCCTTCTGCAGGGTTTCTCTGGGTTTCTCTCCAGCCACACTCTCCCAGCTTGTAATTGTGCCCAGCATTACTCCATCTCAAGTGCAGAATCCAGCACTGGATTAAATTTCATTAAGTCCTGGTTATAGAGGGAAAGGAAAAGTTTAGTATTGTGTGGGTGTGACCAGGTTGTTTTTTTATCTCTCACATCATTGCTGAGGGATGTGGTTTCAGCAGGAAAATATGGATGCCCTTACCAGAGGTCAGCCATTTTCCTCTCCCTCTCCAGCAGGAGGGTGTCCGCATCAGACCTGCAGACGCCATCCTCTGTGCCGCATCCATTTCTCTTCCCCATTCCTCCAGGATACTTGTGGGACATGGTGCTGGGGAGAGGCTGCATGCAGCACAGCTCCTGGGCATGGTGCTGAAGGACAGCGCCCAGGAATGGCTGAGCCCAGCGGGGCTGGAACAGTGTGGAGTCAACACTCAGGTGGGATCATTTCCCCCCACACCGACACGGAGGATTGTTAGAAGAGGCATCGAAGGCACCTGTGCAGAACTGAGCTCACTTTGCTTTCTTGAAATCCACGGTAGCAATTCTGCTGACTTTTTTCTCATTACAATAAAAATTTTAAGTTCAACCATTTCATGATCACTGTAACCAAGATAGTAATCTACAATCACATAACCCAAGAGCCCTTCTCTATCCAAAAATAAGGGCCATCTTTCATAGCTGACTTACTGTGTACTTGTGACAAGAAACTATCTTCAACAAACTTCAAACATTTCCTAGATTTGATTATCACAGCAATATGATATTCTCTGTTAATACATGGGAAGTTGAAATTTCCCATAAGGACCAGAGCTTCCGATTCAGAGATTTTTCCTAATCGTCCATAGAAAGCTCATCCTAGTTGGGTGATCAGTAGTAGATAAACACTGTAACATCTCCTTTTGTTTTTCATCCCCCTAATCCTTACCCAGCATTTCTCAAACACATCAGCCGTAACTCTAAGGGCTGTGCAGTCAAGTATCTCCCCTACATACAGTTCAACTCCTCCACTTCACCTATCTTGCCAATTATGCAACATTAACCAACTGTATAAAAGTGCTCTACTTCATAAAAAATGAAAAAAAAAAAAGTTATTTTTCTCTTTTCACATTGGGAATTTTTTTCCTACAATTATTATTTCTTCACAGGTGGCTTTTAATAGTAGTAAGACTTGGTTTATTGGTAAAGAAAATGATTTTTTTTTAAAGGAGTACGATTTCTAGTCTATTTCTCCCTACCTTTATGCTGGGCCCTCATAATTTTTGCTCCTTTTTCCCACAAAGCAAAGAAAAGAACCTTATTAGATGCTTAGTTGCTGTTTAGTAAACTCAGTCATAAATGTTTATAAAAAGAATATGTAAAATAATTTAATCCAAAATAAATATGAGATTAATGTTATGAACAGGAAGGTCATGATTCACTCTTACAGTAAATCTTTTTAGAGCTTCCAGTACTGTATCAAAAGTCTCATACCAGCATGATACAAAATGATGATCTGATATAAATGCACTCTATTAGCCGAAATCCTTTCAGAGATACACGGTGGGTTATCATTGTACTGTCAGGTGTTATGTAAAATTTTAAATGTTGTTTATTCATGATTTTTTAACTTTATGCTAAATCAAGTATAGGCTGTTCTCTTATAGTTGACATGAAAATAACAAAAGGTTTTGTCAACTATATAAGCTCTGGCTATTTCAACAGAAGCAGTGCAGACCAAATGCGTTATATGATGTATGCTGTTTGCTGGAGTGTTTCAACAGTTTTAGGATTAACAATCGTGGAAGAAATTTGAGACAACACCTGATCTGCGAAATCAGTAAATTTATCTTCAATCTATTATGTTATTTTAGCATAGGTTTCTGCAGAATTAAAGTTTAATATGCCGCAATCAGTGTCAAGGGCAATATAATTTCACATAGCAACCAATCTGAGGGTGGCAATGGCCTCATATAAAAGGGCTAAATATATGTCTTGGTTTAAAACAACTATACGGGGTGGACACTCCAAAATAAGTTACCTCCCCTTTCAGTTTTAACCACTCCCATTTCACCAACAAGTAGAGAGGAATACCAGAAGATGTAAGTGAAAACATAACATTTTACTAAAAAATGAAACAGCAACAGGCAAAATGACAGTAATAATCACTAGAGACAAAGGTGCTCAATACCGCAGACTCCCCAGGAACAAAGAAAACAAAATGGCAGAAAAAGCCCACCCCCCTCAAGATGGCGCCCTCTGCAGACAACTCCATGGTCTGGGAGATAAAGGCAAAATGTCTGGCAAGCCCTGCTCTCCCGACCACGTGTGGAGAGAACAAAGTGAAAAACAACACAGCAATGGAACCTCCACGGGTACAAAAACTCCCCCTATAAAGCAACCAACAGGGAACAAGGACAAAACAAAAAGAAAACCTGGAGTCTGAAAACAGGCCAATGCATCTCGAGCTCTTTTCTTTGGGCCACCACATAGGACTTTTCATTCTCCTGGTGGCGGCAGATCTATAGACAATGGCAGCTGGAAAAAACTCAGGAACTGGGGCAGCAGCAACCCTGCGGTGTCAATTTCTCTGCCTCTTCCTCAGCTGGCTGGACCCACTTGGTGCTGGCGCTGCACTCCAAGTTGCTGGTGTGCTGCAGGGGATGTGGTGGGGGAAGAAACTGTGCCACTTAACACCAAAAAACAGCAGCTCCCATTTCTACAAGTCCCGCTGCAGGCAGGTATTTTTGTGTAATTAGCCTGGAATTGCCCAGAAACTGAAGTTTCTTGGAGACTTAAGCCAGGCAAGGAGCTTGGAGAGAGAAACAGAAGGTTTCTGCCTTGCACTGTCTCAGTCTCCCGGTGGGAATGAAAGAGAAAGGGCCAGAGGCTTCTGCCTGAGCAATCCTAATGTTTAAAAAAGACCCTGGCACCCCCAATCTCCCAAACCTGGGACCAGACATTCCGGTTCCACTTGTGGCCCCCAGGACTTTATAGGAGCAGTTACAATTTTGGGTCATATGATGTACCACGAATATGGAGTACAATACACATTTTTGGGTTACCCATGACAATATATCAAACAAGAAAAAGTGTAACAGTTTCATGTGTATATCTTCCTTCATGTTTGTGGAGGAAAAATAAAAATATCTATTGCATATGATCAAGAAAGATGGGAAAAGGTCTTTAAGGAAAAAAAAGCAACAATTTTGTCTTAATAGTGCCTGTCACTCCAGCTACTGCAGACACATTTCCCAAAGAGACTTGCTCTGCTTTTAGAATTGTATGACTCAGTTTAAAAATTAGAAATGTTAGGTTTATGATTAAAAATAAGAAACCATTTGATTAAATTGAAATGAAACTGAGTGATGGGGAAAAATTATCATTTTATAGCATCAAAGTGACCGATTTGTCAGAGACCATAGCAGTCAGAAAGTCCACTGGTTTTATACTTATAAAATAGACTAAGAAATTTAATACTCAATTTGAAATTCTGTTTTGTTATGATGGAAATAATATTAAAATTAATAACACACATTGCAATGGAGAGTGAATGAATATAAATAGCTCCCTACATGGGCAAAACTAGAGAGCACTAACACACTCCTAACTCAACGTGAGCCAAGATGCTAAATGCTTTGTTAAAAAGTATTGAAGAATTCCAAATTTAAAAAAGGGTATTGGGGGGAGGGGGAATAAATCAGTGCAATGTAAATGTGCAAGGCTAAATAGACACTGTTTACCTGGTTAACAGAATTAGTTGACAGATGTAACAGAAGGCTATCAATATTCAAAATTTCACCCTGGTCAGCTATGTATTATTTCTAAAATTTAAAGGCAATATTAGAAATATTTTTTAATGTACTTCCTTTAATCAGATAATTTGCCACGTCTTTGTGGACAATACTGTGGAAACCTACGATTTATACTGATGAACTTCTAGAAATTGAATAGCAAAATATATTCTTATGCCATATTGTGACGGCCAGTTAGCCTGTGGTGCAAGTCATAGAGAGAGTGCTCAGTAAGACAGTCCCTAGTACCAGAGACTTCTGTCACATCACAGTGAGAAAAAAAGCCTCTCCCAGAATGCTTTTTCTGCTATGGTTATCTACGCCAGTTCTCCTTCCCTGGTTGGCTGTTGGCTGCTCCACCCCCTTGCTACCTTATGTGTTTCATATCCCAGAAAGTTCTCCGCTCCAGGTTCCCCCCATTGGCCTTTGCCCCTCACCACTCCCCCAGAGCTTCCCCACTGGTTCCCATGCCCTAGTCCCGCCTTTGTACCGCCCCCGTGCCCTCAGATCATTGGTCCCTGGCGCTTGCACACTCCCGTACTTAAACCTGAACTATTCATTGTTCTCTGTCTTTGCTTCTTGATCTCTTCATAACGTGGATGCAATAAACCTCCGTCTTTGGACCTCAATGCAGAGATCCTTCCTGCCTCTTTGTCATTGACCCACATTACTGAAGCTGTCCGTGCGTTTGTGCGTGCACGCGTGTGTGAGTGTGTGTGGCTGATCCTGCTGAGCGGCTTCGCTAATGAGGCCCTCTTGGAAGATCGCAACACCTCGCGCTCTGGCACAGAGCCTGTGGCGCTCGGGATAGTGATACCATATATATTAAATACAGATCTCTGAGGATTGCAAAATCGAGATTTTATATAGCACTTCTTATGATGCTTCTTTTGCAGGAGTAGAAGTGGGATTCGGATTTGGGAAGTAAAAATGTTTTTCTGTATACTTGTCTAGGTGTCTAAATTCTCTGTGCTCCTTAATTCACAAGGCCTACAAAAAGATATTTCTCTCTAATGGCTCCACAGAATTATGTAGGGAGGTAGCCCCAGTAGGCAAGGTCTTGTCTGCATCCATACTGCAGCTTCTCTGGGGCATCACAATGCATAAAACAAAATGAAAAATAGGAAACTGGAAAGGGACAAGTTTTTAGGGCTAAGTGTGTCTTACAGTTTTCCATAGTAAAGATTTATTTCCATGTCTCTGAAAAATCAGACAAATTATGTTTTTAAGTTACCAGTATAGGAAGATGTTGTCACTGATACTTGTATTTGATTATGAGAAGACATGCAGAGGTCATCTGTAACTTTTTTTCTTTTTACATAGGCGGTAGTATACTGTATTTATTCCTCAGGCACAAAAAAGTCCTTCTATGACATATATAGGTCAATCCACATGAATGGCAAGATTTTTACATTGTAACTATATCATGGTTCGCTTTTGCATGGGGCTGCTGCCAATTAGTCCTCTTCCATGTGCTGTATAACCTTTGAAAATACTTCAGGGCTATTTTATGTATGCACAGTCTGGAAATTTAGTTTTAAAAAGCACAAGTGTAGAATATTCAAACAAGTTCTAAAAAGATGCAAAATATAAACAAATTCTACACATTTTTTTTAGTAAAGAAAATCTGACATCTCAGAAATTCTTGAAAATTTAAGTGCTTCTTTATATTCGCATATTTTAGATTTGAAAGGTCATGGGATCATATGCCTTAAAAGCATACCACGTTTCTAAATACAGAAAAGTTGTTTGTCACAGAACTGTACATCAGTGACCTGCGGCATCATTGGGTTAGGTTTAGGATAAATAGTTTTATTGAGGTGAGGAGGAGAAGTGTCTAGCAAAGTCGCAAAAACAGCGAAGTCTATTTGCAGCAAAGTCTGTTTGGAGCCCTTTTGTGTCCTAAATCAACTAATGAAAAATAAGTAGAAATTTGATAAATGCTTATATATCTCTGTTATTCTTATGTGTAAAATGTGAATTCTGTTTACAGTGGTTGTTGAATATCTGTACATACTAGTGAAGTCATTAGGAAGAAGTCTTTCTCCACCACCTTCTTCTTGTCCTGCAATTTGCCAGCCTACATGGAAAGGAGACTCGTATCTTCACTAGTCTGCTTTTTCTGCTCAGTGCCAATGAGGAAGGGCCTGTTGAATTGCATCCAAACCATCCAGCTAGATGGAAAATGGTTGATGTAAGTAGCCAGTGGGCTAGCTACCTAGTAAAGGCAAATTTTGTAACCCTTCTTCTTTTCTTCAATATTTGGCTGATGTTTATGGGAATTTGCTTTTACTTAAAATACACAACCTGCAATCCCACTTCTTTGTAGACTTCACTGACAGTATTTTTAAAAATAGTGGATATTTGTGCTGTGATAGGCAGAGAGGTGTTTGTGCTGCCGTCCTTATCTGAGAAACGGGAAAGCCCAGGTGAAATTGCTTTTCAGGCTTAGTAGATTGAAAGTCAGTGTCTTGGATCCTATGTTAACTTGGATAAGAGAATTGGGAATTACTTCTTGCTTTTGTAACTGTGCCACTATACACACAGACATATGTAATCTATATAAAAACATAATTAACAGGCAAAGTAAAAAAAATGAAAATATGTTCTTCATGAATAAGTTGGTTTGAGTTCTACCCAATATTTGATATCATATTTATATTTAATAGCTCTACACATAGAGATATATAAGGGCGATAAAGAGCTTCCTTTTAATAATTCTGATGGTAGAAATACAAAGCAATGAAATACTGTTTGGGAAATCTAAGGAGCCTTGATAAACAAGTGTAGAGAAATAAAATACTTTATAGTTTGAAAAGGTGAAAATTGTTCAGGGAGATGCATTCTGAAAATAAAGTGTAGATTTTTTTAAATTGTTTCTTCTTTGCTCCAGACAACGGTGATAACATTATTATCTATTTTTCTACTAATGCAAAAAATTATCTTATTCATATCTGGGTTGTATCCAATTTAAATAACTACATGTCCAAGTGGATTCAGGGAAGAATTTATTCTAGATGGGCTTCTTCACAATGGATATGTGCTCATGATTAGTGTTCTCATAGAACAAATGGAAACTCTTTCAATGACAAAACATTAATTAGGAGCTCTGTGTGAGAGCTATGCCAACACAGAAGCACAGAATGGGGATATGAATACAATTTCTACAAGAAATGCTGGCTAAATTTAACAGTTAAACTTGAAATAGATAGATAATTGTCTTTCTAGAGGCTCTTTCCAGCCAATCTGTTCTCTCTCAGCATGTGTGATACAAGGACTTCTATTTGAGAGTGAGACGCACATGCCCAGCACATGTTGATGGATGAACATGATATTTTCATACCTGATACATTTATTCTTTGATCTGAATGAGGATGAGAACATGTCATATCTGACATATTTTAACTTGCACTTAGGGAGAAAGTATCTTAGATTTCTTAATACTTTTTATCTAAATTTCAAACAAGAAAAAAGATGGAGAATAAGCAAAGGATTTCTTTCACTTGTTCTATTTCAACAATAATAAAGAAACTTAGTATTCTTTCTTCCCTTATAATATAATAAATATATTTGGACCCTGTTATGCCAAACTCATGAAAACACCTCATGCTTTATGCAAATAACTTTGAAATAGCTTCCGTAAAATACAAGCAAAGAAAGGGCAAATCAGAATGAGTACAACAAAAATATGCTAAAAACCAATGTATTTTTGAGAAAACCTATCCATTGTTTAAATGTTACATATAGCATATTGATAAAGAATTAGAACAATACTTGCTTAACTTCAAAACCTCTTGGAGGGCATGTTTTTGTGGGATAATTTATTATGTATGTTTTTATATACATACACATTATATTTGTGTAACACCAGTTCTAGTTTAGATGAGAAAGTTTAAACACCTCAGGCAGAGAAGCTTCTTCAATCCCCTCTTGGAGTAGATAAATGCACTAAGTCAAGACTAGAGTTACAGGAACCAGATAATCAAAGTTCTTGCTGACAAAAACCAAACCTGTTTAACATTCTCAAATGTCCTGTTTATGTCAGCAAAGAATAGCTCCTATGCATTTCTCATGAAAGTCAATATCCTAATTAGCATTAGCAATCTGTAAGTGGGAAAATATAAGTGAGAGCATTTGGGCAAAACATAAGACAATACAAATATACAAGTATATATTTCTTCCCCCTCCTTCACATCTGAACAGAGAGAGTATTCTAGTTAGTTATGTGTAAGCCATTAATAATTTAACATTTCTTTCTTTAAAAGCTAGATAAATCCAAATACCTCTTGGGGATTTTATCCCAGAATTTTGCTGCAGGCTTTTTCATCTCCCTGAATTAACAAAATCAAAGCTAATTTTAAAATCTTGACAAGCTAAACTAGATTTGACTAATAGATAAAAAAGCCTTATAATAAACTGTTTGTCAGTTGATATTTGTGACACCTATAAATTATGTATCACTGCTTTGAAAGTCTGTATAAAAATTGAAGTGAGAGATCATTTCTTTTTGGATAGGAGATAGCTTTAAGCTATTTTGAAATTGGATAAAGGGAAAAAGAGGCTAGAGAAGGAAAGACCTGAAGGGACTTTAGTTTTATTTCACATAAAATTTGATGTGGTAAGCATTCACAAGCTTTCTTCTTTTGTTAGGTATGAGAAGTCCTTACTTTCAATAAATCTGATTTTTGGTCTATTTTGTTTCATTATCAAATTTAAGATCTGAGGTAAACCAATCCAAATCAGGGTTTTTAAGATGTTGGAAGTCCAATATCAAAGTCAAAATGAAGTGCTCTGACTGCTGTCTGTCAGGTATGAGGGTGTCATTCCTCTATTTCCTTCCTCGTCTGTTGTGAAAACCAGTTATGTTAATTGGCAAAAGTCTACCACTTTGGGTCCATCAGTGAAGTGAGGGAGTAAAATGCTTAATTTTCAGTTCCCTTGGGGTTGTTTTCTTATAATGAATACATTTTCTTTGACAATGGAAAAGAGGATCCCTAGAAGCGCATATCAGGATATAAATGGTAGTTAAAATAAATTTGTGGAGCAGAAACAGAATTAAAGAACTTATTAGTTGCCTAAACTACAAATACATTTTGGAAGAAAATATACAAATTGAGGGCTATTAGAGCAAAACATCCAGGGAATCTGCATGAGAGAATTTATGTCTGCAAGCAATTTTATCGTTTCAGATTTCTACTTAAGTATCACAGATTTCTAATGTAGGATTTCCATGCCTTAAAAATTCAATAAACCTTTGGCAAATACCAAGTGTTAAATGATAAATCCAATGTTTATTTCAAATTTTTCTTTTTATAAATACAGATAAAATTAAGCTCTACTCCTTGACAGATGAACATTTTCTATACGTCTGTTTAAATATTTTATCTATGTATTCTTATGTCATAGATAGTTTCTAATCCAATAACTGAATATATTGCTGTTTATCCACCTTGACTTACTTAATATTAATTGCTAAGTCCTTCCTCTCTAGTGGATCAAAAATAGCATCATCTTACTGGTTGCGTTCAGGCAAAGTCTTGATTTTTGAGGCTTTTTTTACTGCTTGTTTTCAATTGCTTTGGTATTTCTGGAATCACCAATTGCAAAATTTGGTTTAAAAGTTACTAATAATACTTCAGAAAAACATAAAATCCTTTGACTGAACTTATATTCATGCTCCGAATCTGTAGTTGTGTTTACAACCTAAGTCATTATATGATGGAAGTACAGACTCTTCCCATGTAAAAATTTACAGTCCTGCAGTTACAATTTTTGGAAATAAACTGTCTCATTGGAAGTCAGCAGAGGAACTAGTATCATTACAATATTCAAAGCCACTCTTGAATAGCCAAGAACAGTAGGTTTCCTCACAGAGTCTTAGATTATTGCTGTTTATTTCCCATTTATGTGGAAATACTGTCATATCTGGACACAGTCATGCTATATGCTTTGAAAAGAGTGTGTTACTTTTGAAAGCATCCTCCATCTGTTTTAAATGAGCGTGATTCTGTTTGGCATGCATTTCCTGTATACTTTTCAAAACATAAAGCCATAGCACCCAACACATTGTGTTCAGGCTCTGATAGCACATGTAAACTGCCACAATGCATATTTAGTTTCCTTTCTGGGTAAAAGTCCTGGAGAGGCTTTCCAGAAACCCTTAGTCATTCATTACAAGTCTCTTCCTGAATATTGGATCATTTTTGTAATACTGACTTGCCTTTGCACCTGTTGACAACATTATTTCTCTGTCAGGTTGTTGGTACTACTTTGTCTTTATTGATTTGATGATGTGTGTACCTATTTGATTCAATATCCTTGTGAGATGGTTATCCTAGTTTTACTGTAGTTTAGTTAAGAACAGACACTCTCTTCACATGGTAAATACAGGTGAAATTACTATTCTGTGATATTTTAACACTCAGTTTTTCTGCTTGTGATTCAATATTTATGCTTTAAATTTTCACAAGAAATAATAAAAATTTGAAGGATTTTATCTCCCCTGCAGGAGTCATTAAGAAACTTAAGGAAAGCTGTCAAGGAAAATTTTTCTCCCCTGCTTAATAGGTTAGGTGAAGATGCCAAGAAAGAATGTACAGTCATGAAGCTAATCATAATTGTTTCTTGTAGTAATTCTTGTAAATGGCACAGGATCACAATCATGTCCATTTAGGAGATCTTCAGTGGAGTTGTTTGAGACTCTGTCCATCACTATCTTCTATTGTAAATTGTCTTGCTCCAATCTGGCAAGAAGGTAGAAGTATTTATTGCCAGTCCACAAAACTTCAACCTCCAGGAGAAATTTTGCAGCTCCTAATAGGTTTCGTGACCTCTATCCCTCAGCCTTTTTCAGATGCATGTGATGTGTTCCCACATGCAGCCTTGGTACCACTGGCACAGGCCATTTGCTGTGTGTTTATGGTTGCTTTTTTTGGACTCATTTGCAGGAAGCTAACTGAACATCATAGCCATAATTAACGTGCTCTAAAATATAAATCTCAGTTCTTGAAACACAGATAAAGTAGAACTTACTTTTACTGCAGCGTTGTATATTATTTCAGCCTACTGACAAATGTGACTGCGTAGTGGTTATATAAGGAGTATGTTACAAACAGGTCACAGTGATATGCTGACCAACTGAAATGTATCATGTGCGTGGGAGTTTCTATTTTTCCCCAAATTATAAGGCTGAAAGCAGAGTGTACTGTTCCATTTCTACTAGTTTTATCCTGCACAGTGCTTCTTCAGACAGTCAGTTACATGAAGTCACTCAAGAAAAGTTTTTCAGGAATGACTTACAATGAGAACTTCAATTTTAGTAGTGATATCTTCCACAGACTTTGTGTTTTTCAAACCTTTAAGAGATAATGAACTAGTTGGTAAAGATAGTGCTGAAATGCTTCACACTGTGACTTGTTCCATTTTCCACTAACTTCCTTCCTGCTACCCCTAGGATATTCAGGCATATAAATTCTATAGGATCATTACAAACAAATTTAAAGTGTTCACAGCTTTCGCATTCTTCTGGGAATGGTTTCAGTGAGACATACTGAAGGTCTACCTAGGCAACAATTCTTTCACTGCCAGCACAAATTGGTGATGTTGAGGTAGTATATAGGGGAAAGGGCTGATGCACAGTGATCAATCCATCAATATATTCTCCTAGCACCTCAAAATCCAATTTGTATGGATTTTATGGGTAGAGACAGCATAACTATGTTTGTTAAGCACTGATCATTTTCTCTTTCATGAATCTTGCTTTTCTGATAGGGCATGGTCCCTGTAAACTCCAAGTCTTGGGATACATACTTCAAGAAGAGTGGTGCAGGATACTGAACTAGGGTTTTTGGAGTGGCCAGTGAAATGGTGACTTTTCAGATGATACTTTTCTTTGGTGTTAGAAGACTATTTTGGAGACACTGTCTTCCAAATGCAGCTAGGTGAGCCCGGTCCTGAGGCAGATGGGATAGAAAGTCTTTCTTTGTCCATGTTCTCAAGAAAATCTCCCTCACTGTCTCATTAAAAATTATTCAGCTAATGTTCAGTATACAGCTAAGCCCTTTAGAATGACATGATCTCAGGTAACATAAGTCAGCAGGGGCAGTACATGTTTCTTACGTGTAAACTGCCAAAAAATGTGAACGGTACACTGCCAGGTAGAAAACTAAGAGACAGATCATAGTTGTTGCTATTTTCCATATTTTCTGTCATCAATATGACTAGTAAGCAATATGGAAGTCCTTTCTGGTTTATAAATAATACATAGAAGTACTGCAAATAATAGAGCAATTTTCACATTTAGACCATAATTTGATTTCAGGATAATATTTTAAATGTCTTACAGTATTTTAAAACTTTTATAGTCACTGTAAGAATGCATTTTATACAGTTGTGTTTACTCTGTTTTCTGTGTAGGTGTAGCGGGTTGCGTTCGGTAACTGGGTGGAAACACCAAATAAGTGTAGTGGTTTAACTTTAGATTTTAATACATACTTACTTTTGGTGAGATAAAAATTAGGAGAACGCAGAAGCAGGCACAACTTACAGACTATTACTGAGTTTATTAACAGATTTAAAAGACAGAAGGAAAGCAAACTTGCTGTGGTATAGTACATTTTTTCTACGAATCTCACAGTTTTTTACACTGCAAGCTATAGATCATCACATGGGGTTATTAAGGATGAATTGTGTTGCCTTAAACATGAAGGTTTTGTCTTTGCCCCCAGTCTCTTAAAAGCTTTTTCTCTCTTTGCCTTTAAGCAGCCCGGCATGGGCACTTTACAGCCTTCACAGGCTACACATGAATGTCCATCCTCCCATGTACTATAAATAGTTTAAAGAAATGCACAGTTCGATATTACAATTCCTTACCACGGCATGATAGAGTTATTTTAAACTGCGCGCGCAATAACGCGGCACCGCCTTCTCTTCTCTTCCGAAGCCATCTTAGCTCCGTCCCACGTGATGTGACTCACAGAACTCACTTTTTCTTCGGGCTCCGAACTTGCCATGATACTGCTTGGCTCCACGGTGGAGAGGGACCTCCGCTCTCTCTCTCTGCGCTGCTGGCCGCACAGCATCTGCTTCAGTTCGGAGCAAAATGCACTGGCTGTAGGCAGGGGCTTCTTCTGGCTCCCGCTGACTCACCGTAGTGCAATGGCGTAGTGAAGAGAAGGTCTTGCCGGTCCCAAAAGCTACTCAGACATTTTTTAGCTACATCTGCGGCTCAGGGATAGCTCTCCCTTTGCAACCCAGGGTCCGTGCCGCGGCGCTGAGAGAAGGGGAGGGGGGCAGAGACCCCAGCCCGGCCCAGCCTGGCCTGGCCCGGCCTGGCAGGGCCTGGAGGCTCCGAGGCCACCCCCCCACCTTCTGGCAGGCGAGCTGGAAAGGAAGGCTAAACCCCGCCTTCCCGCGCGGTTTAAATATGGAAATTTAGAGAAGCGCTATTGGTTTAAAATGTTGCCTGTCAATTCAGGGTCAACCCACAACAGTAGGTGTCCTGGTTTCAGCTGAGAAAGTATCAATTTTCTTCTTCGTAGCTGTGGAAAAAAACTCAAGTAAAAATAAAGTAGTAGATGGACTCAGGAACTGATGCGAGACTCAAAACTACATTTTTTTTAAGCCGGGTAAATTGAGTAATCAATTTAATAGTAGACCTTCATGCTAAGAGTTTTGTATAAATTTTTGTTCTGCAGCAGAGAGATTTTGCTTAATGGATTGGGACAATTTAAAAAAAAGTTGAAGGACATATATTCATAAGCACAATAACAAGGTATTTTTAGTCACTAAAACTATTTTAAGTAAAGAAAAACTAAACAAAGGAACCTGGGGGTGGGGTTGTTGTTTTTGTTTTTTTTTTTTCCTCCAGTTGTTTTGATCTATACTGATTTTCACACCTAAAAAAAAAAAAAATCAATAATGCGATTTCATACTTTCCTTGCTGAAATATCATAATGGTCCAGGTCTCACTGTTAGCACTCAGCAGCCTGGTAATGAAATGCTGAACAAAGAACAAAATATATAGAATATAACATCTAAGTAGCAAGAGCTTGCCATATACTGGAACTAGTATATTTTATTCCAACTACACTTCTATTGCAAGTTCAGTAAAACATAAATGGAAAGAGTTTGAAGTGTTTTATCAAGTATGAGCTCTCTGTAATGATTTCAGTACTTCAAGAAAGGCTGAACTTGGATGAAAATCTGTTTAAACAGGAGAAGACCCATTGCTAACATGACTGGAGAAGCCTATATGAATGTAGGAAAAGTCCTTCAGAACTGTATAGTAAAAATGAACAGGGGAACTGGCTTCCTTTAAGATTTAGACAGTTTCGGAAAGATTTACCCAACCTGCAAGGGAAATCATGCAGCATTCTTCTTCAGACAGTATATGTTTTTCAGCATCTGGACAGAATTGGACAAGAACAAATGGGTCAAATATTACAGGTACTTCTTCCTCCCATAATTTTCTGAATTACTAGTTCTGTACCCAAGTCCAGATAATGAGATAATTCCTTTTCCAGAATTACTTTCTTTGAGGCAGACTTCTGTATGTATGATCACAAAAGTCCATAGATCACTTTTGTGTAATGTATATAAAGAACTTAGTGAATCTTTGAATTTACTAAATCTATACATAAGTTGCTTCGCTATTGGACTACTAGAAAAAAAAGTGTGAAATACATTTTTGAAAGTACCGGTAGATTATAAAGCAGTCTGCAGATAAGACTGCTTTCTATTCCCAAACCTTGTTTTCTAAGAATGATGTTTTATCCCATATAGTTATGACAGGCAAAACATATCCTATTGAATAACATATAAAATTTTCCTAAGAAAACTCAGCTTTCTGAGGAGAAATTTCAGGATCTATTTTCTCTTTGTTGCAGATCTGTAGCCACATATGCCCAAAGCCATTAACATATCAAAATTTTTCTATAGTTTCTCATTATTTTATAGCTGAAAGGTGAACTCTCTATTGACTTTTCAAGGCAGTGATGAAATTCCATTGTGAATATTTGGAAGGGTATTAACATATATGAAAATGTAAGAAATTAAAATGTTTTGAACTTTGACACTGGGTCCTTGTTTGTAGTTAACAGGGTTAATGTGAATTCAGAAAATATTGTTCTGTCTCCACAATACCCACAGTAAAATGAAAATGATTATTTGCTCTTCCACAATTGCCCAGATAATTTATCATGTGATACAACAACAGAACAGACAATCTATAATTCATTATTTGGTCTGTGTAATCAAAGTTGTACACTATTTTTTTATATCTTTCAAAAAGAGACTTGCAATAAGAGAACAATTTTTAATATTTGGAAAAGTTGAGATATTGTCACAATAATATTTTTGACTCCATGTTCAAATGAAGTTTAAGATGCTCAGGGCATTACCAGGTGTTGTCTTTTATGCTAGGTGTCTCTTACTAGCATATGTAAGTTTATCAGAAAAGTTGAATAACAGACATTTCCAGTGACTATTATTTTTGTATTTCTTACACTGTATTAAGAGATTGATCTGCACAGAGAATGGTAGCTTCATTACCCAATGAATTCCCTTTTATGAAAAATCATTGGAAGCAATTTGTTATCTACTAATTGACCAAAAGTGTAGCTATTATATAAAAACACATATGACAAAGCGAAAGCCTTTCAGAAAGAATCTGTAGTAGGAGCAGGGAAGTGACTGCCTCCTGTACTGAACACTGGTGGGGCTGCACCTCAGCAGTTTGTTGATTCCAGGCCCCTCACTTCAAGAAAGACATTGAGGTGCTGGAGTGAGTCCAGAGAAGGCAACAGAGCTGGTGAAGAATCTAGAGAGTAAATCCTGTGAGGAGCAGCTGAGGGAGCTGGGGATGTTTGACCAGGAGAAGAGGAGGCTCACGGGTGACGTTATCACACTCTACAACCACCTGAAAAGATGTTACAGCCAGGTGGGGGTTGGCCTCTTCTTCCAGGCAACCAGTGACAGGATGAGAGGAAATGGTGTGAAACTGCACCAGGGGAGGTTCAGGCTGGACATCAGGAGGAACTTTCCACAGAAAGGGTTGTCGAGCATTGGAATGGGCTGCCCAAGAAGGTGGAGTCACTGTCCCCGGCGATGTTCAAGAAACAGCTGGATGTGGCACTTAGTGCCTAGTTGACAAAGTGATGGTCGGTCAAAGTTTGGACTCGATGATCTTGGAGGTCTTGTACAGTCTAAATAATTCTATGATTTTTTGTTTGCATTTTAAATATCATAGCCAACAAAGTGATTTTAGCAAGCAAAATGTATCTGAATATGAATTAGCTGCTTTATTTGTAAACAAATGCTAACTCTTCAGAAAATTTTATTAAAAAAGGAACCTAACAAAATGCATGACAAAAATGATGAAATATTATATTCTTTCTTGATTTAGCCGGTCCTAATTTATTCTGGTTTATACTCTTAAATAACTAATGGAAGGAAAGCCATTGGTTATGGAAAAGTTACCTATCTCTGCCGTCAAAGATCATGCTTCATATCAGACATATTAATGGTGGGCAAGTGGACATAGTTCTGGTTTCTTCCATCCATCCACTGAATTTGTACTTAATTTGCTTTTCCAAATATCTGGACATATCCCTTGTTAGCCATCCAGGAGTTGTGGTTCTCTTCTGCTTTATACAACAAATAACACAAAAGGGTCACCACGGGAAACATGAACAAAACATGAACAAAATCAGAGTTCATGTTCACTTTTCCCTGTTCTCTGCTGGTGCCTTGCATTACTGTCACATTTAAGTGTTTTTCACAGAAACAACATGTTGTATACTTTGCACAGGAGTTGCTTTTTATTATCTGACGTTCTGAAGAATAGCTAAGGAATTAGGCTTCTTTGTTAATTTCTCTTGCATGGTTAGTAGAACCGGTATAATTTCAAACTAGACTGTCTTAGTGCCTGACCTCACTGGGGCTAAAGCTGGTCTTGAATGCCACTGAATTTGCAGCTTTGCTGTTTTCTATTTGCTGCCATGTGTGACCATTACTTTGGCTTGATGTCCCAAAAGGAATTCCCAGCTTGCTAGTAATGTACCTATCTAGGCATAGACAGGGAGCATCAAAACGTTTTTGTTAGTCCCCTGATCATACGTCACAATCTGAAATTTGGCAGTGGGTGTCAGAGCATTTTCTCTGAAGCATATTTGGGTCTGGGATGTGGTTTGCTTTAAGAATATAAAGCTGAGTAATAAAAAAATTGTGCCAGACCCAACTGGTTTTTGGTTAGTATTTTGGTGTTTGTTTGTTTTTTTGTTTTTCTTTTGGTCTGTGATCTGTAGTCCACTAGTTTATGGTGTTGCGGGGAAGGACAATTCTTCAGTTCTCCTTCTTATGTGTAGCTTTGAAGTAGAACACAAGTAAATTAATGATATGAGTATATGGGCAGATTGAACAGCATTTCTAATAGTGATTCCAGAGTAATAATAATAATAATAGTAGTAGTAGTAGTAAAAATAATAATAATAATAATAATCCTTTATCCTTCAGTAGAATTAAAAGTTGCAACGAAAGCACATGAAGAAATACATGTGTTTATGCTTTGCTCAGCAGTTAGTGTTCTGAATCAAGGACCTAAGAAAGAGATAGGTAGTGGCATTTATTTCCAGAGAAAATACTGAGAAAGAACTTGATCTGAGAAAAATAAAGTACAGTCTTTTGTTAGGTGGTTCCTTGTGTTCCTTTTGTCTGAAAGTCACTTAGGGGACTTTCAGCTTGTCTTCATTCAGCTTTTCAAGGAGTTCCTGAGGTCAGGTTGCAAAAAGCTTCAGAGAGGCATTAATATTTTAAGCTATTTGAAGCGATTCAATAAAAAGGTGTTTGTTAGAAAGTTGCAATTCTCAATTTATAGTGAAATCCACTTCAACAATATCTTCATTCAACAGATCAGTCTGGAAAGGCAGCTGTCATTCACTCCCTTGAGGGAAGTTCAAACAATATCTAATACTTACTATTCTACTATCATACTTATCAAGGTTCCAATTTTTGTAAAATTACATAAATATTTGAGGAAGGTTGTTGTAGTTAAATATTGTGACTGTCACTAAAAGTATCTTCTGAAAACAAATAAGCGTAATGATTTTTGTGTAAATTGTAGATTTTTGAAGTATTTCCAGATGCATTCGCCTGCATTGACAATGGCCAAACAGTAAGAGTCACATTGGTAGAAGCTTCCTGTTGAGCCCATAGGCATATCACAGGTGCTTGATACGTGCTGTGCCAGGAGGACTTGCTCAGAAATTTGTCAAACTGCTGAGTTTTCACAAAATATATTATTGTGGTTAATCACTATTTGAAAATCTGACATCCACAGCTCAGGCTGGCATTACCCAGGCTGACATTTTACTTTCCAGTTAAATGATCTTTATAGTCCTATTCTAAAATCTGTCGGGACACATCCAAGTTTCTGACTCCCTCCTGTGCCTTCTTAGGTTTCCTTGGCTTTTTTCCTTTTTTTATTTTTTTCCCTTTGCTTGTTCTAGCCCTCAAAACAATACAAATGATGCTTTAATATTTTACACAATAGGATTTTCTAATTTTTCAATGACAATACTGCAATGTCATGATAGAATTTGATCACAAATGAACACAGATTAGATGTCACCACCACAGGTTGTCAGTAAGCTTTTCTTTTAACTGATGTCTGATTAGCACTAAATTGTTTCACACCATTAGTTGCCTAGGATTTTAGTGATCATTAGTGGGTCTGAAATTAAACAAGATAAAAGGAAGCTTTGTTTTCAATTCAGGGGATGGTTTACTTTTTCCATGCATGGTCATTTGCCTCCAAAGAGGTGTGTGGTGCTGATTAAAGTTTAGTTTTATGCATCATCGTATTCTGTTATGAATAATAATGGTATTTTCAAGTTAGGCAGGATATTCTTTACTTTGTCCTCTAAATATTGAGCACTTACTGCTTTTGTGCACCTGCATGAGTTGGATGTAGCTTACTTCAGCAATACTATTCTCATTAATTTCCACCATCAGCTGCATTTCAGTGCTCTGGGAATGCTTATGTCTACACAGAACAGGTATCGTCATAAACATGTACAAAATGGATGGTACAGTATCCCACTGACTTATAGGGCTGGTACTACTGCCTCTGAGCTATGATGTGGGGCATCTGTATGGAATCAAATCAGTGTGTGGTTGTATAAGAGGTCTATACTGAGTTGTAATTAATATGTGGGTATTCACTGTCGGTATGAAAGCATAGTGATCTTGCAAAATTATAGTTAACATGCATTTTTAAATGAAAAAAATAAGATTCAATTGTTAAATTACTTAAGGATGTTGTGATAAAATCAGAAAATTGTCTTGAGGCTTGTTCTTTAGCAGAGTTCAATGTATGGAAGATAACTCAAGACTCTTCCTGAGCATTTTCAGAAGTTAACTGCACGTCTTAGTGGAAGGGTTGTGATATTAGAATAACAACCTCAAATTGGAACCAAAGTGGTGATTAAATATAACCACTCCCTTCTTGAAACAGCTTAAAAGAATTGTCTTCAAACAAATACATGTACTACACGTATATAACAGTTACCTTGCAATGTGAAAAGGAGTGTAATTTTCCCAAAATGCATTCACCTTGTGTTATCTGGGGTGATCACAATACCATCCCAGAACATTAAAGGTACTTGTTTGTGGCTCTGATTTCAAAGCTTTTAGAGTAGAATATGGTTGTCTACATACTTGTCTCCACAGGCATATTTTCCATCTGCAATGAAATAGATGCCTGTATATGAGCTAGAGTCTTAAGATTGTCTTATTATGCACCACAGCACCACTTCTACATTTCATATCCATAAAAACATACTGCTATAATTAATTTTCTAGTTGCATAAAGATTTGATTTGATTTAAGAAGCTGCAAGTTCCGTGCTGAAGGTTAGGCACCTCTATTTAAAGACAATTTTCCCTTCCCACTATTGCTTTGATCAGCATCATTATAAAAAAAATAAAAAGGAGCAAAAATACTATTGTAAAGCACTTGTTTAATTGTGACATGTGTCATAGTATCTAATGTACAATTCCCTTTTAATTGCTGAGCAAGGTGCAATAATTAAGTCTTGAATTTGAAGCCCTCCATTTGGTTGTACTGTTTATTAAGGGGAAAAGGTTAAACCACTACAGCGAGTGTGAGATTTCCTGCAGTCACGAACATTATTTTGACTTTAATAACAATTTTGAAGAAGCACTAAATTTTCAACTTTTTCTCACAGGTAAAGAGATGGAGAATTACTTTCATTTAACTGTGAATCCACCTCAAAATAACCCTGATTTCTGCTGGCTAAACAAATACTGGAGGAAAAAGAGAACAGAGATAATAAAAACCTTTTGAAAGCCAGAACTAGAGGGCAGGTCTCAAGTCCTTCCACCTAACCTTAGTCACTAAATTCGGGAGCTCTTAGCCTTGCTTTGCAAGGTGAGACAAGCTCATTCAGTGGGGGCTAGGTCTTCCTGAGACCTGAATCATTCAGTAGAAGCCTGCCTCTCTTTAATTCCCACAGGAAGGATAGTAATTTTCTAATCAGGACTTTTCAGCCTATTGTGATTTGCCACAAAGCTGAGGCTTCTCTAAAAGCATGTAATTGCTCAGTGATTCAATCATTCTGCCTCTTCTTTCCTGCATTCTTGGATAATCTTTCCTACATCTTTTCACCTGATGATACTGGAAGTGGTTTGATTCTGAAGTTATTTAGGACATTAAACATTCAAGAAATATTTTTTCTTTCTTATGGTATGAGCTTTCGATGCCTTACATCTTTAAATAGTTTCACTGCAGAGTCAGATGAGCATCAGGGGTATCTTTTCTCCTATCCATATGGTCAACAACCTCAGCTTTTCTATAAAACCTTACTTTAGCTAAAAGGTCAAGAGAATGGTACAGGATTGAAATATTGGTTTGTACAAAGGGAATCCGAGGTTTGAACACTCACATTTAATATAAGCTAATATTGCATATCAAAGAATCACTGAGGTATGGGAAGAGAGAACATTTTAATAACTACGGTTTATTAGCTCAGGTTAAAACTGACAGATGTCATTCTCTGGTTATTCCTGATTCATATTTGTTCAGAATGTCTTTTGCAACTATAAAGATGAGAAAATGGCTTCTTGCTTTTAGATGAAGGTACAACTGCAAACTTCAACTTGTCATTTTCATAAAGAAATGCCAGTCAGTAGACTGACACAGGCAAATTATTGTGCCATGTAATTCAAACATGAGTTTCATGTAGGTCATGTAATTTGCTAAGTGTTCTGTCAGTTTACTAAGTGAACTGGCAATCTATATTCAACTACTTTTTTTTTTTTTTTTTTTTTTGTTTTTNTTGCAGGCTTCAATTAAAGTCTATTTTCCTCTTTTTTTTTTTTTTTTTTTTTTTTTTTGACTACTGTGGACTTAAATAGCAAAGTCAGGAGTTATGCATTTGCAACAAAGTTTACCATAAAGTCTATTCTTGCACTGAATCAAGAATTGTAGAGACAAAGTATGTATAGAAAACTGTCAATTTGGTATGCTGTGTTGACATCTCTATCTCATATTTCCTCTGTGATTTCACTTTCAAGAACAACTTCCAAACAAATTTGAAATCAAAATAATATCATTCAAGCATTCAGTTACATTTAAAATTAAAGACATGCTTTGCAACATTCTGGCACATTGGTGTAGTGTATTTTTAAAAAAACGGAGGCTTTTGATTGAAGATACCATAGAAGAAGGAGAGAGGTTTTTCTGAGTTTTATGAAAAGCTTGAAAATACTGTCTTGTGTCACAAGGAGCTCTTTTGTTTACAATCCTTCCAGTTCAAATTTGTAAAGTATTGGATGGCTTGCATTGGGAAACTGAAATGGTACTAGAACTGAATCTCAGCCTTTTATATTGATATTGGTCTTCTGGTCCACATCCAACTCATTAAAATTTTCATAGATTTCTCATTGCACTGTGGTGAACACAAAGCTTTTTAAAGTGAAAGATAAGAGTTCACTGAATGTCATTTTGCTCTGTTATTACTGCTCTTTGTTATTATTTATTATCAGGTTTTTTTTATTATGACTTTAAAAAATAATCAGGAAGAATTATTTTGCTGTTAATGCATCCAACTGAGCTAAGTAATACTGATTCTTTTTTTTTTTAAATAGCTTTTCTACTTTAGAAAAGATGCTTCTGACAACATGCCTGAGAGTTCTTCAGTGTTAATGAAATATTGATGGCTTTATTATATTACCTCTCCGTTAAAAATCACAATGAAATTCACTTGGTGTCTGGTATTCAAAGATTACTTTATTTTCTCCTGTTTTTTCCAACTAAAAGTTTCGGGCTATTGAAATGTTTTTAATACGGATTTATCAGAATAAGCATGGGATAGTCCCTGACACAATATACCCCGCAGAGAGGTATTTGTGAGGATTAAAAGCCGACCAGTTTTGCTTTTGAATATGGTAAATAAGAAGCATGTTAATGAATGTATAGCCTAAAATACCTAAAATCTCACACTTAGAGGAAATATATTTCTATTTAGACAGACTATTCACAATAAACAGTATGTCTGAGGATTATTGTTTTTCACTACTGCTGTTATTATCAAAAGAACAAAAGGGAACTGGGAATTTCTTTAATATCTCAAATATTCTCAGGAAAATTTATTCTAGACACCTTTTGTCTTGAGAAGAGTTGGCCTGGGTTTGAAATTGACTGTAATAAAATGTCAAGATCTTTGCATATCTCTCATGAGCTGAGCTACGCTTTGCTTAGTTGAACTATATAAATGGCAGCCCTATGGCTTAAACTTCGGGGTGAAGGCGGAACAAACCACTAGGTGTGTTGAACTTTTAATTTTCAAAAGGGTTTCTGTTTTAAGGACAGCAACCCACTCCAGCTGCACATAGCTTCAAAAACTTCACACAGTAGCCATTCGCATCTGATATTAATGTACGCCTATCTTCCTGGATGAGAAACCCGAGTACTGATTGCTCCTCCCCACCAATTGCCTTTCCTTCCTGTTCCAGTTTTGACCTCTGACAGATTTTTCTGTTTTATCTCCCGTTCTACATCACCTATTTAAAATGGTGAGTTATTTTTACAAAAAAAGCAGACTGCATTAAGTAATAAATGGAGAATAATCTAGGAAATCAAAAGCAATTTGAATTCATCATAAATCAATCTTTGCATCCAAGAACACCAAAATTAGCTCCAACCTACAGGAATAAAACAATTTGTAGACATCTTAATTATATTATTCCTGCAGCCTATTAGTGAGGTTCTGTCTTGGACACAAATTCTTGACCACAGCAAGAGACAACAAAATACTTGGGTTTTTTTCCCCTTATATATAAAAATATAATTATTTTGTGTAAATCTATATACGGTCTAAATTAGGTGCTTTAGCTGAAGTGATTGTAGTAAGAAGAAAAAAAATTCTTGACAGAGTAATTGAATTCTTTTTTATTAACATGGTCCAAGACAAGTGTATATAACTCACATTTAGGTCAATAGTGTTCACAGCTTACTTAATGAAAGGGTGTGAAACAGATGTCACAGATGTCAAAAGGATTGGAAACACTGGAGGCTTTCTTTCAGTCATGCTTGTAGGATGATATCTTTCTAAGATTTTCCTGAGAGACTACAGAAGAGGTAGAGTTTGCCAAAGAACAAGTATGGGGGAACAATCCAAATAGCCATGGAGTGTTTATCTTAAATTGCCCCTTACTAGCTAAACAAAATAATTTGAATCACTAGCTTTATACCCTTCTTTAATAGATTTTTAGATTAAAAAATATAAGGGTGAATATTATTTTACTTTAGTGTGATCTCTTGTTTATTAGCAATGTCTTACCAAGGGTTTACTGTGTCAAGCCCATGATATTTGGTGAATCCAAACCACATTTTTAGATATGTAACCTACCTCAATTCAAAGTTTTTATCCCAACAGAGATGTGTGAGATACTGAAGGTAGTTATAATAGTTTATTGGTGTACCATACTTACTCAGGAAACTACAGTTTCCTAATGGAAATTTCCTATTTTGATGTCTGTGTCTAGCTTTAGCAAATTGTGAACTGCCTTCATACACAACAAACCTTTCTGCACAGCCCCTTTCAGTGACTTCTCTTCATTGTCTGAGCAGTAATTTAAAAATCTAATTACAGACGAAATTAAATTGTTTTATTATGGCCTCATCCTTCTCCTCTCGCCAAAATCACCATGACTTCCCTGCTGATATCTGAAATGCAGTTCCACTTTATGGAGGTGAGACCTGTATTTCTAGTTCCCAGGTGTATGCCCTTTCATTTAGCTGTACTGGAATACATGCATGAATGTGTCTTGGCCAAATGAAATTACCTGTCTATTTTAGTTACCACTCCAGCAATACCTGCAAACGTTACATGTTTTGCCACTGTTCCTGTTTTCTTTCAGGTTTGCAACATTTGTTGAGAAGGTTTTCAGTAGTCACAGTCAAATGCAGCTCACTGTATGTGACTACTGGTAGAAGGTTGATTTATGGTTATTTCTTCAGATCTATAATGTAGCTAGAGTTTAAACTATTGAAATTCTATTTTGATTTGCATGCTGGCATTACTTTTACTAAAAATTCTGGTTTGTCCCTTCCACACCTTGAATAAGGTTTGTGATATTTGATAGCAAAGCAGATCTGATGAAAATCTCCAAATTCTAATTCTAAGAGGTTGCAAAGCAATGAAAATTTCTGAAGAGCTCTGAACAGAAAGTTCTGCCGAGCGAAGTTACAGACAGGAAAAAAGAAAACTTATTTTGCCCATTGTGATGTTTATACAGTAAGTTAATTTCTTAATTTATTAAGTAACCTCATTTTAAAATGGTAAAACCCAAACTTTTTGTGGTAAAAGTTCCTAATATGAACAAAAAAAAATTGTTACTATGACAACTTAAAATTCTTTAGACCTTACTCCCTGATGTAGCTTTCTAAACTTAGTCACTTTCCCAAATTAAAAAATTTAAAGTAATAATTTACGACAATCAATCAATGTGTTTCTGGGGAAAAAAACCCACACTTTAGGATTAGACTAAAAATCTTTCTTTAAATGATTTATACCTGATGTAAATGGACATTCACACAAACACTCTTTCAGTTAAGTATCTGTGTACTACTAGTACAGCTATCACAAGGCTATTTAGAGCTTCATTTTACAGGGAAAAAAAAACCCTTCTATTGGAAGGAGCTACTTGGATTTTTGTTTAGTTGGATTTTTTCTCGTTGTTTTTGTAGGGGAAGAACAGACCTATATTGACAATAGGAGGAAAAATCTGAAGCTGAACTTCTGCCTAGGGACAGTCCCCAACCTAATAATTTTTACACATTTCCTGTGAGATATTTTTTGCACCCATATTGACAGTCTTTACAGCAAAAGACAGTGATTTGTGTTGGAATTTGCAGGCAGGAAGGAATTTATTTTGAAGTTTTAAGAAAAAAATTATTTCATAACAAAATTTTTAAGGCAGCCTCCAATTTTATCTGACAGACTGTAGATGCTGTCATCAGACAAAGGCAGTCTACATAAAATATATTTGCTGAACTTTTGTAAGTTCTAACAGACAGAGTGAAACCAATAAAAGTGGTCATTTTAATGGAAAATTCCAAATGTAAACCTTTTAGAAAGAAAATAATCTAGTGTGATTGCAAACCTCCTATAAGGTTCTGATAACTGAATTTGGTTTTGCATGCCTTTTATTGTTGTAATGGTTGTCACTGTTAATAAACCTGGCTCAATCTGGTAGATAATAGTGTGGCTGTACCATAATGCCTTATACATTCTCCAAGCTGCACATTAAGCTAATAATGTCATACTTCATGCTCTCACACAATGCAGAAAGTTACCGAGAATTTATGCGGAGCTCACAGTTATTTAACAGGCTAACTGGATTATCCAGGAAGGGGAGTCTTTTGTTAGCTGAATTGGTTTGGCCATGTAAGTATTTACAATAGGAGATTCCTGCAGCTGCAAGCATGAGTTTACTGCTGTGTGAGAGCAGGAGAGAGGCTTGCGTAGCCAATTAAGAGATGCAGTGTAGTGATTGCTCCAGGCAGGCAAAATGTCAACATCAATTTCAGGTTCCTCACATTAAACCAATCAGCAATAGACTTTGTTTCAGCTTCTGCTCTCTTGCAGGTTTTTGGTTAAATTAAATTTTATAAACAGGCAGATTGAACTGAGCCCTTCACCATTTTGAAGCAGGTTTTCTGCTTGTGCAAGTGAAGGTTAATAGGAAATGCAAATATCATATGCATACCAATAATGCTTTTAAAACGTTTCACCTTCTCTACTACCCTTCAAGTCAATTTCCTTCCATGTAGAAGAGCTTCACATTGAGCTCCCTAGAGTTTAGCCATTTGAAAATATATAGGCATCATGAATACAAATTGTATTAAGTATTTCTGGTTTTTTAAGTGATACCCAAACAAGATATGTTGTCCAATTTCATTTAGCTACAGAGATTTGATGGTTTCTGTAATTTAATCTTCTTTCAGACCAACTTCCCCTCCAAAACACAGAAGTTAAAATTTCCAGCTTTCCTATTAAATTCATTGTTGCTATAGGAAAACATCTGAGGAAGAGTTCTTCTCAAAAAGTGGTATAGATATACCCTTTCTCCTAATATGTGTGTATACTGGGCTTCAAGGGTAATTTCATTATTTTTTTCAGACAAACACTATCTCCCAAGTACACCTGTTTCACATTTCAAGTGCTTTGTGTGCTTTTTTAGCCCTAATGGTGGTTTCCTGAGGAATCAGACTCTGGTTAAGTGCTTCCTAGCGCAGACCTCCGTGGTATCCTGCAAGTGTGAGTCTAACTTTTTAATGCAACAAAGCTGATGGGAAGATAGTACATTCTTCCACAATTTAGCCCTCAGATAAATTTTTTCTTCCCTACTAAAGAGACAAGCCATCCAAGCTGATCTAAAAAATAAATCATTTGGATGAATCTGATCCATCCATGCAGCAAGGCCATTCTATCCTTGTGGAAAAGAAAAATAAAAAAGGAAAGAAGACTTATCTGTTATATAGTATGACAGTTTCAGGTCTTTGGACTATAATCATCACAACTGCTCTGATCAACCCACGGATGGGTGTCCTCAGGAGTTTTACCACTAAAATTATGAACGTGATTTATGAGTACTTTTGCATGCTATGGATGCATCAGGGAAGTTGTTTATATAAGCATGGGTAGCATCACCTTTGTCAGACAGTCCCTAAACACTGTCCAAACCTTCTGGTACTGTTGGAGGTATTGCAGGAGTGAAGTCTTTGCTTGAAAAGGCTGGGCACAGATTACTTCTGCTTTACACACTACTTTGTCAGATTCTTTCAGAATCACAATATTTAAAGATTTATTTAGATTTTTGAGGTATGATCAAGCACATAATTTGATCCCAAGATCAAATCTAGAAGAGAACTTGGAGAATAGGCACATATGTTTTCCATTCTTAGGGCTTGGCCTACATAAGACTATCTGAAATTTATGTCAGCAAAGTATTCTCAAATGAATGATCACACAAATTGTGTATGAATGCAGGTAATTTTATCGGTTTGCTGCTGCTTCTCGTAAAGTTTCTGGTGCTATGGTAGTTTGTAGCAGCCTAATGAGAGCTTAATGCTAGCCTTGTCATTGTTGATAATATCATGTTTTATTCTGTACAGTTGCTACCAAAGTAACTAAATCCACGAAGATCACGTTTGCTTGAGAGAAAAAAATCTTTTGCAAATGTTTTGTTTTCTTGCTTGCAATATGAAAGCAAATGAAAAAACTTATTTGTGATCAATTTTATGAGGTACACTTCTTTTTCCACAGAAGGTAATACATGTTCTGCACTCTAAGGAGCTTTGCCAGGTACTTATCTGGGGTTTTTTTGCAATACTTTGGGATATGCAACCTGTATCCTCCATTTATGTTTTAACTTCTCATTATGAGTGCAATGCAAATGCTACTCTCCTTTGGTTATCTTAAGAGCTTTTGCAGTCTAAAGATCTTGTATTGCTCCATGTGTGTTAGCTGCTTGTTGCAGTGACTGAATGACTTGCTAATCAAAAATACCTTATACTTTTCTACCAGAAGGAAGGATATATTCAGGGCTTAGAGATATTTATTGGAAAGATATTTACCTACTTTAAAATATAATGAAGATATTCCTTTAGAAGATACAGACATGTCTACTTCAAGAAGAAATTCTTGCTTTTATTTTTTCTTTTTTGAATTGGGTTTATAATTTCTTAAGGGGAGAAGAAGATAAAAAAAAGTAAACAGGAGAGTTTTAGAGAACTTTTCTCATCAGTTCAGGGTTATGTCATCCTAAGTTTCTTTTCTAGGGAAAGGGTCTGCATGTATTCCAACTAGTCTGAGCTACCCAAGTTCAGGAAAAATGGAATAAGTAGAAATTCAGGACAAATTAAGATAATTAAACATTCTTGCATTAATATTTGATAATATCTTGATTGTCTGACAATAAGACCACCCCACCTGGTATGGTGATTCTGAGTGCAAACAGTGTAAGATGCTTATGTTTGGGTTAAGGAAGAGGTAATCCTATTATATTACTCACATTCTAGGAATCAGAAGTTCAAAGCCTTTTAAGTTGAAGGCTGCATCTAAATTATTTTGTTTAAACATGTTGTCCAGCAATAAACATTCTCCTTTAACATCTGAGATGTTTTGTTGTGTTTGGTATACATCAGCAATGCGTTGCACAACACATTCATCCTACATATAAGGGGAAAGAAAAGTTCTTCCTTCTTTGCTGTCTTAGTATTTCCTTTTCATTTTTGTAACATGTACAGTTCATTGGCTCTTGGGCTCTTCAGGTAGGAGATCTGGTTTCTAGAATATTTAGTCTGTCTATCGAATTCTAAATAATTCACTTGCACAGAATATCTCATCATCCCTAATAATTTCTCTGCACCTCTCTAGTTAAAGAATTTTCTTTTTGAAGTGGAGCAGCCAGCAATATTCATAATGTTCAAGGTGTGTACTTACCAGCAACTGTTAATATCACAAAGTTGTTTTCTGACTTATTCTCAGTTCCTTTTTCAATGGTTTTTAAAACTGAATTGTTTTTTTGACTGCTGGGGAAAACTGAGCTGACATTTTGAGAGATAAGCAACTGTGGCTTTGAATTCTCCAAGTGGTAATATATAATCTAGAGTCCACCACTGTCTATAGGTACAATGACGACTAACCATATCTTTAAGGTTGACTCCTTTTAGTGAAAAATAAGAATGCCTCTGTGCCCCCAGGTTGTTCTCCACACCATCAAATGATGACTTGGCTCACACAGAAACATCTTTGTTTGGCCTTTCTAAATTAATCTAATCTTAAGTATTGTTTATGATTTTTCAAAGACATAGAATATAAACTGCTGGTCTTTTCTGCTTCACAGTTTCACAATTCCATCTTTCATTTCCTGAATTATTACATTGCGATAGAACCATTGTGTATACAACACTATATTTTTAGTAATTTAAAGAGAAGAAATATTGTTGTATTTTGCTATTATCAGTCACTAAGACATTAACTTTCATTTTATAATTTAATACAATAGCAGAGTGATGTCTGAACCAGTTTCTTTGATTCGTCAACAAACAGAACAGACAATTACAGACAGGAAATTAAAATTAGCTGTATGGACTCATTGCACAATAAAAAAGGGTATTTATTCAACCTACCTAAGTAACTAGAAGTATTGAAGCATTATCCAATGGTAAGCAATACATATTTAAAAAAAAAAAAAAGAAAGCCAACTTACTAGAAGGCATGGGAGGGGGAATTTTTGTACTTTAGGAAATAACCTAACCAATTATTAATTCAGATCAGGTGAAATTCATAACCCAAAAAGATGTTTTGGCCAAAGATGAAAAGCAGTCTTCATATACAGAATACTATGCACGCAAGCTCTAACTGAGTTTAGACTGTCTTTCTCATTCCCTGCTTTTAAATCAAAGGTGAGAGCTTGAATACTCAGGCAGAATAGAATATAAATGAAAAGCACAAGTCTGTGATATTGAAGCTGATTAACCTACCCAACAGGATTTCAAATAGAGGAACAGTCAAAAAGGCTATTGTGTTGTGTTTTAAAGAAAATAAACAACTTTAACTGCCTTGGAAGGAATAGGAAAACATCAGCCAGAAGGACATTTCTGAACACAGAAACAAATTTCAGGGTTTTATAGGTAAATGAGTATTGCTGATGATACACAGCAGCAATGTGGACATTTGTAGAGGAATTTAGTGACATGTGGAGGGAAATGAAAGTGAACAATTTCTCTTGAATGTTGTCACAAATAAACAGAAAAAGTTCAGAGCCCTAGATTGAGTGGCATAGGGATAAGAGCCTAAATTTAAGAAATACAGGATATTCATTACAAAATATTTGATGGTTCTAATGATTTTGTCCTATTTCTAAGAGAAAATTCCCATTGATCAATTAGTAAAGAAATTGGAAGGCTTAAATTAGTCAGAAAATTGAAGACTGGGGCCAAGGAAATCATGGTTCCATAACTTCCATATGCAAAATCTTTTGTTGCCAAACTTAAAAAGACCCAAGCAAAACCAGATATACAGCTATTCAGCAATTCCTTATACCAATGATAAAGTAAAAACTTGAGATGTTTGTGGGTTCAAAGGAATATGTCATGTTTGATATAACTGAATTGTCACAGAATTTTTCTAGAGAGTAGATAGCTGCCATACTATTGGGCTATAACAAGAAAAAGGGAAGAGCATATTTGTGCTAAAGGTAACATTGCTTCACAGATGATTAAGGATCACAGTGCCATAAAAAATTAAATATTTAATCTTTAAAACAGTAAGAGCTATTGTACTCTGAGAAATACTAACATTTGAAGGAAACAGGGTCCTTAAGAATCTATCAATTTTGTATATTATAATTCTGTATATGCTATTCTACGAGATACTGAGAAGATTGTCTGTAGAATGGTATTTTAGAATGGTATATTGAGTATGAAATTAATAATTTCTTACTGCAAGGCTTGCATTCA
The DNA here is from genome assembly GCA_013397865.1 of Struthidea cinerea. NCBI lineage: Eukaryota > Metazoa > Chordata > Aves > Passeriformes > Corcoracidae > Struthidea > Struthidea cinerea. Next base: position 56,878 of record VZTI01004651.1, read on the forward strand.
GCAAGGGCATTTTAGTAGTGAACTAATTTTTGGCAGGCATCAAAAAGTTGATCACTGATATGAATTTTGCGATTACAGAATCACAGAATATTCTGAGTTGGAAGGGACTCATAAGAATCATTGAGTCCAGCTCTTAAGTGAACGGCCCAAATGTGGAGTGAACCCACAACTTCAGTGTCATTAGCGCCAAGCTCTGACCAGCCGAGACAATCTCAGTGGCATTGCTTAGTCCAAATTGATTAGGATCCTGACCCATGTGCTTGATGTAGATACCTAAGGTAGTTGGTTATGTGTGCAGGTTTTTATATATGTAGACCAGTCATTTCATTCTAATTGTTTTAATAGGCTGCTATAAAATTATATATATATTTTATCACAAAACTATGAGTTAGCTTAGACCAGTTGAACATTAGTTCAGCTAAATAAGCTGAGAGATTGAAGGTATGAAACAGACATTAACTATGACCTCCCCAGAGACCAAAATTTAGCAGGAAGAGCTTGAGTCTTAAGTAGCAAATCAATTTAACATTTGCTTTTTTTAGATTGAAATAAGATTATTATATCTCACTATTTTATTGAAATTAATATTATTACTAGGATTAACAAAGAATTTGCCAAAAAAATCTCACTAAATTCCTCTGTGGCTAAAATTTTGCTTATGATGGAGACTTTCCTCTGCAGACCTTGAAATTCTGCTTAAAAGACAATAAAATTTCTGATCCAGAAAGCAATTTTTCTATGTCTTTAAAATGATCCATACTTTTTTATTTTTGCTAATCTTCTTTTCCTCTCTTAAACTTGTTCTTTCTTTTTTTGTTTGTGCACAGTTTTTATCAATGTACCAAATGACTCTGCCAGGTTGTATCTATATTTCTTTCTTCTTTATTTCCTCACTGTGCTGTGTGATGAAGTTGTTGAACAGCACTCACTTCGTCTGTTACTGCGAAAGACTTACTCTTCATGAAGAAAATTGCTTGAGGTCTAGTGATTTGCAAGGTCATGATCAACAGAAATGGAGGTCTGTAAGAACTTGATGTTGAGGCATTAGATAAGACTGCAATATGTACAATTTTTTATGTTTGTATATACATAGATATTTATATATACAGAAATTATCTGGTGTGTATATATATATATGCCTTAAGGGACAACTGGTGCTGATATACTTGACCAAAATAATTAAAATGAAAAATTATTTAATGAAAATGAGATATAAAAATTCATGTGTCTATAAATTATGTGTTTAAAATGCACATAATCATTTCGTGAAACAGTTAAAAAAGCTTAGAATTTTAAATATGTTTTAAGAACAAGTAACACCATAGATCACATATATTCATTGCTAGATACTGAAAACATTCCAGAACTCTTTGATAAATGCTTCTATGCAGCATCTGAATCAAGCAGAGATGAGTACAGATGCAATATGAAGCTGTAGCAAAGAAGTGAAGACATCATGGCTAAAATTTACAAATTAACTTGTCCATATAATGTATACCAAAGAGTCTTAAAAGAGCATCTGAGAATTCTCTGAATGTCTAATGTGAATAATTAATTCAGTGTGAAATTTGAAAGAAATGCTAAAGAATAAGGTACAGGTGGTGACCCTAGGAATTATACACCAGTTCCAATGTGGCATTAGTCCCTAAAATATACTAACTGCCATGTGTTTTAAGTAATTGGAACACATTGCCTGGAGACCCTGTGGAAGCCATCTTTGAAGGCTTTCATGACCTGGCTTGGCAAAGATCTCAGCAACTGATCTGAATTCAGCATTGACCGTGATTTAGGCGAAGGTTAGTCACAGTGAGGATTGAGCAGTGCTTACCCTTTCTCCTTGCTTACTTGCTAATTCATAGACAAGGAAGGACAGAAGGCAGAAGGACATTTGTCAAGGTACTCTTCTGGTGAGGAAAGACTCAAGCCAGGTTTGGAGGAAACCTATGAAATTTGAAATTTCACTCATGAAATTTGGAGGAAAGCATTTATTCACAATATTCAAAACCAACAACACAACTAAAACTGTGACACTGATAAAAAAACAGAGAGGAAATGCTTAATCTGTTCACATGAATAGTTCTGCAGCAAATGAGTACATAAGTGAAACAGGAGATGGGTGCATACAGTATCTCCCTCTTACAGTAGCAGTGATAATAATTGTGTAACTCTAATTTTAAAACCAGAAAGCTCTTCTGCTTAATCTTTCAAAAGACCTAATGTATGCTTTCTTAAGGCATGTCTGTTAGGGGTCCTGCCCCTTCTTTCTTGATAGACTGCATGTCCAATTATGTACTACTTGGAAGAGTTGGAAATATCCTTTGAATCCCTCCAGGATGATTTTAATCTTCCACTCCGGGTTTAGTTTAGCACTTTCATATCCAAGATGCATTCTGGACCTTCATCTTTACTTTTGTGGCTCAAATGCCTCTTTGTGTCATCACATACTTGACTGCCAAAATCTCAGTGAGGCATAAAACTCTCCTCTTTCCCCTGCTGCTCTTGGTAGTGTGCACACGTGTGTGTTTGTCAAGGTGAAATCTTCCTTTTGGGAGATCCTCTCTGAATTGTGCTGGTCTTTAGCAGATGTTTAATACCGTTAACTTGATAGAATAAATGCACTCATTTAGATGCGGCCCAGTTGTCTAATTTGTACACTTTTGTGTAAACTGTAGTTTTGTGTGACTCAGTTTCAGGTCCCTTTCTGAGATACCGTACAGCAGGAAATCAGGTTCTATAGTTTCCTTGTGTGCATCAGGTTTTAAGAGTAAAGAACTTATTTCTTACAGATGCTGTTTTGTATGCCTGTTCACAGATATCATTCACATTCTGGAAAGTGTCTTCAGAGATCCATAACCATAATTTGTTTTGCTATTTGGATTGCTCATACAATGCAGTCTCTGTTTTGCATGCAAAAGCCATATAGCAATATCCCTTTATGCATTGTTATCATTACTGGGACTGCTTTGGTTTGGAGCATGACAAATAGAATGACTTTGCTCAGACTTGAGCCAACAGTTCGGTAAAAGACATTGTCTAAATCCCCATTAAGAAGAATAAGTGAACACCATAAGGAAGTCTAAGTGTTCAAGGCAGAGAGATAAATCTTCCACTTCTCTTCAGTAACAAAAATATATTTGCTACAACTCTCCATTAACTCAAGGCAGAAATGATACTGGCTTATTAATACACACTGGGAATTCATACAGATGACACAGTTTTTCTTCTCACAGTTAAAAATGTTTTCTTTAATTTCAATAGCACTTGCTGTGTCAAAAGATATATTTTTAAGATATGCATATCTGTAAATCTTATATATTATGTATTATTTATGCTGCTCTTATCATAAAAAACTAGCTTGGTATGAAGGCATATCCACTTAAAATGTCTTTATTTTCATCCCAAAACAGAGCTATGTAATTTTAATTGCATTCATGTTGTCTTTGGTGAGATCAATAGCAGTCTTAATTTACTAACAGAAAACTTTAAAAGACTTCCCATGAATATTAAGTAACACAAATCAATATGAATTTGTAATTAATTACTTGTTCTAGACAACACGAACCGTGGTTTTTATATCTTGAAATGTCTTTCAAGTTCATGGAGAAAAAATTATTTTATTCTGTTTATGTTGTGTTTGTACATAATGCTATACATAGTGATGGCTACCAAAATCCATTCCCTATCAGAAATCTTGTATTTTTATGTGTTTAAGTATATGAGGCAGCATCAGTTAAAGAAAATTGTAGCCTTCGTTTTTCTCTATCAGTGAGAGATAATTCACATAAGTAATGGTAAATTGCAGAGGGATTTAATATAGTTCAAGAATATTGTTTGTAAGAAGTAATCTTCTGGAGGAAACTATTGTGTAGTTGGTCTATATACAGGAGCAGATAAAGGTAGTGTTTATCATATTTTCTCAGTTTCCATTTCAATAGAAGTCAGTATTGAATCTTGCCTCAAACTAAGAGCTTTTCAGGAAAGGAGTCATTACACAGATTCCAATCAGTCATCCCATTGTAAATCTGGATTGCCTCTATTGAACTCACCAGCGTAACTGTGGAATTACTGCAGTGTAATTTGGCACATGCAGTATAACAAGATAAAAACCCCAGTGGCGTGATACAAAAAAATATATATGCACATAAAAAATCATAATTCTTTCTGCAATGCATTTAGCAAGTCTGTGTAAAGTTCTTTGCAAAGAAGCGTGCAGGGAAGCAGGTTAAATGATATGCACAATATTCCAAGCTACAACTGCAGGAGCTGATTTTTCTGCAGCTGCTCCTGGTATCTGCTCACTGCACAGTATGCAAAAGTATAGACAGTCTGAAAATGACTTTAGGAACTGCAGGGAGTAATGAAAAAAGTGCTTGTGTGCAAATATTCTGTAAATAATTTAAAATGCTTTAATCAGGTAAAATTGTCCAAAAGCTGCTCTTCAATTTTTTTCATAAATCCGTTTCTGAACTTGAAATATTCCATCTTTTACCATCAACAAAGCTGAAAAATACTGTGATAAAATCCAAAGATTTTGTAGATTACATTTGTCTTTCAAGAAATTAAAATTTCCTCATTGATTCCTGTGTTTGTATACTCAAAAGATATATAGTTGTGTGATAGGATATAAGTATTATTCACATGAATTAGGATGACTGCAATTCACAGGAGAGGCAAAATTGCAAGTGATTTATACATCTTAGCCTTGGACTGTGCTTCTATAAAGTTTTCATATCATATCTGTTTATATTTTAGTAATGAATGTCATGACTAAAAAAGTCTTATTGTTATAATAGCTTCTCTAAGTAAAAAGGTCTGTTAACCCGCATGCTCTAGTTCCTGTCAATCACTTTTGTAAACAAAATAAGGCTAAGTGGAAAGAAACCTCAATTCAGAGCCTGAGATAAATCTTACATACGTAAAAATGACACCCAAGAAATAAATTAGTTTTTGTAAATACAATTTATTTTAGAAAACTATTATGGACTCTTCATGTTTGAGAGAGGTCACTGACAAGTCAGACAAAATGATTCACTTCCCTGTGAAATTTGCCAAGACAGTATTTCCTTCTAGGTTTGGGAATCCTGATTTAAAATCGAGGGAGAAAAGATACCATAAATACACATACATGAACATTCTGGGAAAAAAAAAATTGCACAATTCTTATGAACTTAATGCTAGCTACAGTGATATAAAGCTTTTTACTGATTCTTTAACTATAAAACAGATGAACCCCACTAGACAAACTAAGTCACTACACAAAAAAGAAACAAATTCTAGAACATTTATAAACCATTAAATATTAAACCCCATTCTCATAGTCTTGAAATCTGCTGTTTGTTACCTCCTGCCCCTGTGCCAAATGCAAATATGCACAATGTTCACTGGCCGGTAGCCAGTATCCCAAACAACTATCCACTTGTTAAATTATATGTGGCATTTTGTAACTGATAGGCTTGTGTCCCCAGTCTGCTTCTAGGAATCTGTCCAATAAAATATGTATTAAATAAGAAAATATTGTATATTGTGCTCTAAGCACAGTGCTCTTCAGAAGAGGGGAGGGAGTATAAATGAAAGAATTGAAAAATGTTCTGCTGTGTTGTACGTGAAGTTGGTGGTACATTCCAACTGAAGGAGAATTAACCTTATTTCATGATCTTTGTTTAAAATGAAAGATTTCTGTTCACTTGATTTATTGTGCATGTCTCTACTCTTCTATCTTCATTGAATACTTTATACAAGTATATAAGGATAAAATCTACCTTTATTACAAGGGTACAGGGGCTTGCTTCTAGCTAACATTTACTTCAATATGCTGTTTGACAGAAGGCAATGGAATCAGCTCTTGCATTTTGAAGTGGTTTATTTCTTTAGGAAAAAAAAAAATAGGTCTTTATAATAAGATTTATTATACCCCTGATAGGTTTTTCAGTTTTCTCCTATTTGAAATTATTGAAATTTTGACAGCAAGAGAGGGACTGTAATTTTTAAAAAGTTATTTGGTTTTTTTGTTTGTTTGGTGTCCCCCCAGAATAATAAAGATTTTGGGGGGCTGCTTAGCAGTTAAAACCATTCCAAATAATTACTTTTAAAATTTGCATCACCCTTTAAACTAAAATAAAATGTATTCAATAAATCAAATAAATCAAGAATAATTTATTTGCTCAAGCATTTGTCTTTGATCATCATGATGGCCTAGAAAAAACAAGCCAATGAGAGAGACAAAAACCTTCTCTCCGTACGCTGACAGATGTTTGGAAAGATTGCATCTGAACTTTGTGGATAATGCTGCTTTTTCTTTAACAAGCCTAAGATTTGTTAGACTATCTATAGTAAAATAGATGGATCTTTAAATGTTTTGCATGTAGACCAAGACTGTGGAAAAACTTTGCATCTCCTGAAGTTAAATGCAATGCAGTTGGTGCATCATTAGAGAGAAAGTTGCAGACTGATACTGCAGATTCTGTTGTCCTTGAAAACAGTGTTAAGACAAAGAGGCTGGGTTTGATGGGGCTGGATTTGATTCCTTGTTTTTTATTATTACATTCTTGATATTTTTTCTTTTTTTTCTTTTTTTTTTTAATAGCATGCTATACAAACAAGATAAGGGATAACCTAAAATTGTTCTAAAACTTGCTCCAGTCTGCTCTTATTATCCTAAGACGAACGTGACATGGTTTATCCCTGTTCCACTCATAACACGGAGAAGACCCTTCATACGGGTGATAACACTGTGAATAGTTAACATACTGCAAACCCACTCCCTAACCTGCTGCTTCAAACTTGCTCGTGTTTGTAAAGTTAGGATAATAGTGCATCTTGTAAGAGAGTATGGTTTAATAATACATTCTAGATGCATGTTGTTGGCCATGTTTCCTATGACAGATTCAATGGCTTAGTTGCAAACTCGTTTAATAATGCATTCAAATACAGCAATCAGACGTGTTTTCTGTCACAGACACAATGGCTTAATTGCAGTCACTTTTTAAAGCAACATTTTTTCTACATATTGCTGTCTGTGTACCATATAGAAGAGGGTAGTGTCCTACAATATATCTCCAGAAAAAGAAAGCCCACTCACTGCATAAATTCACTCCATAAAATGGATTATAAAGAAGTAACTACTGTGTCTTTCTTAAGTATTTTCATTTTTATGCTGCTTTATGTCAGTGTCTTACAGATTTTCTTATACTTCTTTAAAAGATACTGATAAACACAAGCTTACCTAACATACAGAAACAAGACAAACATCTTTCTGAAAATGCTGTGTCATGATGTGCTGTTTCCCAGTGAAGCAATCTTGAATTGCAATGAATGATATTTGGGAGATAGCTTCATTACCATGTGCAAGTTTATTTATTTCAAGTAAATTCCTTTCTGACAAAACAAACATATTTCAAAACCTCTCAACAAATAAAAGACTATGTCTGAAAATATATAGGTTTCTGAGGAATCCTGGAACTGTCACAAATTACTACTATGACTGCTGGGATGTAGTGAAGTAAAGTGAGTCTCTGGCTTCAAATGGAAATTGTAACTTTTTCATGTGTAATTCTTCTTGGAACTTGAAAAAAAAAATAAAAACTTTGGCTTTCACAAGCATGATTTTTAATACTATTTTAATCCGTATAATTCTCAAGACAAGTGCAACTGAAAAATTGAGCATGCAAACTAAAGAACATCAAGTATAAAGCATAAAAGTTTTGCTGGTGACCAGTGAAGCGTAAGATGGTGAATTTCTGTAAACAGCTGTATTGAGACACAACGTCTTGGAGCTCACTCTTCATCCTCTTCTTTGTTGGAAGGAGAATAATCCAGGCAAAGGCAAGGAAGAGTGTCCCACTTTTCTATGCCTTTCTGTACTGTGGCAACTGCTGTCTGTCATAACAGTGTAAGTACGATTTTAGTGAACGAATATGCACATAGTTAGCTGCTGTTCAGAGAGCAACATGTTCACTTTGAGTGACACAATTATAAAAAATTGTCCATCTATATGGCAGACTGAAGCTCAACAATTATACTTTCTTTGTTCTTAGCAGGGGCTGAATCTCAAATTGAATGTTTTTGCTGTCTAAGCTACCATTCAGTTCATTCAAACTTCAAACACTTCCATGTAGAAGGTTATATTCTGGATGGAACCACAACAGGACAATAAACTTGGACAAATTTAAATATCAGCTAAGTCAAAGATCAAATAGATATAAGTTTGGAGACCTGTGGAATCTTCTGAATAATAGCAAGGAATACAAGTACACAGATCTTATTTTCTTAAAAGCACTGTCCTATAGGCTCTTTTTTTACAATTGTTTGGTTTTGCTATCAGTAATTTACTGAGGAAGCAAGATTAAGTATAAACAAGAGTAGAATTTTCATATCTTCTTTTGAGGATATAGTTTGTGTTTGACAAATTATGTGTAAGTGTGTGTGAGTGTGTAAAAAAAGGAACAAACTAAAAATGCTAATATTTCCACTGTAATTCATATATCCTTTTTCATCTGCCTCATTATGTTTATAATTAAAAGTTTTTCATTTTCAGTTCCAGTATGGAGCAGATATTTTTTAATGATAAATAAATCAATTTATGAGAAACAATGTAAAAGGAGATTTATATTTTATAAAATTATGTCTTTCCAGTCATCTCTCTTTTTCCCCTGAAATATTGTAAAAACTCATGGATGCTGAATGCTGTAAATGAAACTGTTGTTTTCTGATGTGTTTCATATGAGTAATTTAAATTACAACATTAAATAATTACATTAGCTTACTTTACTTTCTGCATATGGTGTAAAGTATGATTAAAAAACCGCAAGAGTGAAATGTCTTTGTTTGGGTGGTGTTTACTTTTTCCATATTGAGAAGCTTTTTTACATTGGGAATCTTCTTTTCCTGATCAAATAATATCCAGTTTAATGAATGCTTTCTCTCTCAGCTAAAAAATCTGCATTTTTGGGCCTGATCCAGAAAGAAGTGAAATCAATGAAAATCTTTCCATTTGTTTCAGAGGGCTTTGAGTCAAGCTTTTAGCTAAGCAGATGTTTGGTACTTCTAATCAGTATAAATCACTCTTTTGAATGATATGCATTTTTCTGTACTATAAAGCTACTCTATATAAATTTTGAATTTAATAGCAACATGTCTCCTTACAGGTGACATGCTGTTTCATTATATGTGCCTGATCTGAATATAGCTTATAACAGGGATAATTGTTAAATATGATGACTAATTTGACTACAGTGAAAAACAGGTCATCAAACCGGAAATGCTAAATAATACAATTTCCAGGAAGCAGCTAACACTGGTTACATTGCCATCTATTCCTGTAAAAAGCCATGATGAAAATGGAATATCTCAAATACAAATTAGGATGATTTATGTCATATGTAGCCTTTAAAATACTGTCAGGATAAATTAAAAATGTAATGCCATTTGCAGCCAACTGCACATAGTTCTACCATTACAAACACGGTTGAGGTTATAAATAGTTATTTTTACACAAAGCAAATACTACACGTAAAACAGCAGTTTAAGTTTTCTGCCATCAAAAGAAATACAGTGCATCAGGCAGAAATTTTAAAATGCAACAGTAATACAATCGAAGGGGTAACAACACTTGCCTTCTTGACAATATATTCTAGCAGAAAAACATTATGTTATCGTGTTGCTAACAACACTGTTGTTCTCAAAATGGTGTGCTGTCCTGAATGATCCCAAATCAGAGCAGCTGTTGGTCTAATGCTCCATGGGGTAAGAGTATCTAGTAGTACATTGGCTAGCACAAAATTTTTGCTAGATTAGCATAGTACTAATCTCCAGAAATAGGGGAATGGTTGAGTCCCAGATTATACATATGGCCTCATTCTGATGCAGTTCTGTTGAGGTACTGTATTTCTTCCCTTCTGCTCTTGCATATGGGTTGCTTTTCTCTTCCCATGTCACATTCCTTTAATATCCTCTCCAAATTTTTGGCATGAATTTGCATAGAACTTAGAAAGTGAACTGCCTATATTGCAAGTTTCAGTCTTTTTTTCTAATAGAAATACTTCAGATATTATATACTATGCTGAGTATTAATCTCTTGTACTCATGGAAATAAAATATTGCAGTAGTCTCAAACAATGCTTGCAATTAAGATAGCATGCAGAACATTAGTCTGACCAGCACATTATGGCCTGGGAAATAAACTTTCCTTTAATTTCTTAATAGAGTTAAATAGTAATTTTCTTTTAAAAATCAATGACCAGTGTAATTTTAACTTATAAGGGTGATTCTGAAATTCTGAAACTTGCAGAAACTCCATGCTTATTTTTAACCTACTTGGTGGTACATAAGGTCTTGTAGTTCAGCTGATTTAGGAGTGTCATTTGGCAAAGTTAACGAATGCTAGTAAAAGGACTGACTAAGGCCATCCTGCAGAAGAGGGTTAGAATGTCTGTTTGCCTTACAGTTATGATCAGTTTCCCTTCTCTTATTTCTTGGATCACACACAGGCTCACAGGATGGCTGAGGCTGGAGGCATCCCTGGAGATATTCTCATCCAAATGTATGCTCAGAGCGGGGTCAGATAGGGCAGGTTGCTCACGGCTCTGTCCAGTCAAGTTTTGACTATCAGCAAGAATGGAGGCTCCAGTACATCTCTGGGCACTCTGTTCAGTGGTGGCTCATATTAGAAAAGTGTTCTCATAAACTCAGGCAGAATTTAATCTGTTTCAGTTTGTGCCTGTTGCCTCTTCTCCTGTTGCTGAGCTCTGATAAGAGCCTCTCTCTGTCTTCCTTACTCCCCCAATGGTGTATTAATACACATGAATAATGTCCTCCTGAGTCTTCCCTTCCCAGCTCTCTCAGCCTCTCCTTACATCCTAGATGATCCAGTACGTTAGTCATCAACAGACTACAGAAGGGCTGCTTCTTATGGTATTTCTACATAGGATCAGCACATTGGATCACCACATATGCTGGCATGCAAATGAGAAAGGGTCAGTCAGTGAAACAATATTTCAGCAATGTCAGAACCAACCAATCCTGGTAAGACAAAAGCACCACTTTACGTCTATCGTTCAAAAACAGCATATTTCCAGACTAATATTTATTCCTGTATGACCTACTTTCAGCTGCAGCTCTTATTTCAGTAACAAAAGATTGGGATGTGTGAGTAGCTCATACTGAAACTTAGTCAAGTGCCAGCTTCTCATCATCACACAGAACACAAGCAGCAAAATCAAATGTGCTTGTTGTGAAATGCTAGTGTATTCATCCTAACATACATTTTTTTCTCCTTGTCTATTGATAAGGCTTAGGCCTTTCTGAGTCACTAGAAAAACTGAACCTGGTAGGCATAATTATTGAAATATCTCTTAGCAAAAAAAACAAAAAAGGAAACTGTGGAATGGAAATATGTGGCCATGAAAGTGTTGAAAATAACTGAATCTTCAAGAACTGCAGCCTCTGTAGCATAGATTGGGAAGCACTCATGATAGCTAATTTGGTTTTGGTTAGATGGATAGGAATGACTGATTCATTTGATGGCAGATTTCAAACCCAGCTTCATGAGGGCTGTTTGATTTTGATTTTCTGTTCTGTTCCCTTTTTGTTATAACAAGGTAAAAGAACTTAGGGCAGATGGGAACCCTCTAGAAAGTGGTTAAATGGTTTCTGAGAGTATTCTTCCATCTGTTTCTATTTTCTTATGCACATTGACTTGGTTCATTCTCTTTAAATGGTAGCCAAATAAGAAGGAACAATTTTTTGGATCTGTTCTTAGAAGGAGATTTTTTTTTTCCCATTGGTCCAAATCCAAAATCTGCAGATACTTTCCCCAACAGCTGCAGAAATGACATAACTTGAGCATCACTATTTTTGATTTTTTAAAACAAAAATATTTTATAAAATATTTTGATTCTTTCCTACATTGATAAAAATATATATTGAAAAAAATACTGATCAATCTGCTGAAACCTATTTTACTTATAGATGATACATGGAGGCTGTTTTGTCTTATGAACTTTTTCCTTGAACTTTTATTTTCATGCCATGTATGTGCATATGAGCACTAATATATTTCTAATATTAATTAAAACTTGTTAAAAAACCTCTAAATATCTTACCATGCCATTTTGGTATGGATTGTTGGAAAATGCAGCAGTACATTGTATCTTGCATATTCAGAGACTAATTACTCAACCCTTTTCTAATATTAGTAAAGGAACTAATTATTTAAATGGCTTAAAACTTCATTCTTCTTGTATTTAATGGAAATTTCCAAAATGAAAGTTAAAAAGTCCATTAAAACAATCAGAAAAAACAGATAACTTTACAATTTCCTACTGCCATGACTTCATGGTACATATACATATATAAATATGTATATATATATGTGCACATACATATGTGTGTGTGTGTGTGTCTTTGTAACATGAACAGGTGTCATTCTTTTCTCATGATTTCATCCCTACATAGGGGAAAAACCTGATTTATAAGAAAAATAACACACTGGAATGCAAAAGATGGGGTTTTTCTTAATGCAACTAATGCATTTTTAAGGCTGAGTGCACGGGATACTCTAAAAAGGTAGAATCAATTATATTAAATGAAGTGTGCAAATTTATAGGTTTTCTGTAAAGTCAGTAAGGGGCAGTGAAGGTAACACAGTATATTAACCCAACAAATATTTTAGATTGACCTCTTCTTGTGACTTCATGTGGTATTTAGAAGACAGTCTAAGATTCAGAGTACTAAACCCACTCAAAATCTTTTAAATAAAGTCAGGAAAAGTCCCTGAAAATTCAACATATTATGTAAACTGTTAGAAGTGCAAAATACAGTATTTTTTCTGTAAAAATATGTAATCTGGCAGTGTGTGGTTTTGTAAGCCATTTTACTCACTCATTACTCAATTATTTAAATGTACACTGTTTTTTAATACAGAGAAATCAACACCTGTATTTTGTGAGGGGAGAGTTATTTAACACTAGAGTTATAATTGTAAAACCTAGCTGTAGTTTTGAGGGATATTCAGCTACACATGGACTAGACTTATTGCATCATTCTTTGTTTAGTTATTGTTATGATAGGCTCGAGAAACCATAACTGTGGCTATTAAATAGACTTTTATTTTTAAATGAACAAATTATTAGAAGCTGATGTATTGGGTTTAAGCAGAAAAGTTTTGGAAGCAGTGGGGGTTATAGCGGTGGGCTTCTATGAGAAGCTGCCAGAAGCTTTCCCCAAGTCCAACATGTGGCTCCAAGGTGGACCCACCACTGGCCAAGGCTGAGCTGATCTGTGATGGTGGTAGCACTTCTGGGATAACAGATTTGAGAAACGGGTTAAAAAACTACTGCACAACAGCATCTGTAAAGAGAAGTGAGAATATGTGAGACAAAGAGACCTGCTGACACCAAGGTCAGTAAGGGAGAAGGGGCAGGAGGAGCTGCAGGCACCAGAACAGAGATTCCCCTGCAGCCCATGGTGCAGACAGCCCATGGTGAGGCAGCTGTGCCCCTGCAGGTCTGTGGTGGAGCAGAGATCCATCTGCAGACCCTGGAGGACCCCAGGCCAGAGCAAGAGGATACCTGATGGAGTCTGTGACCCCGTGGGAAACCTGTGCTGGAGCAGTTGCTATCACAACCCATGGACTTATGGATACAGGACCTCATCCTGGAGCAGTAACAGGTTTTCTGGTGGGACTTGTGACTCCATGGAGGCCCGACGGAACGGGAACAGTCTGTTTCTGAAGAAGGCTGCAACCCTGTGGAAGGGACTGATGCTGGAGCAGTTCATGGATAACCCTAGTTATGGAGGTCTGTCTCCAGTAGGAGAGACCCCATGCTGGAGGTAGTGAACAATGTGAGGAGTCCTCCCAGTGAGGAGAACGGAGAGCAGAGACAACGTGTGATGAACTGACCACAGACTGCATTTCTATCTCCCTGTGCCATTGAGAGGTGAGGAAGTAGAGAAAATCGAGAGCAGAGTTAAGCCAGAGTAGAAGGGAAGGGTGGTGGAAGGTAATTTAGGATGTGGTTTTATTTCTCATTAGCTACACAGAATGCAGTAATTAGTTTTGTGCCTTGGTTGTGGAGCTCTATCGTATGAAATCAGTTTACATGAAGCATGAGAGTTATTCTACCTTAAATGACAAATACGATACTAATTATCATAATAGGAGTTGAGTGTGATTTCAGTGCATACTGGAATTGGTCCAATTCCTGGTCTGTTTATAAAATTTTATCTTCTGTACTCCGTCTGTTTGGCTTTTGTCAAAAGATGCCTTGAGTTATGTAGCCTTTACATTCTGGATGTAGTGAAAATGTGGGTGTGATTACAGTGCTGAGTTTTACATTAGCAGTGGACGCATATATATGTATATATATGCCCATTGTCCATGCATATATATGTATGTATGTAAATAATGCCACATCTATTCTGAACACCAGTTCACAATTTTGTCACCTGCCCGGTATACCATTCCAAGTCTCCCTAGCAACACACCAACTCTTTGCAGTAACAATCCATCTGTCTGTTTTACCAATCCAACTGTTCACAAGAAAACCCAAAATCTTTCCAGGATCAATCAATCTCAGTCTCCTGCCAAGCTATTTTCTCCTCCATGTTAAAACGACACAGGTTCTTATGCAATAAATTGCTCTGTTTTTTTTAGGGCCACATCTGTTGTGGTCCACTGGTCTTCAGACAGTCATGTAACTAAAATTTCAGTTAAAAAAAAAAATAGATAACTAAAAAGGACAGAAGAAAACCAATTAAAGTTCAGCACCTGTGCCAGAAAAATGCAGAATATTTTTTAGAAATCATATACTCTTACAACGCCTGCAACACTGGGCACATCTCCATATGGGAGTACAACGCATAACTTTGAACTGAAATTGAAAAGAAGATAATTTTCTGCAATCACAGAGCACATTTTACACTAGAAAATATGCAGTACTTCTTTTTGTGAGTGCTGAGTACTTCATATATATTGCAAAATTCTAAATGTAATTATCTGTATTCATTTCTCTCTCTCTCCCTAATGCTATGAAAATAACAATTTATGTATGTCATTTACCCTATTTCCAGTCTTATTTATTCTGTCTTTATGCTCCAGTGACTCTGTGCTTCCCTGGGTAATTTTTCTTTATTTCACAATACAGGATCAAAGCATATTTCCAACACATATCTTTGTTTTCTATGGTACCACAGAATAAGTGAGGCTGGCAGAGAGTTCAGCAACCCTCTAGGCCACCCCACAGCCCAAAGCAGCTCTACACTTGGGGGAGACCAGGCTGTTCACAGCATAGTCCAGTTGGAACTTTAAATCCTCCAAGGACAGAGATAATACAGTTTTCAGAGCAAGCTAATGTCCTCACAATATAAAAATTTCTTTTTATATCCACTCTGAAACTCTCTTGTCACAATGTACCCCTGTTGTTTCTTGTCCTTCCTCCTGTCTCCAGCCTGTCTCCATCCAAGGATTGTCTTGTGTCCTCTGTGGGGTCTGTTACATGGATTGAAGATGTCCTTTCTCCAGGCTGACACAGCCCAGTGCTCCATTCTCTTCTCAAATGGTCAGAATTCTAGTCTCCACCACACCAGTGGGCCTTTGCTGAGCTCCCTTCAGTTTGTCTGTGTCTTCCCTCTTGGAAAAATATGAGAAAAGTTGGATAGACTATCTAAATGTTATCTGAGAAGGGCTACATAGCCATTCTCTCAACATACAGGCTGCGCCATGGTTCATACAGTCCAGGAGGTTGCTGGCTTCCCTTTCTGCCAGCAAACACCACGTACTAATGTCCATCTTGATGTCCACCTCCACCCCAGGGCCTTTCCCACAGAGCTTCTTAATGGCCTCTCCTCTCCAACAGTATTGTGTTGTTGCAGGAGCTGTTTTTCCCTGTAATAGGAAAAGTTTCTTGGCAATTAGAGAGCTTGAGATTTGTCTCTGCTGTTTCATAATGCTCCTGGTGGCCCAATTCTTCAGCCTGTTTGGGCTCTGTCCTTGAGTGTAATGACTTGTGCCCCTAATTTGACATAATCTGCAAAGTTGATGAGAGTGTTCTGTGTCACCTCCTGCTCATCATTGGTAGAGGTGTTAAAGAGGACAGGTCCTAGCGCAAATGCCTCTGGTAACCCATCTGTCACAGGCATCCAGGTAAAGTATGACCTGTTAGTCACCTTCTGAGCCCCATATTTGATCCATTTGCTTGTCTAGCCATGCAGACTGTAACACTTCAATGTAAATATCATGGATGAGAGTGCCAAAATCTTGCTTGGTCTATGCAAAAAAAAATACACTGTTGTCCTGTATTCGCAAATGTAGTCATTGTCATAGGAGACAACCACGTTAGTTAAGCATAATTTACTCTTGGTAAATCCATGCTGGTGCCTTCCAGTTACCCTTTTAACTTCACATGCCTGGAAATATGCTCCAAGAAGACTCAGCCCATAATTTTTCCAGAAACTGAAACAAGACTGACCATCCTGCAGCTGCTAGGGTTAATTTTTTGGACTTTTTTGAAGGTGGCTGTGACATTTGCCTTTCTCCAGTGAACATTTCTCAAAGACCATGAAAAACTAAAACTAAATTGCTATTTTTAAAACTTTTCAAAGCTTGCACATTTGTCATTTAGTACATATTTTATTTTGCTGAATAACAATAGAAACATTGAAATTACACATCTCCTCTGCAGATGGCTTAACATTTTATTTCAGCTGAAGTTGTATTCATTTTCATGGTACATAAATTCTTCTAGGTATGAATTACAGATATAAAGTTTCTGTCTAAAAAATATATCTTGGAAGTCTCAAGACGATTATTGTGTTGGATTGCTGTCAAGTGTACTGTAGCTTGTAAGATGTCAGTGGAAATTAGAGATGCATGGACATTAAAATCTGAGCAACCAACTTAGCTGAGGAATTTTTTAATGATTCCAAATTAGCCTACTCTTCACTCACAGGAAATTCAGACAGTGTTTCAAGTGAACAGTCTAAAGATTATTCATATGAATTAACAGTGTGGGCCTGAGTACACAAATTTCCTAATTGTAATAATGAGACCAGTATTTAAATATGCTTCCTGAGAGTTTAGAAACTGTTTTAAAATGGTTTCTGTTACTCTAGTTACTGCAATTCATCTGAAGTTTAGTCAATTCATATTCTTTAAGTTACTGGTCTTCTCAGAGATGTTGACACTGTATTTATGTGAAACAATTAAAGTTATGGAAAGAAAGGCAACATGACATATGCTAATAAGTTACTTCCGTGTCTAGCCCCTTGTATATAATTTGTCTTTTAGATCAATCCTTAAATAGATATGTTTGGATGACTTTTAAATCCCATTCACCTGCACAAGAAGATGGCTTTGCACTGCTTTTTTGTAAGCAGAAAACTTTATTTATTCTCTCTTCTGCGTGTACTGTCAGCATAAAGTAATTTCTGTTTTACGGTCTCCTACTCAAAAACCTCAGTATCTGGGAAACTAGGTAGGAGGAAGTTCATTTCTTGTGCATGAATTTTTGAGGTGCCTGCGGAGATCACTGGCAACACAAGAATGCTCCAATACAATTCCACCCCTACTGCTGGATCGTGTTATTAAGTGAGGTTTGTGCTTTATTGATGTGTGAAAAACATTTTTATTTATGCTTGTAGCACAAGCAGCACATCTTACTGTTTCTACTGGATTTTAAAAATAGTCATCTCCTTATAAAATCTTCTGTGAAAACCAGGTCAGCTTTATTTTTGCTGTCCAAATCAGCACTGAGATGCTGGGGATAATATCTTTCTAGTCCTCTATACAAGTTGCTCCATACATGCATGTGTACTTCTTCTTTGTATTTCTGTACTTTTTTCCAGTGTCCAGCACATTCTTAAGAGGAACTAGCATGTTAAAAAAGTGGATCATACATAATATATATAATATGCATTGCAATAAAATATAATTTGAATGCAAAAAGTAGTAATGATAAAACTGACTAAAATAATCAAATGATTACTGATATTGGAAGTAGGTCCCTAGATATTCTTGGCATTTTATTACAGGGAAGAATTTTGGTCCAGAGAGGTAACTGAATAGTCCTGGTCAGTAAAATTCAGCTCTCAACAGTCGTCCTTATTCAGCTGATCTGCCCTGTACATCTTGAATAATTAGATTGTATAGTGTGGCTTGAACTCCAGCACTTGGTGCAAAGAGCTGACTAGCATCTCTTCAGGTCATGTGAACTTAATTTGGGATCTGTAATGTAATGGAGGTTAGGCTTTGTGCACAATTCACATGCCGGACTGACAACAGGGGATTCGCAGGGGTGATAGGGTTGAATGGATAAAAGCACTGCTGTATTACAGACTCACACTTTAAACCTAATTTGGAGACAGAATTTCACCTTTTCAACTCTTCCCTACATTCAGTCACAAAGCACAATTGCTCAGACTTTATATGAGCCACGACTTTGGCCCTGAAGTCATAAGCAGAGATGTCACAGTTAGTTGATCTAAAATGTGTATACAACTAGGCACTATTCAGGAAAATGTTTAAAAACAACTAAAACTAAGTGCTGAGTATTCAGAAGTTGGATACGGTGTTAAATTGATGAGACAAAATGAGCTACAGAGTCTTGTGGGAAGCAAACGTAGGAAACAGCTGTAGATCTAATATTGCAGACTGTTCTTCTAGCGGAACACTACAGAAAGAAATGAAAGAAAGGGAACATTTAATTTTCCATCTTTGGTTTTACAGGTGAATATATTTATTCACATTTTTAATTTTTTATGGTAATCAAAAAAAGAAAGTGAAACCATAGTTACATTCCCCTTCTTTTGCTTGCTTGCTTCTACGAAAACAGAGGTTGTTTTTAGTATTTCTTATGCCTTTCTGAATTCTTGACATGATATAAAAATGGCTTGACATTGTTATAAAAATTAGAACATGAAAGACAAGAAAAAGTGATGAAAGAAGGAAAAGAAAGTTAGATTGAGGAAAAAGAAGAGAGCCATTGACCCAGAAATATAGCCTGATTTTATACATTAAAGAAAACCCAGGTATAATAGATTTCCTACCACAGAGAAATTCTAAGAAGGAAAGTATCAAAAGAAAATAAAAATTAGGCATTATACTATTGGCATTCCTGTATGTGATCAGCCCATTTTCTATCTTTCTGATGAAATTTCCAATAAATGCTATAGTAATAGTGTCTTCTGTTAATGAAAATGCATTATATTTATTTCGGTTTACATTAGAAAAAGCAGTGGATGAAGAAAGGTTTTGTAGTTGGGTTCCATTTCACATCTCATCTTTATAATTGAACTGACTTATCTTGTGGCATTAGATGGAACACAAATAGATACTAGAGGACAGAAAAAGAGAAGCAAATTGTGACATAATTTGACGGTAAAGTCTTGTGATATTAAGTAAAAGAGTTTGAGTGTTTCATCTGAAAAAAATTCAACAAATCTGTTTTCAAATCTTTGCTTTCTGCTTGTCCTAATTAGAGTTCAACAAAATAAATTTTTGTATGTATTTTTAAAATTATAAAACCATTCCGTATTATAAAAAAAAGGAAGCATTTTTTACTTGAAAATATGATGCAAATTACTTCACTTAGCCTATAGCAAAACATTCTGCATCAAAGAGCTGTGCTAACTGAAGCAATAGACAATGTTTAAAAAGAAATAATGAATGCAGAAAATAAACTTGAATTTTAATTCTCACAGCTTTTGGAAACTTAGCTAGTTCTATCTGTGGAGATACATTATTGTCCTTACATCCAGATCAAACTTTAGTCTTTGATAATGATATAGTTCATAAACCTACAGTCCACAACTGTGGCAGATTTGGAAAAACAAACCAGAAAAAATCAGAAGCTGTCATTTTAATATGTTCAAATGGATGTAGTGGGCTTACGTTTGAAATTGTACATTTTTATAAAAATTATAGTATTTCCTACAAGAATCACAAAATCATAGAATAGTTAAGGCTGGAAGGCACTTCTGGAGGTCATCTGGTCAAATCCCTGTGCACAAGCAGGGCCACCTAGAGCTGATTGCTCAGGACTGTGTCCAGATGCTTTTTGCTTTGGAATATCTCCAAGCAGAGTGACTTCACAATCTCTCAGTGCAACCTGCATCAATGTTAGGTCACCATCAGAGTAAAAAGGCATTTTCTGATGTCCAGAGGGAACCCCCAGTGTATGCCCATTGCCTCTCACCCTGTCAGCTGGCACCACTGAAACGAGCCTGGTTCTGTCCTTCTTGCACCCTCCCTTCAGGAGTTTGTATACATTGATGAGATCCTCTCTGAGCTTTCTTTTGTCCAGGCTGAACTGTCCCAGCTCTCCCAGCCTTTCCTCCAGTCCCTTAATCATATCTGTGGCCTTTTTTTGGACTGTCTCCAGTATGTCCATGTCTCTTTTGTACTGAGGAGCTCAGAACTGGACACAGCACCCCAGGTGTGGCTTCACCATGGCTGAGCAGAGAGGAAGGATCACCGTCCTCCATCTGCTGTCGGTACTAATGTAGCCCAGGACACCATTCTCCTTCTTCATAGCAAGAACACATTGCTGTGTTCATCTCATGTCCACCAGGACCCCCAGGGTCTTTTTTGCCAAACGGCTTCCCAGATGGGTGGCCTGCATCACTGGTGCCTGGGTTGTTCCTCCGCAGGTGCAGGACTTTGCAATTTCCCTTGTTAACTTTCCTGAGGTTCATATCAGCCCACTTCTCTTCCTGAAGGAGAACCCAGAGACTTCTGCAAAAATGGCTGCCTCACTTGGCTGCCACTGTTGCCTGTGCTATTACAGAGATACCTCAGAATAACCTGCTACAGACAGAGGGTAGTGGAATTGTTGCAGCACCCTCTGAAGGCTGATGAGTTGTGGTCAGAAATAGGCTCTTACCTTTGCTGCATGTTCTGTCTAATGTGGCCGTCCTGCTTTAGAGTGCACTGTGTAGACATACAAGATTTCTCAGTGCTGGGTTATATTCCTGCACAGTAATTCTATCACTGGAGAATTATATTATATGCAGATTACTTAAAAAATTATCATCTGATTCCTATGTTCATTCAGCTTTCATTCAGCTCTGTCAATCACTAAGAATAACCAGTTACTAACTGTAGGGAGAAGTTCAATTCTCTCTTATTTTTTTTTAAGAGAAGGAACAAACAACTATTGTATTTTTCATGGGTTTTTCTTTTTTTGGTTGTGTATTTTGTATTTAAAAATTATTAAAAAAATAGATAATATAGGCAAGTTTATGAATATAGCAACTATTTAGATTTAAGACTTTAAAAAGTTTTTTGGAGTAAGCCAGCCTGATTCTTTAAAGTGTGAGAAAGGCTTCTGAAGGATTTGGTTCCTCATTTGTATACCAAGTTTCATCTAGTAAACATAATAATCTAATTATACAAATAAACTTGAGAAAAATTGTAAAGGCCTTTGGTCCATTCTAAAATCTTTTCTTTTATTACTATTTCCACAGTAACAAGAAAAAGTTTTGCTTATATACCATTCTCGCTTAGATTGAGCAATATATTTCATAATTTTGATTACATGACTTGACCACTTGTTCAAACTTCCTGTTCCAACTTTCTGTAACTGTTGTCTTAACTCAGTTTTTATTTTATTTAAAGGACTTTATTCTCAACTTAGATAACATCAATGATTTCAATGGAACTTATACTTATGGACCGACTCTTGCTAAACACAAACATGTACAGGACTGTAATGTTGGTCTCTTTTTAAAAAGACATTTATTTATTTCTGCAAAAATAGGAATTCATGCCATTTGTTTTCAGTTCCAAACTTATTGTTTTATTTTAAAATATCTTTTTAATTGTGAGGTTTGATAGACAAAATCTTCCATAGACACTGGTCCCAATAAGAAGTATGTGTTTTATTTTTGTAAGCTGGAGAAAAATAAGACAGAGGATTTATTTGTTCTAATCTTCCAAATTATGCAGGTAGTAAAGCTTCTGAATGAGCTCCTGGACACTGTCAATTGGTTTGAATGAATTTTGGTTCAGTGTTCCTCCAAAAGCCTGCAAAGACAACCAGGAAAATAGTCTCTCTCCTTCACACCATATGAGGTGTTTAGGGGAGAGCATTCCGGTAAAAGTATTTCTTGGTTTTAGAATAATCCTGTTGCAAGCCTGAATGGTCTTTACATTCTTAATGAATGGACTCACTGTGCTTCTCTTACAGCCTTTATTATAAACTGAGCTTTTTTCCATCCTCTTGCTGCTCAAGTAAGAAAGAGAAAAATTCTTTAATAAAAAAATATAAAGAAAAAATAAATCTAACAAAATAGTGGAGACAGATACTAATGGTGTCCTATTCCCTTCTTCATATAAGAACTGTAACATGCTTTCCCTTACATAATAATCAAATGGTCCCTCTCAAGTAATTTATTCTGTCCTAAAACCTTAAAAGCTTTTGGATGTGATATGTTTCACCCTTTTTTTCACTTAGAAGAGTTAGTGCTCCTAAACAAGTAAGCACTGGCTGTACTCTGATAGACCTGAAAATTTTTCTTTGCTCTTCTTTGTATTACTCTGTGGTGTTGTGTGCTCACAGATAACTCCACCCTTTAAAAAGTACTCTTCCTTGGGGAAAGGTAATAAGATAAATACTTCAGATATTGTCTACAAAAACAGGGGGAAGAGTAGCCATTACCTGAGGTGAACTTTTAGTTTTATTACCACACACAGAGATTAATCTTATGACTGCTGAATTTTAGATGCTTTTTAAGATAACTTAGAATTCATAGATATGAAATACACAGTACTAAATTATTTAACTACATGGCTGATAAAAAAACTGTCGAGGTAAAATACGCTATTTTTTGCCTTCTTGGCAAGAAAAGACTTGTATTTTTATTCAGGTACCAGCTTTCAAAGTGAAATTTTGGAACCTTTAGAAATTTTGGAACAAAACATTTTACATCCTCCAAGGTATCAGCCAGAATTCAAGATCAGCAAATCAGTAACTTACTTTTATGTATTTATTTAATTCAATTAACATTCCTTCAGAAAAAAAAAAAAAGTAATTTTTAAGGGTGAAGTTAATCTTCAGTTGGACCGAAGTAAATACCTACCTCTATCTTTATGAAAGTTATAACTATAATTATATTAATTATTATGTATAATTGTCTTTAGGGAGGTTAAGGTTAGTGTTGTGAGAAAAGCTATAAAACTGGGTCAAACAGTCTTTGAAGGAAAAATTGATAATACATTCCTCTGATGGCTCACGTCTTCTATATTAACAGCCTTTCTAAAATGTAGTCCAGGTTTGCCCGTAATCTCAGGCTGATATACAGTGATCTGGTGATGCAAAGTAATAGTAAAACTGCACAGAAAAAAAAAAAAAAAAACGAACAGGTCAGAGTGGACTACATTTTGACACCTTTAGCCATAGCAAATAGTTACCTACTTCAGGAGTGATTTCACTTAACTCAACAGACTTCGTACCAGTAATACATGCCTGTTTTCTGCTGGTGTGTGTCTTGTGCAAAGTGCTTTCTAGGCAAAGTGACAGCAGATGCTACCTGCTTTGCAGGGGTGAAAACAACTGCACAAGAGAATCAAGTCCTTAAAAGACATGTGCAAATCAAAATGCCCAAAGCAGTGAGATGCAACACATGCTAGAGGGATTGCTTTTACTTCTGTGAATTTTGGCTCAATTTTAACAAAGAATCAGCAAAACCAAAAAAAATATATCTAAATATACTTTGAAAACTATGCCATTTAAGCATTTTCTATTACAAATTTCAAAAATCAGTCTTGTGCGTATCAGATGGCATTTCTATTTGTAATCAAGAATACATTTCTATTGTGTTCTCTCTTCATCATGTTCTAAGTAACGTGATGAAGGCTAGTGGCTGGTAAATGTTCCAAAAGCTAGGGAAAGCAGATAGCTAAAGCTACCAGAAAACCTTGATTCAAGTTCAGGGCTACTTGTTAGAAGATTTCTCTCAAATTTCTTCTAGTAAGAAAACTTAAAAAAATTACTGTAAGCAGAACTTGGTGATACTTCGATCTACTTAATGTGTAAGTTTCGTGTGGCATAAATTTTTTAATACCTTTTTTCCTCTGTTTCTTACTTTATATAATTTATTAATAATATACTGCAAGTTTTACAAAACTAAATGCATCAAAGAGAAGGAAAAGAGAAGTCTGGCACAACATCTCCAGGGAATCTGGAATTAAACTCTGATGGGGCATTTTAAGACTCCCACATTCCCCTCTAGGAAGAAGATTTCTAAAGCAGTCAACTCAAATGCACTATATTTTAAAACTTGTTACTAGAGTATTCATTTTAACAAAATTTCTTTTATTTCCAACCCTGTCAAGCCAATCAAATGACACTGTAAACAGCTGCATTGTGCCAATACTGTTAAAAGGAAATCCTGTTTCTTGTCCAATATGAACAACTTTATTAACATTATTTTTCTCTTTAGCTTCTGCAATGCAATACCACAGTGAGTTGGAGACAATTGCAAGCCATGATTAAGTGTATTATTCATGATTCCCTCAGAAATGTTTCAGATCGTTAATGAACACAAATTAATGATGTATTGGAGAAGAAGAAGAGTGTTTTATATCTTCATTCCAAAGCAATGAAATAACTGTGAAGCCTTGTAAGGAGCACAGACAAGTCTTTCAGCAGTAATGTATAAAAAAAAAGTATATTTAAGTCAGTGCGGTTTACTAATGTTGACACTTCAAGGTCAAAGTTCTTTTGAGTAGGGACAGATCTTGCAAAACATAAACATATGAATGAACACAAAAATTTGAATTGAAAACCTAAGAGTAAGTTTCTAAATCAGGGTACAGAAAATACGCATACAGTTACGATAAATGGTGAGAAGTTTTGTGTTGGTTTTCTGAGTATTTTAAGTATTGGCACCACGTCTAATTTTCTTATTTAATGATCAAAAATATTATATTCATTCTATTTCAAGAATATCTGTAGTTTTGCCATGTTGAAGGATATTTCCATGAGTTTCATGAAACTTGTTGAAGCCTTAGAAATTCCCTCAAAATGTCACACGAAGGCTAGGGACACCTAAATGGTGTATCTCCTACCAACCAACAGTTAGATATTTTATCAACAGAGATAAGTATTACCTTCCACATTACACCTTGGCATTCATTGTTCTGACCTTTTCATCAAGTATAATTTTAAAAAAATTACTTCTCAGGTCAATGAAGATGAACAATTGAGGTGAAATCTGAAAGTGACAAATCCTGTGAAAGGGGCTTCTCTCTCTCCGGTGCCTATAGAGGGAGCCTGGCTGCCACATTTTTAAAATTCTGTAATTAGGTGAGAGGAAGTCCCATATTTCATATGACAACATGATATATGACCAGTGATATGTTCCAAACAGTTAAGCAAATAGCTTCAAATCTCTGCATCCAAAATAGCATTTGGTACGCAACATAAAAATAAGGACCTTTTCCAAGAAAAGCTGTTTTTATTAGGAAAACAACAATAAAAAAGTGTGTATAAGATTGCTACGAAGTAAAGTTAAATGGTTCATGAGTTGAGCATGCATTTTAGCTATGCTTAACTTCATATTTGTTATTAGCTGTTGACTAATGCAACACAATAAGGCAATGAGAAAACTGTAGAGTAACAAGGTTTGGGGACACCAAATACCATAGCCCATTACACTAGAAAGTTCAGATAAAAATACTTTTTTCCAGACAACAGGAAAAATAATGTTAAGTATATAGGTGTATCGGTGATTCCTATGTGGAATAACAAGGAGATAAGTAATATCATCATGGCTTGTCAAGAGCAAATTATGCTGAGTTGATTTAATTTCCTTTCATAACAAGGCAACATTTTTTTTTAGATAGAGAAGAAACAGTTGTCACATATTTTGAGTTTCAGACCTATTGTGTGTTAAGCCCTGTAAGTGAGGGAAATAGAGAAGAGCTGCTAATTACTCTCTAGAAAGGATGTATTGACTGATGCTACTTAAAGTTCTATCTTAGGGCTCGTTTTGCTGCCTTTATCTCTGATTTGCTTTCTGTTGTACTAGATTTCTAGATGAAGTCAGATTAGGAAGGAGAGTAGCAATGCTGGAGAACAGGATTGCAATCAAGGAGATCTTGACAGGTGTAAGAAAAAGCCTGGAAACCAAGATTAATAGATGATTCAGTCCAAATAGATGCAAAATTTCTCCCTTTAGTTCACTCTAAATGCGGATGGACATCAGCTGCAGAATGTGTCAACAAATGAACGCTTGATGTCACTGGTATTAATTAGCCTAAAGAAGAAAATCTTGAAGTGAAATGAAGCTGGTGAAGGGTCTAGAAAACTTATGCCATGAGGAATGGCTGACGGAACTGTGGTTGTTTAGTCTGGAGGAGGCTCAGAGGGGACCTCATTGCTCTCTACAACTGTCTGAAAGAAGGTTGTGTTGAGGGGGAGGGGAGTTGATCTCTTCTGCCGTATCTCAAGTAAAAGGATGCGAGGAAATGGCCTTAAATTGTGCCAGGAGAAGTTCGGATTAGATACTAGGAAAAAAAAAATCACTGAACGAGTAGTTAGCCGTTGGAATAGGTTGCCCAGGGACGTGATGGAGTCACCTTCTCTGGAAGAGTTCAAGAGGCATATCAATGTTCCATTTGGGGATATCGTTTAGAACTGATTATGGATTACAGTTGGAGTTGATGATCTTGAAGGTCTGTTCAAGAGACTTTGATGATTCTGTGAGTCCATGAAACATGGGAAAACCTTTTGGATATTCACAAAGTAGGGGCTGGGAATTGCACAGGTCTCTGGTTACCTGCTGCCAGCTATGGTTTTCACTGGCCACCATACTGGTCAGTCTAACTCTGCAATGGGGACCCCATCACTGGAACTTCCAAAGGGTTCTTAGGCACAAAGTTTCAAGGGAGAAGTCTGCTGATAAAAATTATCTCCTAAGTGATTTAGTGAAAAGTGTCCCTGCCCATGGCAGAGGTATTGGAACTAGGTGAACTAGGTCCCTTCTAACCCAAATTATTCTGTGATTCTGTGATTATTGCATATGTTTACTGATGATATTACAAAAAGTATAGATCAACTATAGAGAAACTCAAAGGAGAAGAACAAGAGGAGGAGAAGAAGAAGAAGAAGAAGAAGAAGAAGAAGAAGAAGAAGAAGAAGAAGAAGAAGGACAACCACAAAGGAATAACTTTCCAATTCTAG
This sequence comes from Struthidea cinerea, assembly GCA_013397865.1. Taxonomy (NCBI): domain Eukaryota; kingdom Metazoa; phylum Chordata; class Aves; order Passeriformes; family Corcoracidae; genus Struthidea; species Struthidea cinerea. Next base: position 84,054 of record VZTI01004651.1, read on the forward strand.
AAAAGAATAACATTCCAATTCTAAGCATAGTGATTCCTGGGAATTTCATGGGACTGAGATGGTCAGGGAGGAGAGAACTTATTTTAATTTTTTTTTCCTAAGCTTATGGGATAATGTGATTCTTTACTTTGGAAGTCAAACTTTGTGAGTCATATTTGTTACTTGTTCCTCAGGATGAAAATGGAGTTGTGCATCTTCCCCAAATATTACTTAACTGGTGAAAGAAAGTCTTCAAATTTTAAACTGTGCTAATGAGGTGATCTGTCTGTTTCGATTAAAGCTGGATTGTTAAACCCAGGGGAGATACACATTTTGTGGCATCTTGTATTACTGTTACTATGAAGAGTCATGTTTTCCTTTCACTATATTGGAATATGTGATAACCTATAGCACTTCCTTTTAAATGTTAATTTTGGAGGATAGGTGTCTCTTTTTGCCTCTGCTTTTGAAAAGACTATTACTAAATTGAACATAAACACGGTTTAAAATGGAAAATCCAGGAAAGCTTCTTCCTTTTTTGCACTTAATCCCACCCGTATTTATGTTGGTAATGATTTAATGGGGGCTTTGATAGTAGTACAATTAGACACATCGTTTGGTATTTCTGAAGATAATTTAATGGGGGTAATGTACAATTGAAAACAACCAGTGGTGTGGCAGTACCTCCAAAAAAAAAAGTAAAATCAAATCCATAGTCTCAAACCTGGCATAAAGCTGGCTTTTACAAGCACATTCAGTACTTCTACAGGTTTGAAAGGAATCATACAGACATAAGATTAGACTTTGTTGGAAACAAAGAGGAAATTTCTTCTATTTTAGGATACAAAGTCTTTATTACAATTTTTTTTTTCATGCATCTCTGAAAATAAGCAGGATAACTCAAGAGCTTTATGGCAATATGACATGTTTCAGAAAAAGAGCCATAATTTTTGCTATCCAATGGTTTAATATGTCTGCTGAGATACTGCTGCTCCTTCTTACAGGTGTGAAAATGTTACTGCAGATTTTAGTTCTGATATGTAGCTGTATCAAGTGTTCACAACACTTTCTTAAATATAGTATTGCCTTTGAGCAAATAATTAGAATATAGAAAACTCATAGAATAGTCTATTTTATACTCTTTCTAGTACACTTCCCTAATTCCACAGAATCTGCATTGTGCTGACTAACTAAATGTGATCAACTAAACAATAAAATGTCAGATTAAAATGTTCCATATGACCAAGCTGACTGAAGTGGCAAAGACAGCTAATTGTTGTGTTACAGTAAGCATCCAGAAAGAACATATGGCCACTTAGTTGGCAACCAAGCAACTAAATGCCTAAGATATAGGCAGGTATTACAAGGAATCAAACTTTTTTATGATTTCATTTACTCACTTTGCAAATCTACGTATTTAAGTAAATCTGATAAGGATAAGAAACTTAGGATTTACCAAGACTTTATTTTGCTATTGCATTTATGTTACTGTACCTTAATGATCATTAATATTAATCTCTAGAAGCTATTCATTTCCAGTTAGACTGAAATCCAAAATTCATAATACTATTTTCTGCTGAATAAATAATGACAAATTATGAATATATGACTACGTAGATGTTTATATGCTCTTCTACTCAAGGGAAGTAAACTTCTCCATTAATTGCAAGCAGTAAAAATGCTTTTTGCTATATTATGTTGCTGAGCATTTAAAGTCTGGCCCTTTGTAATCTAATAGATGTTTGAAAACAAAACAGAATAAGTTAGTTTTATTTTGTCACATCTTTGCCTTACATCAAAAGTTTAAAACCTCTAGGTCAAAGACTGCGGGATGTATTTATGATGTTAGTTTTTCACATTTTGTTTTCTTTTTGTATCACTAAGAAAAAAGAAGATTCAAAACCATTTAAAAATATGGAAGAAATATATGTAAATGTAAAAGCAGGTTATTTATTGGTGATGTAGCAGTAGAATAGTTCTATGCACAGCAAATTTTGAGAAAAAGAAAACCCAAAAAAGAACCAAGTCTTAGGTATAAGTGGAGCTCAAAACCTACAGTAGTGTTGAAAATGAAATGAAACAATGCAAAATGCTATCCTGAAAGTTGATTTTGTGTGTTTAGTTGTACATATTCTAAGTACTCCCAGTAAAGCCTACTTGGACTTCTCAAAGCAAGAACATAAATCTTTACAATAGCAGGGCTCAAAAATCAATATGATGTGTAGCTAATCATTTCATATTAAGAAAATACTGGCATAAAAATATAAAGCACTTAATTTGTCAGAATCTGAGTCATTTATTTTCTTGACTAAAAATTACTACTTACAGTGTCTTGTGTCTCCAGTAGAAGAAAGCCATCTCCTTGATCACTGCATAGCTGATAAAGAACGCATTTTAAAGCTTCTTTTGTTGATTTCTTTCTGGTTAGTTTTCGCTACTATTTTAGAAAGTAGGAGGAAACAGCATGTCTGTCGTCTTTGTGAAAATAGTGACAGCTTCAATATTTTGCAAAAATGGAAGTCATAGGGCATTGCTTTGCTTTGTCTATGACAAGCTCAGCAAACCGTTCATTTTCTGAGGAAAGGAAATATGAAAAAATGTCAGAAAAACTAATGATAATCTTGAAATATCAACTTTCCATCTTTTAAAATGGAAATCTGAGTATCCTTTAGATAAGTAATGATGGGGTTTGGTGTTTTTTTTATTTTATTTTTGTTTAAATCAGCAAGGAAGACATTATATTTATATATTAAAACAGTTTATGGTAATGACCTGAAATTGCCACAGATTTTTGCAATTGTTTAAGCATATAAAACTCTGAATATGCTGAATGGTGAAAGATCTTCAGAGGTGTGTGTGTGGGCTGTGTATCTCTAGGGATTAAACACCTCTAATTATTCAGTTCAACCTCTGAAATGCTGTGTATTTCTAAAAGAAAATTAAAGAAAAGTATCAGCAGTGCTATAGCTGAGCTTGAAAACATCTCTCTGTACCAAGGTCAAGTCTCTTTTCTAATCAGTTATTAACATATTCATTCATACTCTCTTGAAATCCCTTGTCCCTCAGGGACTGCAGGATGGGTTTAGTGACCCTTAATTATGGTCACAGAGAAAAAAAAGTCATTAATGAGATAGTGCCCTTTGGCTCACATAGAAAGCAAAAACAAGCAAAAAAAACCCCAAACCCACAACAAAATGACAAAAAAAGAAACAAAACAGAAAAACCCTCAAAGCAAACAAACAAAAATGCCTCCAAGCTTCTCCAAGTGCAATTAATTTTAACCCAACATTTACAACACTTGGGAATATATATATGAGTCTAATAAAGCAGTTGTCCCTCCCAAGTTTTGTTTTGTTCTGATTTTGAAGATCAAGGAATGATGTGATTTAAGGCAGCAGGGAAAAAGACACATTGTGGTGACCCCAAACAAATGCTGGGAAGTAAGACAAGAAGTGTACTGAGGCCATAAATTTCTGCTGCATTCTAGCAGAATTTGAAAGACTGTTGGATAGACTATGAACAAACAAGGAATAAAATAATTTATAGTCTTAAATATTATCCTCAGTGTGAGGGAAAAGGGGATGAAAAGTATGAAACACATGGAACTGTTGCTATGATAACTAATTTTTTGAGTTTGTGGCTTACACAGATTGTTCCTGTTTAAAAGCATTCACAAGGGTTGCATTACAACAGAAGACATCATAGTCTGTCCATGAGTGGCCATTTGTCATATTTCCAGGGTATTTTGCATTGTCAGTTGATCATAGAATCATAGAATCATAGAATGGTTTGGGTTAGAAAGGATCTTAAAGATCATCTGCTTCCAACATGCTGTCATGGACAGGGACATCTTCCACAAGACCACTTGCTCAGACCCCCATCCAGCCTGGTCTTGAAGACTCCCAGGAACGGGACATGCATAACTTCTCTGGACATCCTGTTCCAGTGTCTCACCACCTTCATACTAAGGCATTTTTTCCTAATATCTAACCTAAACCTACCCTCTTTCAGTTTGAAGATATTCCCCCTTGTCCTGTCCCTACACGCTCTTGTAAATAGACTCTCTCCATCTTTCTTGTCGGCTCCCTTCAGGTACTGGAATGCTTCAACTAGATCACCACAAAGCCTTCCCTTTTCCAGGCTGAATAAATCCAATTATTTTACATTTCCTTGAGGGAGGGATATTCCATCCCTCTAATCATCTTGGTGGCCTCCTCTGGACTTGCTCCAAATGGTTGATGTCCTTGATGTGTTGGGGACCCCAGAGCTGGACGCAGCACTTCAGGTGGGGTCTCACAAGAGTGGAATAGGGAGGCAGAATCCCCTCCCTCGCCCTGCTGGCCTTGCTGCTCTGGATGCAGCCCAGGACACATTTGGCTTTCTGGGCTTCAAGTACACCTGGCTGGGTCATGTCCAGCCTCTCCTCCACCAGCACCCCCAAGTCCTTCTCAGCAGGGCTGCTCTTGAACTGTCCATCCCCCAGGCTGTGTTGATAACAGCAGTTGTCCTGAATCAGGTGCAGCACCTTGCACTTGGTCTTTTCAAACCTCATGATGTTCCTATGGACCCACTTCTCAAGCTTGTCCAGCTCTCTCTGGATGACATCCCATCTTTCATTTGTGTCAACCGCATGACTTGGCTTGGTGTCATGTACAAATTTACTGAGGGTACGCTTGATCCCTTTGTCTACGCCATTGTTAAAGATGGAAGGACAGAATTCAGTTTGGACCAGTACGTGTATATTAACTCTATTACTTTCTGATTGCAATGGTAGGAGTATTTTTAAATCTACCATGCAGGAGAGGCAATTAAGACATGTTAACAAAGGTATATTTTATACCTTTTTAATATATATTTGTATAAACATGCACACAAAGTACAAGGACACAAGGACACTTGTGTACAAGGACACTGTTTTATTTTAGCAGAGTATTCACCAGTCATTTAAAACATTATCAACTTTGGGGTTTATTAAATTACTACTACTGGCTATAAAAAATATTTGTTGAGTAGAAATTCCATTGATTTTTTTCAACATTTTTTACACTGACCTTGAATATCCATATAAGCACAGTTTGTTATATATGCCAGTTATCATCATTTAGAGTGTTCTAATATAATGAAAACCTGAAGAAAAATAGCATCTTGTTTAAACACCCAGCTACTTATGACCAATGGGCACAGCACTGAGAGAATAACATATTGCAGGCAACAACACTCTTGACTCTCTTTGATGGCTTCAGTTCCAACTGTTGTTAAAGCTTGAGTTAAAAGCAGTTTTAACTTCTCTTGTCTGTAAGGAGTTGTTTCTCATGGGACAACATGTTGCCTGGGGCCTTTAAGTGAGGCCACTGATTAATCAAGACAGGCCTTCTTATGATTAGCAAAAGAGAAAACTGAAATTATCTAGAAGAAAACAGAGAGTTGTAAAAATCTGAGTCAATGTTTAAATGAGTATATAAGAAAAGAAATGGAATTTGAGGAATAAAGCAATTCATAATTTATCATAAAGACTTTCCTCATCAGTGACAATTTTACTTTTGCCAGGACATGTGTTCAAGCTGTTGTGATGGTTTCAGTCATCTTTGATGAGCAATTCTCAGTTATTCAGTCTCAAGAATGGGAATTAAACTCCTTGATCCTGCAGGATGCTTCAATTGAATCATGACATAAGTACCCATTGGGGTACACTTTTTTTTTTTATGTGTATACATTTGCTTATACAAACAGGCCATAATGAAGAACTAAATATCGTCTAGATAACTATGTATGGAGAAAATAAAACTGGAAAACTCCCGAAAGAGACAGTTTCATACCAGATATATTGTTTTTTAAATTTTAAAAACACGTGACTCTACAGATCATTCAAGAACTATTGGTATTCAATTATTACAAACTATGTAGTAAAACAAAAGTAAAAAGAGATACAATCAACTAGATTGAATAAGTTCTAATTCTTTCACATTGGACAGAATAGTACAAGGACAGAATTTTTTTATATGACATGGGCATTCATAACTTGCTGAAATGTATATTTTCATATACGTACACATGCACTGGATCTGATTAAGAATTGTTTTGAAGGACTGAAGAAGCTCTGGGGTCTAAACTCTTTTAGAAATCTAGCCTGTCAAGAATTAACTTGAACATGTATCTGGCATTGAAGCAACACATTCTTTTGAATTACTATTTTGTTTTTCTCTTATTCTAGTAAAGTTTTTCTAAACTGTAATAGGGACTATGCTTATCTAACCAGCACTAGGGTTTGCTTTTACACTTAATCATTCTATCACTTCATAAATGTTTGTATAAATCAGCTCAGAGAGGAGTAGGAAAAATAGACATGTATAGCAAATGAACTATACAACCTTCTACAACTGATATTTTCATGGTCACGTTCTGAGCTTTAACACTGATGCTCAACAAACCAAAATCTTCTTACATAGTAAAACTGAAAATGCATTTCATAAGAAAGTAGAGAAAAGTATCAAGTATTTTGAATATTACAGAGCTGGCTCATGAGTCTTGAATATCAATAAATTGGATTCTGCAAAGCAATCCTGACTGGTTTTCTAATTTTCAGAAGTTGATAGAATAATGCTTCAGTAATTTTTCTGTTCTTCGTAATTAAACAAACAAAGAAAAACACTCCCAAGATTAAAATGCATACAGAGCTCAAGTGAAATTTAATTTAAAATAACTTTACAGGAGGGACATAAAAGTAGTTTACTGTCTCAGCTTAAATAAAATTGTATACAGTGAAGTATATTACCAAGAGTAGGAGAAAAGAAAATTACATCTACAACAAATTAATGTGTGCCATTCTGTGTTTCTCTCAGAAGCTAAGGGAGGGACGATGGTTGGGGAATGTGAGAAGGATGACAACAAACTCCATTCCTAATTTCGACTATCCTCACAATGACATCTGGAAAGTCTCCATACAAATAGATCTTCATCCTTTCTCTTCTCATGTGCAAATATAAAATGATCTTTCCATAAAAGATAATCTCAGAAAAGTTTTCCACTTCCTAAAGTATATACTGGGTAGGCATGTCAGGGGGATGTGTCATGGCTGGTTTGGAATAAACGCTAGCAGATTGGTCAGGCGAGCACCAGAAAAAGTCACTATATTGACTGAGATGTATATATACCATTAAGGGTTAAATAAATGAATGAGTTGTGCTACCATGCAAATGTTTCTTCATATGGTCCTATTTCTTTTCAGAAAATAATGAACATGTAATACCAAATGATTTTCCATATGGTATTTTCCTTTTTGTTGATTACCAATTAAAAAGTTATTACAGGAAAAATCTACAAAATATACAATCTTTTGGTGGTAGCATATCTTTTTAATATAATAGGATCTTGTGAAAAAGGCTGAGCTATAAACTAAAATGATGCTGAGGAATTTTTTGTGTGTCTTTTCTGGCAACATAGTGCATCATATCAGAACCTTTACCTACACAAATATTCTCAAATTCTGACACAATTTGTCTCTCTCTGAAACATTTTCCAGTTCAAAATGAGATTTTAAATAGAAAGAGCTAGGAAACAAGCGTTAGCCTAACGTGTTGCTGATCCAGGGGTGTAAAAGTGACTCACCTGGAACACTGGAGACCTTAGTTTGTCTTTCTGCTCTGTATGATTTCAAATAGTCATTTTGAACCTTCATATTTTATATTCAAGGTGAGTGCCATTATCAGTAAACTAGAAAGTTAGTCTCTTTCTCTGACCTAATGAATATTCATCTATATAAACAAAGTAGAACAGCCTCAGTAAGAAAGAGAGAGCAACTTTGATTATTCATATGTATTATACTCATTACTGGGACCAGAAATTCAAAATCAAATCTGACATTCACTCGTTCTGCCAAAAGGGAATCATAAAAAGCGTGCCAACTGCAAACACGTAAACAAGAATGGTAAATATTGATAAAATTACATATTTTAAAGACTCTGAGTGTGTGTAAGAATTCTTTGTTAAAGTAATATCTTGAGTAGATAGAATTTTTAATTTTCATCAAATGGATTCTTCTGTAGTCCTTATGCCCCCTCCCATGCCTTTCCTGTTAATTTAAATGCTGCTTGTGCCACTACTGACACCTCGTTCCAGCTGCAGGATCAGCCTTTAAGAGACCCTGGCAAACTGGAAGCATCTTTTCCAGGATATATGTTACAGCTAGTCATTAGTCTTATAACACTTAGGTACAAAAGAAAAATTACAATCTTTGTAAGTCACACAAATATAACTTCTTGTTCCTGTCAGGGCATAAATCCCTGATGTTTTACAAGCTGCTCTTGCATGTCTCTGTTTCTGTTTTGTATGTCTGAATCTAAATTACTTTTTATTACTATTCAGATTGATTTAACCTTTCTTCAAGAGCTATCATATCCATTTTAAAGAGGAAATACTGTGATCCATACATAGCAGAGTTATGATAAAAAACTGCCAAAATGAAAAACTAGCGGCACAAGTGAAAGTTTCAATGTCTCATGTTACTAAATGTCAAAAGATTAAAAAGTACCAAAAAACGTACTGCATTTGGATTTGAGTTTCCTAGTGAAAAATCTGCTAATTTTTTGAGAGAATTTCAAGTAATGAGGAGTGGAAAACTACTTGATTGAAGAATTTTTAATTTTTGCTTTCAAAGCATACTTCTATACCGATGCATAAATTTAGGGTTTGAAAATCAATACTTGATTATAAAATCTCCTCTATTCTATTATGACTCAAATTAATTTTGCTCCTTTGTGTCTTAGTTCCCAGCATTTAGAAGCACAACCTATTTTTGCCCCCAGTTACAAAAAAAATCAGTGGCTTTCCACAACATCATCTTCATATTCACTTAGCAATACTTGTTGCCCCTAATAATCTAATGGTTCTTTATGTTAAATTTGCATTTTACTGTTGAATGTAACAACATGTACCCATTAATGCAGCTCTTCTTTAAGAGTCAACCAAAGGAAGCGCACAAGATAAAAGGACAGGATACAGGACTATAAACTGTTCCATGTTTGTTGTCTGTTTTTTAAGTCGGAAAACTTGAAAGAAGTGCTTTGTAGTCCTTTGCATCATGACAAATGAGTTTTAAGTAGGTCAGATGGGTTCTCAGTATTAGGGGGTCTGTGTAATGTGGTATAACTGGCTGTAGGGGGACATGATTCATTGTACGCTCCACATGGCTTCCAAATAAGTTATTTAAAGAAGATTTAATGATAGTGATATATTTTTCTGTATTGTATCAATTTCTCCATATTAAAGAATAGTAATTGTGTTTATTAGTGATGTCTTTTTTATGGATTGAATTCATCATTCATCATTATAAATACATAAAAGGAAATCTCTTATTTAAGACCATACAAAATATAGCAAAGGGAATTTTTTCTCAATATCTATATCAATACTTAGAATTCATGAGTATACAGATGTATGCCTGTGTGTATGAAACAGTCATGAACAAAGAGTGGGACATGTAGGAAAATCAGCAATTGTGTTTACACTTGTCTGAAGAGCAACATATTTTCTAAGCTAATTGGCCATTTGTGGTGCATTTCAAGAGCAGGAATGAACATTAGGAATAAGCTAGGAAGAAACATAGATACTTCAAAACAATAAATTTATTGTATTAAGAAGATATTTTATATTAAAATTATCCACAATATGAAGGTACTAGTGTAATATATATTCTGATTTTTTTTTCTGTGTAATTATTGTTATTTCAGTGGTACTAAATATTTAACTTGATAATACATTTTTAAAATATTTTTAAACAGGATTTTTGAGACAAATCTTAAAAGAATATAAATGACTACCTGCCCAGCTGGGAAGGAGAGGTGGATATAATCTCTGTGGTTGATTTCACACAGAATTAGATAGCTGAAGAAGGAAGGCACTGTGTCTGGGGATAACAATCCATGGGGAATGACTGCATAATTATTGTGTTTGGGTTTTAATCAATTTTTGCCTAATAACTGGTTGTGTCTCAAGTGGCTGTATGCTTCATGTTGGAAATGTTAACTCAAGAAGGGAACCCAAAGTTCCCCTGGCCTAAGGCTCTATCTACAAAAACAGTTAATAGCCATTGCCTAGGCAGAGGAACATAGAGCAAGCACACTGTGATTCTCCTCTTACATGTTTCTCCCACCACCTGTCAATCAAATATCTATGCAATTCCTAAGCATCCAGCCAGTTGCAGTCTTGCAGGACTTCCTGTACTCTTGTCCCTTAACAATGTTTTATCACAAGTCACAGTGAGTTTGCAGTTTATAAATGTGCTATAAGTTTTTTGCTTAAGTTAGGCTTGATAGAATGGTTCTTCTATGCTGGAGACAATGGTTAGAACTTACAGGCTCAAGGTTATCACATGTAGAATTACTACATGGTTCTTGCCTTACTATAAAGAGGAGCAACTTCTTTGTAATCAATGCTAGGAATTTAAAGAGTTTCTATGTTTTTGTTTCGATATAATCTCACTCACTACTGAAATCAGTATGCATGTGGAAGTTTGAAATGTGTAACTAAACTGTACTTCTGAACAACATTATTTTTTTTAATCATTTACAGAAAAGTTTTGGGATATCAAACCATTTGGTAAGTCAAAAAAAATGTTCGAGATGTAGGTGAATAACAAGGTGATTTCTAGGCTCTGGGCTGAGTTAAACTGCAACCAANGAGGAGAGGAGAGGAGAGGAGAGGAGAGGACAGGACAGGACAGGACAGGATAGGACAGGACAGGACGAAGGACCAGTGCTGACCAATGGTGTCAGGGCTGCGCAGAGTTACAGACAGTGCCATGAGGAATGTCTGCATTGCACAACTGCTGAAGGAAAGGTCCTGCAAGAAATTATTGAAATCAGTAACTGAAAGGGATGTGAGTGCTCCCTTTTGGAGTGCAGGGCCTTGCAGACCCAGCAGGGACTAGTTTAACCCTGTCAATAAAACCACATAATGATGAGATTGCCTAGGTAATGGTGTCAGGCTTAAAAACTCTGGGTATGGGTGCAGCAAAACTAAGACCAAAGTAGTAAAAATAATTGTTGGCAGGTTGTTTATTTGGGAGAAAATTAGGACAGAGAAAGAGAAGTAGAAAAAGCAAAATGAAGGGTCAAGAAATAGGGATAATAAATAGTGCAAATCAACTCATGAGTAAAATCCTGGGGTACCCACTGGAAAATTCCTGCTCTTGATCCATCCAATCAAAATCATGGCCACAAACTCAACCTGTTCCTGTGACCATACTACACTTGTTTCCAGTCAGGAACACATTTGTCCAGACAGGAGGACGAAAGGGGAAAGGGTGCTTTCTCTAAACAGGAAAGGACCACCTGGTGTAACCAGTGTTGGTTGTTGTATCCAGCCTGGTGGCAGTGTCTTCTCAATCTCAAGAAATGACTCAGGTGAGTTTTCTACAATGCACAAGCCAATATTTGCTGGTGGGTCTCAGCTTTTTATCAATAACATTTATGCAAACTGATGAATCTCCAGAAAAGAAAAGAAGATCTGTGCAGCCAAAGCATCTCAGCAGTAACCCATCTTTTCATTATTTAAGGTTGTATTGAGATTCCCTTCAGTGTTTTTGAAACTCTCACTCTTTTCAGAGATCTATTTTGTTTAGGTTTTTCACATTGCAGAAAAGACAATGAAATAAGAGGAGTCTGAACATCTTGAATTGGATTCCCATTGTTTGCATCATCATTTACAAATGGTCACTGGACTTGAATTGCAACTTTACTAATACACATTATTTAAGTACATTGCACAACTTCAGAAAGGCAACGGCCAATTCACATCATTAGATATCAAATGAAACACAAAGTGAAGGTTTTCACATGAGATGAGACAGGACGGTGGAGAAAGATGGTGAGGAGGAAAGTTGATTCAAGTTATAAAGTGCAATTCAGTGAAGTTAGGAAGATCTTTTCAGGAGCTTCATGGTAGATTATAAATATTAACACTTTACTAGGTTCTTGAGTAGTTTTCATGAATAAAAATCTCCTTTTAACTCAATTCTTATCCTAATGTACCATTCACCATGTCAAGTACTTTTTGTGAAAGATTTTTGGGGGTTTTATTATTTATTAAAAATAATACAACCAGTTACAGTGATAAGGTTTTCAGAATATTTACAGATATTTTCTCAAAAAGTGTGTTGCAGAATACAACTCATCTGTATGTAAAAAGTCATTAGACAACTGTATACTGTTTTGGTTTGGCTTCCTTTTTGCATTTTATATTATTTTATTTGGGGCTCTCTATTTTCTTTTTTTTTGCTTTTTCTTTGCAATACAGTGTATATTTGAATTATAGTGTATGCTAGCTGAGAAGTAATTTAAGTGCCAATTAGTTTCTTATTTATTATTGCAGTGATGTAATGAATATTTAATTTCAGGAATTCATACAAAGATTTTTTTTTAAAAAGTTATTTTGAAAAGGTGTTTATAGTTGAGGGAAGAGCTGTTGTTTCCCAGCTTTGAAAAACCAAAGTTGCCTCTGAGAAAAATGGGAGAAATATCCTGACGTTCCTTACAGGCTTACACCCAACCTGTAATTTCCCGTAATCTTACTTTAAAAGCTATTACAGATTTTCAAGATAAAGTGAGTGAGAAGTGGCAGAGTTGTTACTACAGGTTCCAAATAAAACTATACAGGTATTTACTACTCTTAGGTGGGTTACCTAAGACACTGACTTTCAAGAATTATACTTAACAGCAAAATAAAAATGAGGTTGGGATTTCCTGCGATGTTAATAATAAGAATCACATTGATGAATAACCAAAGTCGTACAGCAACAATGACAACAATAATAATGATGATAAGGTGATGTTGGTGATGGTGTTGCTAATACTAACATAATAATAAAGTATTTCTGAAACAAATCTCCCCACCCTATATACCTCCATTACTCTGGAAATTGCCACAGAATTACTATATGTACATTGTTTTCCCTTGCCTCTAGAGAGTAAAGAAAAGGTCTGGAACTAGGCATCTTCTCCAGTAAGGTGCCAAAAGGAAGAGCCGTGCTGAATGAGAACTGTCAGTGTGAACTGGAGGAGGTGGCTGGAAGGAGACCAGGTGAGGTGCTCATCTGGACATCTGAAGGATGTAGTGTCTTAGAGCAGTACTCTCCCAAAATACAGTCATAATTCTTAACTTTATATTATGCAGCAGCTTTTACTGGAGAGGAAAATCTCTAGTAATATAAATTAGTTGAAGAGTAGGAAATGAAAGACGTCTACATCCTCCACCCACAATTTTTAAGGCCTTGCTGATTGCCTATTCAAAGGTTTAGTGATAATGCTTACCAAGATCAGAGGAGGACTTTTTTTTTGGTTTTAGGACTGTGAAAAGTTCAAATGTCATCACCTACTGCAGAACCTGTGTCTTAGAAAGAATCTGGTTGCAACCTAACTTCAGAGATGCTTTGTGATCACAGTTCACTTCCTGGAGGAGAGAATATTTATTAAAGCCATCCTTGGCTTAATAGGTTATGAGGGTGCAGTGGTGGGTTATTGGGGCAACTGGAGAGAGCTGCTTTGTACCCCAAATTATCTCTGGAGAGGGATAATTCAGGTGCAGGCTAGCTGCTAGCAGATTGCCCTTTCAGCCCTGTGCTGCTGTAGGCGCTGTTAACCCTTTCACCCCACACCCTCAGCCGGACAGCTCAATATTACCAGAGACAAGGAGTCAGGAAGGCTCTCCACGTGGCAGAACTCCACAGCTTGGTTTATTTCATCCGTAGACACAAGATGCAGCCAGAGAGCAAGCAAGAGGAGGAGCCTGGTGGTTTACATAGTGTTCCACAACCAATAATCTCAGGGCTTAGAGGCGGTACAAAGATGGGACCAGGGAGGGGAACCAATGAGCAGAGGGAAGGGGCGGAGCGGGGGACCAGGCCAGGTATGCAGCTGCACAGGTAGCTTCCATCAGCCAGAGTCTGGGGGTAAGGTTACATTCCATTCACAAGGAATTGTGGGAGACGCTTTTTCTCTACAGGTGAAGAAGGTATTTTCAAATGCCTGAGTTTTTCCACCAGCTGGTCTCTGCCACTTTGGGGTTTTCTGGTTGACCAGCTGGCTCAGTGGTTACAACACATATTTACCACAGAAAGACTTGCCCTTCTAACACTGTACATTCAAAATAAAACTCAGACTGGAGTCAATCTGTTAACTGCAGCAAAATCAGAACATTACAGAAGGAAGAAATTAATCAGGTAAAGACCTCTCAGAGTGATAATGAAATGATATTTTATAACCAATAGTGGTGATAGATCAAAAAGGAAAAGTAGTGTCTGGGTCATTTTGACATGACACTTGTAAATAGATAGCTGCGCATTTTACAAACGTGACTAACCAGCCTTCAGATCTTTCTGAGTGTTATTTAGCATCAAATAGGAAAAAGTGGAACAGAAGCTAGACAGCAATTTTCTCTTTCTAAATTTCCTTTAAAAGAATAAAAACTGTTATCTTGGATGTCAGTCCTCAGATACTCCTTTAAAAAGCATTAGTTATGAGGTATAAACAACAGTTTGCAGTCATGGAGATGTCCATCAGAAGCCTGTGTAAGCTAAAGCCCACAGTGTTTTTATCACCCTTAAATTTGAAAAAATTCAAAACATGAGAGGAATTGGATGAATTTTTTCAGCCATTTATGTGCTTCTATTCATTAAACACCTCTTTACTTACTGCTTTTGTGGACAGAAACATAACAATATGAAGAAAAGAAGTAGCTTTTACCCTATATATGACTTCATCAACTACTTCTACTTGTCGGGCTTTCTGCATTTTCATCTTAGAATTTTTCTTTTTCGTCCTCTCACACCATTCCCTGCAGTGCTTTCGTGCTGGATGATTGTCAGGATCCCTTCTGGAAGGACATAACTCCAACAATGAGAAAACAGAGCAATTGTTCCTGCAGGCAATAAGAACCAGATGATGTCAGATTTCAGTCCTTCTGCCTAACTCAGTCTTCAGGCTTTCTTCGAGCGTTTCTTGTGCCCTAACATATGTTATGTATTGTGTGCTAGGAACATAATGTAAGTAGCCACAAAGACCTGCAGTCATTTAACCAGCTAGAAACTCTTCCAAGTGTTTTGCAGTGTAGGCACATGTCAATGCCCAGGAAATTTCACATGCCACAGATTTTTCTCAAAAGGAGATTGAACCCTAACCTTCTGCTCGGTGAGGAAAGAAACCTTAGCCATATGGATTATTGATATACTTGTATTTATTATGCAGAGATGGTATTAGTGGCAATTCAGAAAGAATAATGATAATCAAATTATTCTCTTTTAACATATTTTTGTCATTATTGTCATTATTTACATTCTGAAATGATCTGTCAACAAATAAAAAATGAAAAAGGATACAGTGAAAGAGTAAAACCATATCAACTGCTGTAGATAATGCAGGAAATAATGATGTGGACTTCGAAATAGACCACTTCTTAAGTAAAGGGGAGGGTAAATATCCTGCAGAGATGTCATTCTCCTCTGCTACGCATCTTCATCTGCCACCTTTACAAAGGTATCTTGAGCAGAAAAATTATATCTAAACTCTTTCCACAAAAACATTAAGTTTTATTTGTTAGTCACTGGAACACATAGGAGCAGGTTGCTCCGGGATAGGGGCAGGTCATGTACTGCTTTTAAGTTATGCTGTTTAATGCAAGATCAGGGGGCTAATTATTTTAGTATTATTTTCCATTATTCAGGCATGGCTAAGGCTCTGAACTCCGTATATAGATATTTCTAAGGGATAATACAAGGCAATTATGGCTGTAGCTTTCTCTCTCATAAACACAGAACAAGATCATATTCAAGAGCATGTTAATTATGCAGAATTAAAGCCCATAATCACAGCAACAGGACAATCTAGAGCATATGCTTTCAGACTCAAAGGACCTTGTATAACCCTACATACTCCACAGGCAACTTGGAAGCACTTTAAGACAGGAATCTGCAAGTAATCCACCCTCCATGACTGCTCAGACCTTCAAAGTTAATGGGAAGAGAGCTGGAGATGATGCCTGTTGTTTTAACAACATGCTATGGTTACACTTATACACAGATACTTTTTCACCCATGATCTTAGCAGGAGCTGTGACTTTCACCTGTATTTCAGGGTACCTTCTTGTCCTGGGTAAAAAAAAAAAAAAGAGGAAAAGGATTTAAGTGTATTTTACACATGAATGCAAGATGTGGTTAAATACACTTTTTGTACACATCAGAGCTACTCTGCAAAATTTCTTAGCCAGTATTTTCCTCAGGACCTGCTGGTGCCAATATCTGTGGCAGCATTCTTCTATGCCAGTTCCAATGACTCTTCTGACTCAGCATTGAATCATGGTATTGTTGCTGATACTGTTCTGTGCTTTTAATACCTATTATGGTAGAACCTGTGTCTCAGCATAGCCAGGGAAATGGTAGGTTAAATGAGAGCTCAATGGCTCATCCTTGTAAGGCAATCCAAAGAACATGAAAATCACAGACCTCTAAAGTGCAGGTATTCCTGCTAATTTAGAAGTTCACAGTCACACGGTGGGATGCACAGTCACAGAGAATGTGTATGTTCATTACCATTTTCATATGAAAAAGAAGACATAAGTCTTTATGTTTGCCAAGTGACCTTAAAAGCTTCATGGATGCCACTGGGATGCTGAGAAGCTGAAGCTGTCTATGGAGGCCAGAACTATTTCTGGGCCTGCATTGCATTGCCCAATGTTTGAGAGTCCTGACAAAAGTCTTTTGGTTATAGCTCTACAAAAACATTCATACATATATTATTTTTAATACAAATTACCTACCGCAAATGATGGGGTTTAGATCAACACAAAAAAAACCAAACCAAACCAAACCAAAACTAAACTAAACAACAACAACAACAATAAAAACAAATCTCAACCAGAAAAAAAAAAAACTGAAAACCAGAGAAACGTCTTGGACGGATTGCAGTGCAGATGCAATAGTACTGCACTGTACAACTCAAGTTGTTTGAATAACTTGGTTTTTCCATGGACAGAATGAAGGAAACTACCTTGGAATTGCTTCACTTTTAACAAAATATATTACTTTATGTAGAGAGGGGTTTAATTAATTCTTGAAATTGTATGGCTTTGTTAGTTTTCCTTAAGTTCTAAGTTTCAGAATGTTATTTATTCCATTACAAAAGTAGTATGTCTCATCTTTATTTTTACTTTCTCATATTTCCTTTCCCTCTGGGTCTTTTCATTAGATTCACATATAATTCAGGAAGTCATAATTTGGTTAATGTAATGCTTACACTACTTCATGAATAAACCTCAGACCGTAAATTTCATCTATCTGTAGTCATTACCTCAGGAACAATGAAAACCTAGAGTGGTCAGGTTCTGATACACGATACAGGGGAGTGTGGTACACAGACTCCAATGATTCACTGAAAATAGATTATTTGTATCTGGATACAAAATTTCAAAATTCTTACTGTACTGGGCTATATACTATGTACTTTCTACAGCAACATGACTGGATGTAGTACTATCCACAAGGATACTTTTATCCACTTTTAGGAAACTGCATCTGTGAGAATTTTGGATCTTTAAGCTGTAATTATTTTTTTTTTATTGCCATCACCTCCATTTTTTGAAGTTATCTGTTGAATTCTAGCAGGTCAGTAACAGAATGATTTCTTTTCCTAAGTCTCAACTAGCAAAACAGAGCAGTGCTAAAGGAAATTCTTCATCCATACGATGCTACAACTTGGAACTATCTATGAAAGAAAAAGGTAAAGAATAACTGTCAGCTCCAGGCAGTTCTTGTTTTCCTACACCTCACCACTCTTTTTACTGTGCTATTCTCATTAAAGAAAAAAACATAGAAAAAAGAAACAGAAAGTAAACCATATCTGAAAGGTAGATAAAATCTGCAAAGCTGTAGATAAAACAAGAGAACTGGAAAGATGCTGATTTTCTGGCATTACTGTGATCCGGTGTTGAATGGCTTTTATCCTAATATTTTGTTTTTTAAAATACAAAATTATAATTTCCTTTTCTCTTGTAAATTGTCTGGATAGTGCACAAGCTATTTTGCATATTCTATTTAAAAATTGAGCCTTTTGACATTTTTGATGATTCAGTTTTTTAATACTAGGTAGAGATGTGAAATAAAGTTCCCTAAGAGAAATGAAACTAGGGAGTTGGTGTTTTATCTTGGAATATTTACAGGCAGTCATGTTTGTCTTCAAAAATATCACTTTTACTTGTCCTTTTATATTCAGGATACAAGAATCAATTAATATGCAAAGTTATTTGTTGTATATGGTGGGGGAAAGCTTATAAAGAATATGTGCTTTTTTTTTTAGACACAAAAAAGACATGAACAATAAATCCTAAGTCTTTTATTATCATATAATTTAAGTGCTTCTGACACAGATGTTTGTATTTATAATTGAAAATTTAATTTGGCTTCAGATTTCCCAAGAGAATGTACACAATATTCAAACACTTGGAAAAAGATAAGTTGTGTTTTAAAGTGATTATAAAAGAGAAACACAAGCAATTAAAATATCCAAAACTTTGTTAAATTGTTTATGATTCTTTTAGACCTCTAATTGATTGCTGGCTCTCATTTAATGGTGCAACTTACTTATTAAGCAGAGGATTCCTTCTTTCATGTTGAATAAAGATTCTAAAATGACATAGCAAATATAATTTGACTACGATAGATTCAGTTGCTCATATTGTGCTTTTACTTTATTTAATTTAACATCTTAATCCTGTTAGAGAGTTCTAATCAATGTTGTTTCCTTTTGTATGACATAAGCTTCTTTCACTTTATGATGAGGCCAGTAAAATCAACATTAAGCCCTTCTGAATTGGAAGCTACCTTGTCTAAATCTCATTGATATTCTTTCCATAAATATCTGGTCTTTTGTTCTTAAATGCGACCACAGCATAGAAGCAGTGTGGCCAGCAGGTTGAGGAAGGTGATTCTTCTTCCATAAGACCCCCCCCTGGAGTATTGCATCCAACTCTGGGCTCCTCGGCACAGGAAAGATGTGGGAGCGAGTACACAAGAGGGCCGCGAAAATTATTAGACAGCTGGAGCACCTCTCCTCTGAAAAAGGGCTGAGCTGGAGTTGTTCAGACTGGAGAAGAGAAGGCTCTGTGGAGACCATGCTGCAGGCTTTCGATATATGTAGGGGATTGAAAGATAAAATGGAAGCAGATTTTTTTTACAGGGGCAAATGTTTTAAATGGAAAGAGGGTAAGGTTTTATGAGGTATAAGGAAGACTTTTTTTATGGTGAGGATGGTGAGACACTGAACTAAGTTTCCGAGAGAAATGGTGCACGCCCCATCCCTCAAGGTGTTGGATAGGTCTTTGAGCAACATGGTTTAGTGAAAGATATCTCTGCTCTTACAAGGGTGGTTTAACTAGATGATCTTTGAAATCCCTGTCCAACCCAAACCATCCTATGATTTGATGACACAGTTCATTATTTCCTTGGGATTGTGCATGAAATGGCACAGAAACTCTTTTCATTTTCACCTAATTAGTGAATTATAAACTAATATAAAGCTGATGTCCTCTTCCGCTTCTGTCCTGGTGACTTGCAGCAATCCTCAAATGATGTGTGTGTTTGCAATTCTTATTAAATAACTGTCTTTGTGGCATACTGCACTGTATGCCCATACCAAACAGCTGCAAAATGCCAAAGGACAATTACATACTTAAGTATAAAATTCACAAAAGATGCAAGTTATGAAGGCAAACTCTTACAGAAAAATATAAGTTTTCAGTTAAAGGCAGAGGAACAGTTTAGTTATATTCATAATTCTTAATGATTTTGTCCAACCACTGGACCAGGTATGTTAATATCTTTACCTCTATTTGGCCTCCACATAGACCATTAAGGTACCTATATAATTCATAGTTCTTTTTCTAATCTTTTAGTAATTGTTATGCTAACATCACAAAGAGGAAAAATTAAAGGTGTTCTTTTGTTGCTTTGTTGCTCTTGACTTTCATAATTTGCAATCATTTTACAATTTAAGAACTTATGAACTCCAGTTCGTTTTAGATATTTTTCACTCAGCTTGCTTCATTTTTTTTTCCATGTCATGTATTTTTAAGCAGTTGTTAATAAAACATGGACACAGCCCTGATAAAATGTAATCAGCACTCACCACTTAGGATTGAAGATCTACTTAACTTACTATACAGAAAAGCATATTTTCCATTATAGTCTGAAGATATTCTGTTTCAATCTTTTCTTTTGAAGGAAGGATTTGATAGCAAGACACTTTGAATATTTTCCTGCACGCGTATTCTCCTTGAATTTTGGTCTGAACCCCATTATCACAGTTTCTCTTGGCAATATGGCCCGTGGGCTGAAGATCTGAGAAATAGTCTCATGTATAATTAGCGCTGAAGCTAGTCAAGGGTTTTGAATATTAATATCAAGATCATTAAGTATCACTACAATCAAGTAAATGATCAGGAACTGAACAAAGAATTGTTTTGAAATGTTCCCATAAGCTGTTTCTGTTTAATTACAGGTTATAATGTGCAGTAATCCAAAGACTTTGCACTGTTTATTCAAATGATAAACTAAAGATATGTATTTCAAGACAGAGTGAAGTAAGTTGTAATCATTTTGAAGGAGGGGGCTGGCAAGTGGTTAACCAGTGGATTACTTCCAATCAAAATTGGTAAATTACCTAGGATAATTCAAGAGAGCAAAGGAAATCTTTGTCATTTTATTATTATTCTATTCTAAAGAACATCACTATCCCAGAACCCTTTATTAAACTGACAATCAGAGGAAGTAAGATATTTGAAGAAAATGCTCTTTGATTACTGATACTCAGTCAATGTGCAATTATGATGATTTTTATCTCAAAGATTCCTTAGATTCTTTCAAAGGTGCTTTCTTTCAAAGATTTTTCAGTTTAAGCTTTGAAAGATGAAGGTTTTGAAAGTTCATAGATCATACACTGAATGAAATAAATTACAGAATAGAGGTTCTATTTTAGTTACTTCCAAAACATTATAATGTACAAAATAAACAAAAACCCCAACAATGTGTATATATATATATAGAGAGAGAGAGAGAGAGACAGAGAGAGACAGAGAGAGACAGAGAGAGAGAAAGTAGAGGTGCTGACACCTAAGGAAATTTTTGCAGGTCAAAAAGTTAGCCTGTTTTTCCAGGTACATCAGGTGGTCTATTAATTGCCCCTACCAAGTTGTGAATTGCTAATTAATTTTTTGAATTACAGGCAATAAGAGTTAACTATCTAGATAAGATCATGAAGACTGGATAAACTGCGGTTTTCCTGAGAAAATTCAGTGAAGACATGAGGACATTCAGAAAGATCCTGAAGAACTGAGAAGAGTTTTAGCAGACAAGAGTTGAGAAAAAAGTGTAAGAGTGGTGATATTTTTCAGCATATAGAAAATAACTCTGTCACACTCACTGGAGACAAGCAAGTCTTAGACATTTAAACCAGAAAATATTTATAGTGCCCTCCCTTTCTGTGACAAATTTAAGATACTGCATTTTTTCATTCATAATACTGACAACCTTCCTCATTTTCCTCTGATAAACCCATGACTGGATAGATATATCTGCCAGGGCAAGAAACCTCACGTGACACTTTATATTACTTTATATTTCAGTAAATTCTATTTAACAGTCTTTAGTCTTTTTATGATGGTGCTAATGAGTCAAACAACATTTCTTTTAGTTGCCTGTGATGTCTGTATTACAGGTTTCTGAGAGGAAAAAATGTAACTTTTAGTTTGATATCACTTCGAATAAGGTTGGACCGGAAATGGAGAACAACTCCCACCTTCTGTTTGCCACGGGCAGAATTTCAGCAATCTAGATGGCTGCTAACTGTCATGCAGCTGATTGGGAAAAAAATGACAGTCTAATCACACATCTGACTGCATGCTGAACTTTTTTATGACAGGACATTCATATCAGGAACAAGGTGGCAAATGTACTACTGATGCCAATCCCCTAAATACATTTATATCTAATTTGTATCAAGGATACATTTCTGATTATGTCTTTAATCCATCAACTGCAGTTGTACATTTTAGTGCTTGTCCACCCTAATTAAATTAGGATTCTTTTAAATTTGATAAAGTATCTTCCAATCTAACCACATACAGTTCCAGCCTGGGAGTAGTACTAGATAAAGTTCTTGAGTGTGTGCATAGCAATACATAATAGTGCATTCCCTAAAATATCTGTGTATGTATACATGGTGTATTGATAATCAAGCATTTTTTTAGGGAAGGGAAAAATTTTTAGTAGAAAATTTTTCCTTGCTAGAATTCAAAAAGACAAATTTAATGCTAATATTGAGCATAATAACAAATTAATATATGTCAGCATCCACAATATTAGATGCTTTTGGAACCATAAACCCTCTGCTAAAATTCACAACCCTTCTGAGAATCTCTCCCTATTTTTCACCTTCACAGTGCCCAATAACAACTGCCATGATTTAGATATGCCCTAAATGAAGCAGTGCCTTTGTTTCCTTAAAAAATCTAAAATGTGCCTGATAATTTATTTCTTCTACTTAATGTATTTTATAACTAGCAAATGAGCATTTCCTGTAAATTTTTTACACACATTGTTTTAGAAATTTCAACAACTCCCCATTTCCAAGAAGCCAACACCTAGTCATCCCTTTGTAAGACTATCAGTTCTACCCTACATCCTCCTGGGACACAGAAATCCTAACTCAAAGTATGCACACATGGTGGATGTCAACTGGCATGTCTATATTTTGTTCTTGTTCTCTATTCCAATCTTACAGGATTTTTTTCTTCTCCATCCCTCCCTCCCTACCCGTCTACCCTTCACCACCATCCCCCTCCATTACTGAGCATGCAGCTGTTGTAGCCAGTGCTCTGTACTGGCTTCTGAACCTCTTTCCCAAGCAATAAAAGCTGATTTACAGTCTGTCATGGTGCATAAATAGTCAGAGGTTCATGATTTTGTACTTAGTTAACTAACACTGAATCATCCTTAGATATGGCTATCCTAAACAAAGGTGTGACATTTTCTCTGTTGTTTCATTTTCATTCTTGTTTTCCATATAAGGTAGGGCTTATGTATTATGAACTGTCTAAGTTCCAGGTTGTCGTGGTTCGACACTGGCCAAATGCCAGTCACCCACGAAAGTCACTCACTCACCCTCCCCTGCCACAGCTAGGCAGAGGAAAAAGAGATAAAAATTTAATGAAGGCCTCATGAGTTGAGATAAGGACTGGGAGAAAACACTCCAATGGCAAAACAGGCTTGGCTTAGGGGTACAAAGTGAATTCATTACTAACAGAATCTGAGAAGGATAATGAGAAGTAAAATAAGACCTTAAAACCACCTTTTCCACTCCCAGCCCTCCCTCCTTCCCACTGACAGTGCAGGGAGACAGGGCAAGGGGGGTCTGGTTGGTTTGTCACCCAAGATCTTCTTCCACTGCTCTGGGAGAGGAGTCCTTCCCCTGTGAGGCTGTGGGGTCCCTTCCCCGGGAGACAGTTCTCCATGAACTTCCCCAGTGTGGCTCCAATGTCACAAACAGCAGTCCTGCCACACCTGCTGGAACGTGACTCCCTCCCACGGGCACACAGTCCTCCCAAAACTGCTGTGCCGTGGCTCTCTCTTCCCACGGGGTGCAGTCCTCCAAGGACGGGCTCCTCCAGCCTGGAAGCAGGGACCCTCTCTCTCCACCAGGTCTTCCACTGGATCACAGCCTCCTCCAGCCATCCACCCTCTCCAGCATGGGCACCTCTCCCACAGGCTGTGGGTAGATCTCTGCATCCCCCATGGATCTCCATGGGCTACAGGGGGACAGCCTGCTTCACCATGGTACTCACCACAGCCTGCAGAAGAATCTCGGCTCACTTCGCTGTTCCTAAGACTGTCAAAGGGAAAAAATTCTCTGTAAATTACCAACCAAGAGGTGGCAACAAAAAAACCCAAATCCAGAACCCATTCCAGACTGAAGGGGGCTAACACCTAAAGAGATTTCA
The DNA here is from genome assembly GCA_013397865.1 of Struthidea cinerea. Lineage (NCBI taxonomy): Eukaryota > Metazoa > Chordata > Aves > Passeriformes > Corcoracidae > Struthidea > Struthidea cinerea. Next base: position 108,066 of record VZTI01004651.1, read on the forward strand.
TACTTATTACGAGGGAAAAGAGGGGAGTGCATTTTGGTATTGAGTAAATCTTATTATGGAATGTTTAAGGGAAGGGACGAAGACAGGGAAAGGGAGGCAACAAGTTGGATAAGGGAGGAACAAGTGTGGAAAAAGAGAGGGAAAAGGGATAAAAGGGTCCAGATGTGTACAAACTGGTTCTGGACAGTACACTTGAGTGAGAGACCTGCGTCTGGTCAGTGCAGTCTGTCTCACTTTCTTATCAAATTCTAGTCCTACCATTTTTCTGTCTGACTGTCCTGTCTGTTCTGGCGTGTGACAACACACATGAACCTTGAGATAGAAAGAAAGTAAGAAAGAAGGTCTGAGCTGCAATTGCTGGAGTAGGACCATGAAATACCCTTGCCTTGAAGATCCAGGTAACAGCAACTGGAAGAGAGAGGTACTGGGGGCTAGGTGCTAGATGGACTGTGTATCAAAGACCAGCTCCTGTAGAAATATGTGTGTGTCTTAGAGTGAACTTTATTCCTGACCATTTGGAGAGGAAAAACAAGACTATAGTATCTATCCTTCTTTTGTATATGTAGATGCCTGTAAAGTGCTGTTCTCTGCCTCTGTCAGCTTTGTGGTCAGCTGTGTTATTGCTTTTGTGTGTGTGTGTTAGACTGGGCTCACCATTGCTGCTCCGTGGGCTTGGGGACATGGAGCTCCAGCAACATTTGGCCAAGGACCAGTGAACCTCCCTTTGCCCTCAGCCCCGTAACAGTTTGCAACCTCTTAAGATTTTCAACAGTGTTGTGTTAATTATTATTATACTTATTATTATTAATTATTATTATATACACACTATAAGACTTCACTAAAAAAAGGAAATTAAAACAAAAATTGCTGTTTTTCAAGGATAAGTTCTTGCATAGTGTTATTTAATATGTTAATATTAATATGTTAATTAAAGAGGAAGAAATACTAAAAATCATAAAATATTTTCAATTTACTGTGCTGTTTCAGAACTTTTTGGTCAAACGTCAAAAATAGAGGTAACAGGTTACACTAACAGCATGGTTACTTGTGGAGATTGGAAAAGTATATGAAGGAGATAACAAAGTGTGAGTTAGCCAGGGAAATGCGAAAGAGTAGGGGAGAGAAAACAAAAAGAGAGATACGTAAAATGCAAGAGAGTCTACAAAATGAACTACAATAGTGAAAAACACTATAGCATACATATTGAAGAAGCTGCAGCAGAGTATAAGACATCAGCCAAAAAAGCCCATGGAACCCTGGGTTACAAATGAGGAGTCCCACAACAGCTGAAGCACCACAAAGAAAAGGGAGTTCCTCTTTACTGAGCAAAACATCCAATGTGCAAGAATGGGCAGCTCCATATACAAAATACTCCCAAGAAATTGAATTAAATTCAGAGCGTAGAAAAAAGAAATTTACAATATTAACCACATATGCTATTTCTGTTATCACTCATTCAGAACAGAATTTTTTCCATAACTGTATTGTCAAATATCTATTTCCCATATAGTCTGTTATTACCAATACAGTGTTTTCATCACACATAGGGAAAGAAAGGGATTATTAAAAAGTTAAATAATTTTGACTGCAAGATGTATGGTCATGTTTATAGGTCACTCTAGACATGAAAATATAGTTTTTCTGTCTCATCATATTTCTAGACTAATCTGGAAAAAATATACCACATGTGTTTTCTGCTATTATGATTGCTATATTCTTCTACATGTGCAAGGATTTTATAGTCTATATAAGGGATAAAAATGATTGGAAGTGTCATAAGAAATTCCCTTAGATAATGTGTAGAGAATGTGGATGACCCATCCCTGGGAGTGTTCAAGGCCAGGTTGGATAGGGCTCTGGGTACTCTGGTCTAGTGGCAGATGTCCCTGTCCATGGCAGGGGGGTTTAAACGAGATGATTTTTAAACTCCCTTCAAACCCAAGCCATTCTATGATTCTATGGCAAGAAAGAGGAAACAGTAACATGGGGATTTGTGATGTCTGAAGGGAGTGTCAGTGGTACTATGCAAAACTTAGGAGGGAGTGTGTGGGGGAAGGGGATGGGGAGGAACAAAGGGATATGGGGCAGACAAGGCTACGTGTAAGGTCCGGCTGTGTGCAGACTGTGGCCAGCCAGCAGGCTTGTCTGACCCAGCCCTGAGCCTCATGTCCCCAGGCTGCTCTGTCTTCTCCCTTAGTCCTGTGGTACCTCTCTGTGCTCCTCCTCACTCAGTGTCCCTTGCAAGTGCTGTAGGCATGAGAGGCCAGCTGCTGGGCAGAGCGTGAGTGGATTTGAGGTCAGAGACCAGCGTCAGCTGAGGGTGCAGGTACCCGGGCAAGGGGTGTCCACAGCCTGCAGTAAGCACAGGCAGTGAGGGTCTCCACAGTGGCAGCTGGAGCAGGGCAGCAGACACAGCCTGAGACACTGCCTGGTGCTGGCCGTGGTGTTGGTGGCAGTGTCTGTAAAATCTCAAAAGCAGTTGTGGGGAGGTCCACATGTGTAAATTGCAGCAAAGTCCATGCTAGGTCTGCTGATGAGCAGGAGGTGCCAGATCTGGGCATGAGCAGGCAGGAATGAGCTGCTTACAGAATTCCTCAGAAGAAAATGTGATGGTAGTTGTTTCTTTATTATTAGCTGTATCTATTTTTATTACCTTTGAAAATTATCATTTGAAGGAGCAGGAGTAAAAAACTTAGTCTGTGTAAAACATTAATTCTAGCACTTTAGGGGAATTCAGTCATCTCTTTGGTTTTTTCAAGTTATCTATTATATGATTTATTAGGTTATATTCCAAATATTTTTAACACCAGTTGATTTCAAAAGCTCAAATGCATTACTAATTTTAGTTTTTCATTTCCTCAGGTAATTTTAGATATTGCAAAATCAGTAACCATCTTATTTTATTCCCCAAGTACCATCAGCTAGAATATTTTTCTAATATTATTTTACTCAAATACTAGCCTTTTACAGAGGAATTAATTTAAATTCTAGCCATTAAAAAAAAAAAATCAAAGCAGGAGCACAAAGAGCATTCAAATTTATTCTAGAACAACCTGTAGAAATTTGCCCTATTTGCCAAGTGTTTGGGAAGCAATTACATCCTAATCTTGCATTGTTTGAGTAAAACATTTGAATTCTCTGACTGAGCCTTTGGTCACATGAATCTGTTCAATACCTGAGGTATACTGACAATTATGGTTTAGTAGATTGTCAGAAACACACCCATTTCAAGTGACAATAAATAAAACTTTGATCTGATGAATTATTTCTTTCAGAAATTTTCACATTTCAGCAAAGAAACATGTTCAAAGCTGTATCTGTTTTCAGCCTGGCACAGATTTCAAAACCAGAACTCCACAGATGTAATTCCTTCTTATATTTCCCATTCTGACATTTGCTTCTACAAAGAACCATAGCAGGAAACTAGAATATATATGTATTACTGCATGAACTATTTTTGTTACTAGATCAAACAGATCTGGGTGCTTTTTGTCCGGCTCTTATTTCTCCTCGGTCTATTCTTTCTGCAAAGGTTCACAGATGTCTTGATTCCCAAAACATGCACATATGTAAATAACACATGTAAGTATGCTAGTATAAATAAAGATCTTGTGCTTACTTATGATTTTCTTTGTCAATGTGCTTACTGTTTTGGGGAAAAAATTGAGGGCTTAGAATGCAAGATTTTGATCCAGAAGTGCACGAGATCTGAGATACAGGCAAGATTGCTACTGAATATTTTTGACTAAAGTAGGTTTCTGTCTTGTAGCTGGATTAAAAATCCAATGATTTATCTGTGCTTTCTGAATTTATCTTAGAAATTAATCAAGATGAATACATAGATATCTCGAATCCAGAACAGGAGAGATGAACAAACTTGTTTAAAAGGCTTATGTCTGTGTCAAAAAAATTGTTAAATTCATCTGAAATAGTTTTGTAGCAAAGAACTATGAGAACTGGGTTATTTAATTGTGTCATTAGATTTCTAAAAAAATTAGAGAGTCACTTTAGACTTAAAGCCAACATCACGAACTAAAAAATTATTGATGGAAAAATTCTCCAAGATTATATGCACATATTTTATGATGAGAAGAATAGGTTCCTGACAGTGGTAATTTCTTTCTACCAAGCATTAAGGCAGCCTACAATGTTTAACGCAAATACAGCATGTTTAGCCTCCCAGGTTAGGATTACATTTTCAAAGGAAATTATGGGCATTTTAGCCTTTAGTATCTTGTCCTAAACTATTCATTATAATTTCTGTATTCTCCAGTGTTCACATTCTTTATTGAAATGAAATATATTTTTAAAATTACTTTCTTATTCAAAAACCTTAAATTTAGTAGTTAAAGCACGCATTTTTTATTGTTTGAAAAAACACTTAGTATAAAACACATACAAAATGCTATATTTAGCAGACTTTCCTTCAGTAGACTTCTTTAAATAACATCTGTTCATCCACCATCTCAAGGAATAAATTGCTTCTTTCCTTTCCATTCTCAAAAATAACTTCCATAAAACCACTTCATTTCTTGTGAACCTAGGGGTATGTAAAGCTCATAATATATTTACATTTCATTCCATTCATGTAATTAAAATGTTAATAAAATCTCACTCAAAACAATCTATCAGAGAAAGAAACACTGATTTAGTTTTCATGGAGCACTCTGTAAGCTGCTAATCTTCCATTCTAACAATAAAATAAAGAATATGCATTAGAAGGCTGAAATGTTGGTAGATTTATCCACCCACAAAAAACTCAAGCACCTCCTGTTGTGCATTTTAATAAGCTTTCCTATATGGCCTTTTGTTTTCCTTCCTTTATTATAATATCACATTTCTTGAGGTACAACCAAATATGCTACTTAGTAACAATGCTATTGATAACAGAAATACATATAGAAAATAAATATTGAGGTTGAGGCATTATGATTTGATGTGTTTTCTTTAACAAAAAATAGGGTGAAGAATTTACCAGACTGCTCTTGTTTTTCCTGGTTGGCTGGTTGGTTTTCGAGTGGGGTTTTTTTGATTGTTTTTAGTTCTGGGCCTTTTTTTTCCTCCTGGATTCAAAATTGTTCAACTGAAGTCGTTGATCTCCAGATGTGGGATTTTCATCTCCCAGAGGCTTTAAAGCTGGCCACATGGCTAATTAAAAAAGGACAGGAAGTTAAAAAAGAAACAGGGCTTGTTCCTAGGCTTAGGAAGCATAAACTAAACAGGCTAAACAGAGGACAATGATGTGGAAAAGAAGGAAATAAAAGAGACAAGGTCATCAGACACAGAGAGTGACTTTATAACTCTCACAGCAGATTCCAGTCTTAAAGTGAGGAAAATGTCAGGTTAATACTTCATGAAAAATAAACAATTCACTAAAGAAAAAAAATATAAAAATTCTTGAACACAGTAAGACTATTTTTTTCTATGCAGTTTTATACTTGGGTTTGGTCTGTATCTAGTCATATCAAGAGTAAAGAATATTTTGATTTGGCTCCTAGTCTCAGGATAGACATCTTCCAGTCTGTTATTTGAATAAACTGTCTTACAACTGCAGAAGGAATGTTGTAATCAGAAATAGTTAAATATGGGAAGTTATCCTCATGTTTGGGCTGAAGACCTCATGATACTTTGTGTCTAGAACTAGTACCAAATAAAGACTTTAGATGTAGTAGGTGGTTGCTCTTCAGAATCAATATTGGGATTTTGTTTTGCTTAGCTTTTTCAGTCATCATTTAGGATCAAGAAGTTTAAACCAAGAAAAGCAACTCAAAATGCATCCAGCAAAAGTCTGTGACAAATAGGCAGTTCTTCATTGTTCGCAAAAAAGGAAAATTCAGGTTGCAATCTAACTGCCTTATCTTCCAAGGAAAAGTTAAATCCTTATCTGTGTGTGGCATATATGACATTTTTCTTTTCTGGGTGAAAAATTGTGTGGAAATATTTTGGCTTCCTGGCTTCAGAGATGGGAATATCATCAGTGTTAGGATTATCCTTCAATGTTTTTAGGTGGGTTTATTCCTTATAAGCAAAAAAACCAACCCAGCACAAACTGAAGGATACTTATGACAGAAATATCACTTTTAAAAAATGCATTTTTAACCAAATTTCTGAAAGCAAGTCAGATTTCTGTCTGCTGATTCTGGTGCTTGAATAGTTAATCTCTGCAGCAATAAATAATATTTCAGACTATTTGTAAAAAAGTGGTCATTTGACCCGATCCTATGTTTTTTAGTTGTACTTTATGATTCAGTGCCGGCTCATTTTCCATTGTAAAATTTGGGTACATAGAAGACAACAAACACCGTCTTTATAAGCACATATAATCCTTTCTATGTAAATGTTATGCAGTGTTCCTGCTATTCTTATCTTATTTTTTCAGGGAATTGTGGTAAGAACCAACACATTGTGGACTGCTCTAAGAGTGTGGACATGAAGACCTTCACATTTTTGACTCTCTAGGTATAACTGCAGGAAAAAAGTAGTTGAATTTTCTTTTAATTTTTCTATGTTGACATTGTTTTTATGCATATATTCTTGCATTCTACAAATTTTTCTTCACCTTGTGAAGTGTGTGTGAGTGGCAAAATAAAAAAAAAAGGCTTTTTCACCAATGATTATCATCAAAAATTTCCAAAAAATTCTAAGTGAGAATTTGTTCCATAGGCATACCAACTAAATTTGTAAGCTAGTCCTGTGCAAGATTTGTATTTTCTCTAAGTTTAGAAGGCAAAACAAACTTCATATACTTTAGAGCTTCTTTCAGTTTGCATGCTGGGTCCAGAATCTCTGTTTTTACTTTTTCTTAGGGTCTGCAAGAGTTCTTGTCACACATAAAACAAATTAATTATCTTTAAAGGCATGACAAAGGGTTGATTACTTGCTTTTCTACTTTTCCCTTTAAACCTTTTTACAGGAATTGTCTATGACCTGCTATCCCTGTTCATAATTCATTTTTTACCTCTTCCTGTACAATAAAATATTTAGCCCCCATCCAGTAGAAAATGGAAATGGAAACCTCAATCTTCCCATGAAAAAAAAAGGGGGTTGGCAAACCCCTTCACATTCTAGTTTCTTTACCAGTGACTGAAGACTGAAATTCCTTGGCCAGGAATGTCTGAACTCCATTTCATACCATCATGTGGGTCAGAAGTGATCAGTCACCAAGCACTGCCCTTCATTTCCGTGATTGCCAGCCTTTGAAGATGACAGCTTTCCAGTATCATTATCCAGACCACTCAGCACTCTGAGTGGCCCACTCCAGGTCCCATGAGCTTTTATATGGCTTGTGTCTTGTGATATATGACTCATAATTGCTTAAGTACTCCTTATCTGGCAATAAATTAAGCCAATTATCCGAGTCAAACCTGTTTTGCCAGTGACAATAACTGCTGAGTGATTTCCCCCCGTTCTTATCTCGACCCACCAGCCATTTGTTATATTTTCTCTTCCCTGTCCAGTTGAGGAGGGGAGTGATAGAGTGGCTTTGGTGGACACCTAGTGTCCAGCCAGGGTCAACCCATCCCAGATCACGTGTCCTTCAGCTTTAGCTTCTCTGTATTTGTCCCCAGGAGGCCTTCTGGAGTTATGTGTTTCTTTCCTTCATCTTTGTACATCATCTATCAGCTGCCCTTAACTTTTGTTCATTTAGGATATGATTTCTCTATAGAAAAGTGGTGAATTCTCTGAAAAACTAGCTGCACAGCTATTTCTCTATAAATACACAGTGTAAAAGGTGGGAGGTTTTATTCTTGTGTTTTGGGAGGTGGGAAGGGTTGAGTAGGACTGTTTGTTTGTTTGATAGCTTCCTCTCAGAACTAAACCCATTCTGGATTTTTTGTTGCTTTTTAAATAATATTAATTCACCATGTCTTCAAAACTGGTAATATCTCATTTTGTCTGAAGATTTTAAAAAAATTACCCTAAGAAAGGAACCTTGAAAATGTTAAACCATTTGAATTGCTTTTGAATCTATTTGTGCTTATGATACCTTTTTTTTCCTCTTGTCCTTGATATTACTCACAGATTTATATAAGTGGGCTTTGAAATAATTTGCCTAGAAAGATGTCATTTTACTTTTCCTTTATGTGGTTTACCACACACATGATTTATACTTCACTTGCTCTGATGATAGAAAGAAAGCCTTCACATTACAGAAGCGATTGTACAATATCGCGTTATTTTTCTTGGAAAAAGGGATGTCATGGCTGTTTATCAGCACACCCCCAGGAAGCAGACTAACTTTTATGCCTCTCTTAAGGTTAGCAATACTGTGGATCTGCAAGGATTATTAATAAATTTACAACTGGCTTTAAGTCTACAAAGTGCTTTATATATCATAGCTCACCATCACTATACCAATGGGAACAGGTTGATGATCTGGAGAAAATGGCTGCCCATCTCAAAAAATAATAATTGCTGAAAAAAAAGGAGAGCCTTCCAGTCAAAATTCACAAAGATACACTGTTCTGAAACTAATTTATTTTGTCTATTTTACATTTCTTAAACCTTTTCTTACTTAAAATCTAAAAGGAATAGGCAAAACTTTTGATGATGATGGTTTTCAAATAATGTGTTTTTCACTCTTGCAGCAATCAGGTTGCTTTGGGTAGGTTGGACTGAAGCTGGGTGACATTTGATATACACTGATTGCAGGCTGGGAAATCACTGTCTGGGAAGAGCTTGCATACATGAGACATTTTTATTTAGTAAAACACTGGGACTCATGCTTGAGAACTTATGCTGTGCTAAACTGAAATGGCCTAAGAATTTGCCCAGTGGTTACCCTAATCTATGTTCCAGTAAATTCCACTCTCCAAGGGCTAATAAACTGTAGCCTCCTGGTATTACTTATTATACTAATTTAAAGTGTCAAGGTGTCTTGGTGTGAAGGACTCTGTATCAAAATATCATTAGTCTGCTTACATTCAGATAAAGAAGTATTGGTGTGCAGCTCTCTTGACAAATAACTCAGTATGTCTCCTGTGAAAAAGGCTAAATATTGAATGCAAGAAAGAAAAAAAAAAAAACAAAACAAAACAAAAAAAAAAAAAAAAAAAAAAAAAAAAAAAAAAAAAAAAAAAAAAAAAAACAACAAAAAAAAA
>VZTI01004651.1:117179-168476 GCA_013397865.1 Struthidea cinerea
AAAAAAAAAAAAAAAAAAAAACACCAAAAAAAAAAAAACACAAAAAAAAAAAAACAGGCCACCTTCAAAAAAATTAAGATTGAGAAACATTGCTGCCATCAACTTCTTGACTCCTGTAAGCAAATTTTGTAAATATTTTTCCTAAATTATGTATGTAAAAACAATAAAACGTGAATTATAGCCTTCAATAATTGTATCCTGAAAGACCTATTTTTTGAATATCTGTATGTTGCTCTTCCTTTATGATTTCAAAACAGGACAGATTCAGACTTGAAATACAGTGAAGATTTTTAAAAATGACAGCTATTAACCAAGGCAGGTATACATTGTCACTGGTGCATTATCAGATTGTGTGCTGCAACCACTATCAATGGTGAACTTAGTATCATGAATAAATATTTTTTTCTGACATATTCTCACTGAAGGAAAATTTAATTCAGAAAATTATTTTTGTCTCTTTATATAGATCAGATAATGACAGTAAACACAGGTAAATCGCATAACAGATAAGAAAATGACTATAGTTTTATCTCAGAACACAGTACATATTCCATATTCCATTGTTAGAGTCAATGAAAGGCTTGTTTCAAAATTTATATAGTAAATAGATACTTTTAAAAAAATGTTTAGTTTTTAGTTATCAGACTGAGTCAAAAGATATGTGAATAAAAAAGAAGAAATTTCATTATTTGTGAAAATAAGTTCCCCATTTCCAAACTCTTATAAAAACATCTGTGTGTTATGTATAGTGGAGATGGCTTTAAATAAAAGAAAAGCCATGTTAAAAATGGGGTCAGTGCACCCCATCAAAGTGGTAATCTTCACATAATGACTACAGTAACAGGCACAGAGCACTCAGAGTTCCCCACAGTCATTAGAAATTATAGTGTAATTGACTATTCCATATCTTTAGAAAGATATTAGTCTGACTCTTTAATAAAATCTGCATAAATTATATTGCAAGAATATCCTAGGCCACATGTTGTGATTTTAAAAATTTAATCATAATTTATATAATAAAACACATGACCACTAATTATTCTTGTAAGAAATTATCAGTACAGCAAAATGGTGTATTGTTCAAACTAGAAAAGAAGTAATTCTGTATATGGAAAAGCTGTGTTACTCAGGTGCTTGCTTTTCTGTTTTAAACATAAGCAATCAATGGGATTTGCCCTTTTTCAGAACCCCTTAGAGAACTCATTTTATAAATGGCATTTGATAGAGGATGACATAAAAACCTATTACTTGCTACAGTTCACTTGCAGATATTCTTCTGCCAAGCCATAATTTAAGAGTACAAAAAGAAATTATATGGAAGATTTGTGTAAGACACTAGTGGTAGTAGCCAGCTCCACTTGTGCATTTGAAAAGCTTCTTTCTATCCATTTTCCACTTAAGTCATTGACGCATTTATATTTTTACTGTTTCTGATACTAAGCATAAAATTTAATGTGAGATGGACGTGTGCATTAATGGCCCTGATCCCACAGCCTCTCATCAGTGGCCGATGTAAGGACACATTGCACTTGTCTGGGGCTGATTCAGAATGAGAGGGAGGTTTCAGTTCTGACTGCAGCTCAGAAATGTCACTGAGCAGTTGTTTTTCTGAGGTCTTTTTATGTGTTGGGCTCAACAGTTTTATGACTACCGCTTATGAATTTCGGGCCTGTATAATTATCTACAAGATCTGGCTTATGAGATAGTATACCTGAAAGGGAAATTGGACTTTGCAAATTATGAACATATATCATAAAACCTGGGTTTGTTCCAAAGCCTAATGTAACTGGTGGAAGATTTTCAGATTATTACAATCAGCTTTGGTTGAGGCCTTCTCCTGTACTAATCGTTCCGCTAAAGTCAGCAGTGGAATTCAGAAACTTCAAAATTTCTTCTAAATTAAAATACTTTTTGGAAACATAGTCTGACATCTGTTGTCACAGACTAATCTCATTCTTCTTCTTTTCTATTGCCTGAGAAGTTTTCTACCTCCTTTTTATCTCCCAAATATCAGCTTTGTTTTCTAAGAATTTGGCTGTATTTCCTGCATTTCTGTTTTCTTGCCTTACACGATAAGTTGGTGCCCCTCTCTCCACTCTATACAGTACTAGTTAGGATTCAACATAGAGGAGTCACCTCTACCTTGGTGAGAGACCATGTGTGGTGGATTGACCCTGGCTGGATGTCAGGTGGTCACCAAAGCCACTGTGTCACTTCCCTCCTCAGCTGGACAGGGGAGAGAAAATATAATGAAAGGCTCATGGGTCGAGATAAGGACAGGAAGACATCACTCACAAGTTACTGTCATAGGCAAAACAGACTCAATTTGGGGAAATTAATTTAATTTAGTGCTAATCAAATCAGAGTAGGGGAATGAAAAATAAACCCAAATCTTAAAAACACCTTCCCCTGACCCTTGCATTCTTCTTGGGCTTAACTTTACTGATGAATTCTCGAATTTCTCCCCACCAGCAGTGCAGGGGGCAGGAAATGGGGGTTGCAGTCTGTTCATCACAAGCTGTCTTTGATGCTCCTTCCTCTTCAGGGGAAATACTCCTCACAATCTTTCCCTGCTCTGGTGTGGGGTCCCTCCCACATGAGGCAGTCCTCCAATAATTTCTCCAAAGTCAGCTCTTCCCAGGGGCTGCATTTTTCCACAAACTGCTCCAGCTTGTATCCTTTCCACAGGTTCACAAGTCCTTCCAGCAAACCTGCTCCGGCTCCTCTCTCCATAGGTTCTCCACTCCTGCCAGGAATCTGTTCCAGGGCAGAGCTGTATATGTAAGTAAAATCAAATAAATATATAATGTGGCATGGCATGGCATGGCATGGCATAGCATGGTGCTATTTGTACAAATCCTGACTGGCACTATTATTCTAACCTTCCAGGAGGTTTTGATAGCTCAGCTATGCAAATAGTTGTGCACAAGTCCAAATACTTGTCCACTGATCTAAAATCATTACTCCAGATTGCTGCTTCTTGGAGAAAACTTCTAAAAATCTGAGTTAATCTTTTGGGAAACCCACCACCAAATACCATTCTGTGAGGAATAAGTTTAAAGCTTCCCAGACAAAAGGCCTTTAAAGTAACAAGAGCAACAGAAAGCATATGATATTCAGAAACATATTCCTTGTGGTTAGCAGAATAAATCTGTGACACATCTGACTTTTCTAACAGAAACTGTGAAGGCATATTTTAGAAGAGCATGTAGAAAATTATGGTGGTTTGAAAATAAGTTAACTGTCTGGAGTGCCTACAACTAGTGAGTATCCAACGGTTCTTTTCCAGGAAAGAAATAATACAAAGTAACTGTTAAGCTGTTTTTCTTCATTCCCTCTTGTGCTATATGATTCCCAAGGAACATTCTGTTTATGTCAGAGAAAGTAAGGAGTGCTGGGGACACTGGATAATGACCTCATTTAGATGACCAACAGGAGGACATCAGTGTTTCTAAGTAGTCTGTGGTAGTCAGGATCATGAACAATTTACTGCCTAGAACTGGTAAGGGCACAGTTTAATTAACATATTGAATGAATATCTCATCTGATTACTTCTTTTGCAGTCACAAAAACAGTAAGGATGAGTTGCTTCCCCTTCAAAGTAATTTCTTCTCCTTATAGTGAAGACTCTTCAGTCTCTGCTGTAACATAGTCTCTTCACCAGCAGGCTACAGGCAGTAGGTTGCTCTGTAGCCAGGGCATCACTATCAGCTAGTAATCTTCACTGGAATCTGAAATCAACCAATGGAAGACAAATAATGAGAACATCTTAATCCAAAGAAGAAGAAAACAATAATTGATTCTAGTAGTATGACAAGCCTTGGAATCTGTTGTTAATTACTACACTGCAGTACTTTCTGAGGAATACTGTTAATCAAAGAGAGCTTGTGAAGTTCTTTGCTTTTGGACAGTACAGGATAAAAAAAATCTCCTTTCACTGGTGCTATTTTACTTTTTACTGTTTAATGCCTGCATGTCTACTTCTTAGTAATTTCCATGCTGAGCTATTGAAACTATTTATACTTTATTTATGAATACAAAATTACTTAAAAGTCTCTATCGATTAGTGATCCTGATTTCCTCACAGAGTTGAATTTTACAAAATTGGAAAAATAAACTGCAACATGTTAGTCAAAACAGTGTCAATCCCAGATGATAGGATCATTGGACCATAATCTAAATCATACTTATTTATTCTGTAGGAAAAGAAGCTCAAAACAGAAATACAGACTGACGTTTAAAAAAAAAAAAAAGAGGAAAAATGAATCTCACTAAATTTTTGGAGTGCAGGGATAAATACAGTTCACTTGTTCAGCCACATCTTAATGTTCCTTTTTATAAGATACTCAAATACGATAGCTATGTTCACTTGAATAGAACTCACGTAGACAGATCTGAACTTTTCTTGAAGGGGAAATGATTGATGATGTCTGCCACTACATGAAGGATGGGTAAGTCACTGTGAATGTTGTTTTATTGACAGTGCTTGAACCTTGACTGATCTCAGAGGAAAAACAATGGTTATATTATGTCACTTCATCACAAAAGGAGCTTTCATGACACTTTATAAATGATTTGTAACAATGCTTTATCACATGAATTTCAGATATTATTTTATTATTATTTATTATATTCAAATTCAGATAATTTTAATTAAGCATTGATTAACCATTCATGTTTATTGCTTAGAAAATGAAAGTCTTTTGAGAAAAAACACCATATATTATTTTTTTATGCTGAAGTTTTGATGTGTGCTTTGCAACAGTGACCACTACCAGGACTAAATTGCTTTTTGCATTAAAGTCCTTTGATAAAATTCTAACAAAAAAAAAAAAACGGATTAAAGTGAAAACTACTTCAGCTTCTTTCTAGATGAATATATCACTTCACCAGTAGTACAAATGTTGCTGCAATCAAAAAAAAACCAGACAATTGTTTTATTAAGGTAACCATGCTGATTTTTGCAGTATTAATTTAGCTTCTAGTCTGGACCAAAAAAGAACTGATTAGAAAGTTCCAGGAGTCCTTTTTAGCTAAGAACTTGTCGGTACAAAATTAATTAGCATATCTTGTGACTTCTGACAAAGTCATGCCTTAAGTTTATGCCCTCCACCTATGTTAAGCTTCATTTGAATCAAATGCTAAGCTCTTTAAATTTCTCTTATAACCTTTCCAAGGTCAGTTTGATTTTTCTTTGATCCATGCAGTGGACTTCAGCTGTCAGAAGCTTATCTATGACCAAGTCAGCTGACTGTGGACCAGAAATGGCACAGATGACTGATTGGTAGAGGAAGAAACCTTTCTCAATGTTCTTGAGCTATAACATCTCATTCACCATCCAGACTCTCTGCTGTGTGTACAAACACTGGATGTGCAATGCCAGTTCATGCTCCATATCCTAAAACAATATCTTGCACTTCTGAACCAATAAAATTCTATTCTTTAGTCACTGCACTTAAAAATTCATCCAAAGAGCAAAAATTTGTTTAGTCACATTATTTTTTAAAAATTTAATGGTTAAGATTTTTACATTAGCCCATCGGAGTTAATTTTGATGAGGAAATGCTTAGCATTTTGTCAAAAAGTATTTTTATTTCCTTGCTTTGTAATTCTTTTCACCAATGGACATTGATCTCCATTTATTTCAGGTATCAAGTAGACTTTTTTATTGAATAAAAATTTTTGCTTCAACTTTAAATGATGTTTTCAGAAGATTTTAATCTTTTGATGCCACTAAAATTTAATTTGCAGACAAAAATGCTTCTACTTACTTTAATTTACATTTGTTAAAGCTATAGATCTAGAACCCCACCTAACCCCTCCCCATCTAATCTCTGGCATAGTTTTGGATCATGACAATGAGCTCTGTTCCAGAGGGTACCTAGAAGAGGTATTATTATAGACTAAATATTATTCTTAATAGGTATCGTGGATGACACCAACCTTTTTTCCTCATTAAGAAGAATGGTGAGGGGGAGAATGAAGTGCATTTTATGAAAACAGGTGACTGGATCATTTCTAGTAATGTAAATGTAATCTATAGGAGAAATTAAGACATTTAACTTTGGTGAATTTAGATAAAATATTGTTAAACTGATTTTGACAGTTAAACAAGATAGTGACAAGTTTTACAGCGTGTGATAATGATTTAGGGATTTTGGTTTATGTTTGTTTTTCCTTGGGCTTTTTCACTCCTTCTCAGACCTATGAATTCAAACTGAGGTCGGAAAATTGGTCTATTTTGTCTCCTTTTTCCTGGACTCTCATCTGTAATAAGGATTTTTGAATCCCAATCAAGTATAATATCGACAAAAATAACACCTACATGAAATGGAGGGAAATCCAATGTCTTCTATAGCTGAATTAGTATTTTAGTGTTAGTTGTGGTAAAAGCATCTTTAGACAAAAAATTAATCATGATTTACCCAAAGAATAGCTGATATGTTAAATAAAAAGGTCCATATTGATAGCCACTTTTCTGACTATAACCACAGTTTTAGCAGTCCATTCCAACCCTTCTTCTGACAGAAAATTCACCTAGCAGATTGAATTTAATAAGGCAAGAACATTCATCTTATTGTGAAAATATCACTTGCAGTGCCACCTGCATTCATATTAAAGTAGTAACAGAATACTGCCTCTGATACCGTTCCATTGTATTTCATAGTATATAAAATATCTCAGAGGCAGGAAAGATTCTGTCAGATTCTCAGACATCAGTATAGATTGCCAAATAATCAACATATTTATTAATACCCTTATGAAAACAACACAGTTTTTACTTTTGTACTTTCCTATCCCAGCCAAAGTCCCTGGACAGTGCTCATACCTGAGACCAAAGCAGGTGAGCAGCTACTCTCGGTGACCCAGAGAGAATGGGAAGCAAGAAATCAGGTGGCTAACTAACTTACAGAACTTTTAGTTTATGATGCCTTTCCAGTTTATGTGAAAGGGATAGCACCTGACACAGACTATTTTCCCTAATATAAATGATCCTAAAGTGACACAGTTGTGCATCCTTAATGTACTAACCCAGATTTAGAGCAAAGAGAATGGAAGAAGTGTAGGACCATATGTAATTCGAGGCAGGGTACATGGTGGTTGAGACAGTTGGATTGTTCAACAGACAATTTCTGTACCTGAGCAACAGCCCCTGTGCCTGACATTTGGTGAAACCTATTTCTTCAGCCTGAATATGCACTGAAGGTTAGAAGAATGCTGTTTAAAATTCATCATATACTAAGATGGTTTTCCATGCACTCACCTTTCTAAAACACTGCAGGTTGCAAAGAAAATAATTCAGCCTTACAAGTGGTTTTCTGCCTCATTTTATGCACACAGTGTTGTTAGAAGGTTCACCTGAAAAGCAGGTGCTTTTTTAAAGTGGTTTGCTGTGTGAGTACTGATACATAACATTAAAGGGCTACATTTTTTGGAATGTCAATCCCAAATTAGATAGAAGTTTATAATGCTGATCTTAACTGAACACTTTTCAAGTCATGATTCATAAGTTTGTCATTTCTCATCCCAAGCGCATGAAAGATTTTTAAATCCAAACTTTGTGCTTAGGATTATTAGCATGATTCAAAAATGTAGAGTCAAAAATGCATTTTACTGAATTATGGAGCTGGATTTTACCTAGAGATCAAATTAAAAAAAAAAAATGTCTAAATCAAATTCTTCTGTGGATTTTTTAGGGAAAATATGTTATTCAGACTTTTAGAAGTGTCCATTTTGAGTACACAAACAAAAAAATCTACAGCAAAACATTGCAAACATCTGTGATAACCACTTCCCTCTTTATCTGGCCAATTTCTGGGAATATTTGTCTTTACCTTTTAAAATATTTTACATGAGAATAACTTAGCATTGCAAAGACTGGCCAAGTTCCGAATCAGGGTGTTTAAGGGCAATCTTTTAAGAATTGTATTTTAAGGACATTCACATGACAATGAGTCTTGCTGCTCAGCAACCTAAGAAATTAAAATAACCCAAAAAGGATTAAAAATTCAAATTCTGTTTCGAAATGGCATGCCTTTCTATCCTAATTAAATAATCAAATTAATAAAGTAGTAAGAAGCCGCTATCTTAATTACAGCTTTCATTTTATCTTAATTCAGGAATACAAGGATGTTACACTTCTGCTATTCTATCTGATACCTTGACAAAGCTCTGACGAAACTATGTTTTTCTAAGCAGCTTATACAGCAACTCAAATAGCACATTAGGAATTCACATTTTCTAAATGCATGTAGACAAACTCCCACATATACAGAAAAGCAGCATAAAGCCATGTCCTACTTAAATCTCCCTCTACTTTAATATATTTGCATAGGACTATATAATTATGTAGTTGTTAAATCTGAATACCAGCATTTTAAGAGTTTTTTCCCTGACTGTAGGACTATATCTAGTATATAGTAAAACCTGGAACATGAACAAAAGAGGCCTTTAAATGCTTCAGGATTTATTTGTTCTTATGATTTCCTACCTATCTTGTCATTTGTTTTTGTCTCTCTACGAAGTATTCTGAATTCCTATGAGTAGAAGTTTAACACCTACGTATTTCAAATACTAAGTCATCATGTCTTAGAATCATAGAGTGGTTTATGTAGGAAGGGACCCTCCAAAATAATCTAGTCCAAACTCCATGCCATGGACAAGGAACATCTTTCAATAGATCACATTGCTTAAGGCCTTATCTAACATGATTTTGGACACTTCCAGAGATGAGGCATCCAAATCTTCTCTGGGAAACCTGTTTCAGTGTCTCACAACAGTAATTTAAAAAAATGTCTTCCTTCCATCCAATATAAATCTTTTTTTCCATTTTAACCAATGACTCTTGTTCTGTCCCTACAGACCTTGGTAAAAATGCTCTCTCTATATTACTTATGACTTCTATATAAGTATAGAAAGGCTGCAATAAGGTCTCCCTTCTCTTTTCCTGGGTGAACAACCCCAGGTCTCTGAGCCTGTCCATAGGAGAGGTGTTCCAGCCCTCTGATGATTTTTGTGTCCTGCCTCTGGACTTGCTCTAACAGGTTCATGTCTTTCTTGTGCTGAGGATCCCAAAGTTGGACACAGTACTGCAGGCAGGGTCTCATAAGAGCAGCATAGAGAAAGAGAATCATCTCCCTTGACCTCTGGCTACACTTTTTTTAATGCAGCCCAGCATATGATTTCTAGGCTGCAAGCACACTTTGCTGGATCACATTTAATTTTTCATCCACCAAGATGGTGGACATCGAGTCCTTCTCCTCTGGGCTGCTCTCAATCCATTCTTCCTCCAGTCTTTACTGATGTTAGAGATTGACACGACCCAGGTGCAGGACCTTGCATTGTTCTTGTTGAAATTCATGAGATTCATACAGTCCCATTCCTCAAGTCTATCAAGGTCCGTCTGGATGGTGTCCCTTCCCTCTAATTTATCAGCTGTACCATTCATCTTGGCGTTATCCAAAAACTTGATGAGGGTGCACTCAATCCCATTGGTCTGTGTCATTAACGAAGATGTAAAATAGCTTTGGTATCCATATGGACTCTTGAGGGACATCACTGGTTACTGGTTTCCACTTGGGCATTGAGTCATGGACTGTAACTCTTTGAATGTGACCATCCAGTCAGTTCCTTATCCATCTAACATTATATCCATCAAACTCATTATCTCTCCAATTAAGCATCAAGAATGTGACGGGAGACCATATCAAAGGCCTTAAAAAGTTACCAGGTAGATAACATCAGCTGCTCTTTCCTTCTCTACTGATGCAGTCACATCATCCTAAGAAGGCCACCAGGTTAGCCCAGCAGCACAGCTCCCGATTTGCCTTTGGTGAAGCCATGTTACTATCTCTACTCACCTCTCTGTCTTCCGTATGCTTCAATATGACTTCCATGAGGATCTGTATCGGGAGGGGAAGTTGCTATTTGTGAGATTCTAGATTTAGAGAAGTCTTGGTCGGGATGGAGACAAATAAAGTAATGGTAATTTGTTCTTAATGTATATTGTGATCGTAGACAACTCTGGCCATTTAACCAGTGTGTTGGTTTAAAATCCAGCTAGAAAATAAAACCCACTCAAGCTGCTCCCTTTTCTCCTCCTCACCCCTTCCAATGATGGAGGAACAGTAGAAGAGATTATAAGCTGGAATCACAATTTAGTGAAAAATCGCAATAACCACAAAAATATTAATAAAAGAGTGTAAAAAAGCATTTCACCCACAAAAGGGCATTAACCACCAAACAAACCAAAATGCTTCCCAAAGACAGTATGCAGCGTGGTTATCCAGACAAAGGCAAAATGGCCACTGGCCTTGTTCTATGGCCACCTGATATTCAGGAAAATTAAAACAATATATTGGGAAGGCTTCCGTGGCTTAACTTCCTGATTCCCCAGCCTGAAAACAACAGAAAGCAGGGACAAAACAGAACCAGGAAGGCTAGTTTATCCAAATGAGGAGCTGTGCTGCCAAAATGGTGATTCTGCCACTCTGCAGGGGCCCTCTCCCTGGGGGCGGCCACAGTGTGGTGACAGCAATGGTGGTCCCAATCCCACACCCTCTCCAGAGCAAGCCTAGCAAAACAAAAAAAAAAACCAAAACCAAACAAAACAGCCCCAAAACCCCCAAAACAAACAAACAAAAAGAAAAGGCAGACTTGTGGTTTCTGGCCTTGGCTTTTTAACCACAACCCCCAGTGGTGTCGTAGGTGGTATTGAAGTGACAGTGCTGAAAGCTCCACCCCCTTGTCTCTGTACCCAGGGCAGTGAGCAAAGAATATTGAATTTAATTTACTCATGTAATAGTAGCCAGACAATTTAGACAGAATTTCTTTCCAATATGCACGTATAGCATCCCTGAATATTGAGAGCAGACAATGTGTGGCCAGGTTTATGTCACAGAGAAAGGGTGGCTGCAATAGTGAGCCAAGAAAATTTCTTTAGACTTACTTTAGTTCCAACAGGAATACTGGAATGGTTACCAACTGGTTTGTAGGAATAGCAATACAACCACTGAAAGCCAGCATGGATTTGTTAGGAACTGTAACAAATATTTTAAATAAAGGAAAAACAGTGATTCTAGAATTCATCTGACAAAGCCCACATGATTCTAGGCTGCTCATCCAGTCAATAAAGAGAACTAAGAATTTGGAGGGCAAAGTGTCCAGTTCTGCAAGTCAAACTTCACAAAAGATAAAGATGGTGCTGATTTGTTGTCCAGAGTACAGCAGGGAGAATGATCATAGGTATGTAAAATACAGCCTATGAAAAGAAAATTAAAGACTTATGTCTCTAGTTTACAGATGGACACAGAAGGAAAGAAAAAAATGAGATGACTACGTAAACATGTAAAAGGCTACTGTCATAAGCAAACATAATGAGAACAAAGATCAAGAGGTTTAATTTAAAGTCAGGGAGATTTATTTAATTTGAGAAAATCTTTCCGGTAAGAGGAG
Organism: Struthidea cinerea; assembly: GCA_013397865.1. Classification (NCBI taxonomy): domain Eukaryota; kingdom Metazoa; phylum Chordata; class Aves; order Passeriformes; family Corcoracidae; genus Struthidea; species Struthidea cinerea. The sequence continues at coordinate 128,634 of VZTI01004651.1, forward strand.
CAGTGGATTATTAAAGTAGATTGCCTGAGGAAACATTCTCTTAATTTTTGGAGAGGCTGCATAAACTTCTGTCATGTAACACATAGATATGTAAGTCATGTCCAGAAGCAGAAGACCAAAGTGGGTGATCTTCTGATGTGAGCCCTAGTAATCCATGTTCCTGTTTATCTGTTTCCTAATGATGAAGCCAACTGTTCTGATAAAATGATAAATTAAATTAGATATATTCCAATACATATTGAATTAGTCATGTATATCTATAGAATGCTTTCAGTAGTGACACAGTGAGCTATTTATATTAAGCAATGAAAGCTAAGACCTGTGTCAAACTGAACTGAATCTCCTCTAGCCGACACTAATCTGATCTAGAAGTCCGTTGTCTACATTTTTGTCTCTCCCATCTCTTTTTATTCTGACTATGAATTAAACCTTCAGTGTAAGAAAACTTTCCTGATGAAATTTCTGTGAGAGAAGTTTTGATTTAGACTGATCCCTACATCCTTTCTAAAAAATCTTACCTTGGAAGGTTCCTAGCCATTTCTGTCTACAGGTTAATATAATCATCAGCTTCTGCTGTTTTAGTTTTGTAAGAATATTTTTGTTGTGCAATTTTCTGAAGGAAAAATTGTATAGAAGAGGAAAGAAAAATACCCTGCTTATAACAAACGTCTATAAAATATTGTGCATCTTTAAAGATTGCTCATTTATTTAATAAATGTGGCTCTACTCTTGAAATTATTAAGGTATTTCTTAAGCCATGTACTTTGTGTTCAATTAGGCTAATCGCATCTGTAATGTTAAAACAATGTAAAGTTTCATAGACTTGAGATCTACCTGAACAGTTTTATCTCTGGAGGTGAAACACTGAAAGTTACTTAATATTCCTTACTTACATGCCACTATTTCAGTGGACAGCTTGGATTTCTTACCACTTTGCCTCCCAGACTTCTTTAAGTCTGTTTGGACAACAAAAGGTAGACTCACTTGTAGACCACAAACACACATCTCACTTTTTTTTTTTTTTTGCAGCATTTTCTTCCCTTTTATGAAATTTCCCACATAATTTAACAGATGGAGTGCCAATATTTAAGATCATAGTATGATTATGACACTGCAAAAGTTTAAAAGGCAAATGTTCACTCTTGAAAATGGTCGAAGGAAAAAATATAATTAAATAGTCTGCATGAGGTAAGACATTTCTGTGGTCAAGTGCAATAAGTGTCAGACGTCTGCCCTGAATTACCTGTAAAGAAGATGATTTTCATATAGCTTTCATATCTGTTAGTTAAAAAGAAAAAAAAATCAACATCTTGAAATATGAAAAATCTATTTTTCAGTGTTTGATAATTAACAGAAAATATTTCTAATTTGTGAAAATTAACAAAATTGAACAGTGTTTTGGATCAAAACTTGTGATAATTTTATAGGCAAATGCCTGAATTGGCAGTCACCACAAGAGTGTATATTAAATGACAGACACAATATTATTTTACTTTGAAAACTGCTTACTTTTTCTTCTCTGATTCTTTCACATATATTCTATCACTTCTAAATTGGGGTGATTAGCTCCTCTTTCCCTGGGGATGTTTTTAGTATATTTTCAGTTTCCCTTTACAATCCATATCTACTTGGAAGGTGGTAAGAACCTATTATTTTTGTCCAAATCAAATGCTTCTACTTAAGTTGCACTATTAGGAGAAAAAACCCACACCTTACACCTACCACTTAGTTCTTTGATATTGGAATTACAAAGTGTAGAACCATAAGGGCTTGTCAAATTTTAAGTTGCCTGGAAACCTTTACCTTTTCAGCAGCCACCCAAGAAAAGTTTTCTGACTTTGTTTTAAGGCAAAAGATATTACTAAACTTTCAGAAAATAAATAGTATTACTCTCATTTTCTCTGTACAAAATAAGTTTAGCCATTAATAAGACTTTCCTGAAAAGAAAAGGTCTTCAGAATGGTGAAGTCTTTAGATTTTAACTAATATAAGTTTCCCTTGAGGAAAAAAAAAAGGTAGGTTTTTTAATTATTAAAAATATTATTGATCAATAGCAGTCTTCAGGTAAGATAATTGAAATTTATATTTAAAATTGTAATAATTCAATATGTAAATTAATTTATGTCTTCAATTGATAAAGCAGGACAGTTCAAAAACTGGTATTGCATTTGCATCTGATTATTTTCAAGATTATATATTATTTTAGGAAACTCAAGGTAACAATCATAAATAATTCAGGAGAGTCTAACAACATACTTAGAATCAATTTTGTTTTCTTTTTTCAACTGTAGTAGTAATTGACTTGTACTTCAAAGAAACCCCAAACGGATATATCTACTATTCCTCATAATTTCTAAACAGGTGTTCTGATTTTACTACCAAAACAGGTAACATTAGTCAGAGTTTTCATCTTGTAGTTTCAGAAATCTTTGTTACTGCCATACAAACTGAATTTTGACCATCATAGGCTTCTCAGAGGGAGTGGGGGGAGGGAGGAGAAAGTAGTTAAATGGCTTTATATTCAGCTGACAGCACAAATTCATCAAGCATTTATTCCAAACATTGCAAAAGTCATCAAGCGCCTACTCATAAACACAGCAAGCCCATGGTGGAAGCAAGCCAGTAAATATAATTTTCCCAATCAAAGATATCATAGTGTTATTACATTCAGAAACTCATTAAGTAAAAGCCAGTCTCAAAATACCCACTGAAGTGTACCATTTAGCCAAAATGGATGTGGCCAGGCTTTTCACTGACAAAGTCTACTCTCTGATTCACCTTTCTGAAACAGAGAAGTCTTTCTAATAACCCCACTCTGAACTTTAAGAAACATGGGCGGAGGAAGTTCAAAGGGCTTGTCCCAAATTATTTCAGGATTCTCTGTTTTATACAGCAAATAAATCGGAACCTGCCATGGAAGTTCACTTCCAATAGTGCAAATCTAGTGCTTTATTTTTGTTCCTAAGAAGGACAGATATCCCTTCCTTATCTTATTGTTAGATTCTATGAATGCCTCAACTTTTCCATAGAAGAATTTTCTTTTTGTTATATTTTAATACCTATTTTTTGTGTCTTTCATTACCTATTATTTTATTTTACATCTAGGAGGTACATCTTCATGTGTGCCATGACCCTAAAGGCCATTTAGTCTTTAGGAGTCAGACTTGGCACTGTCTTACTCACCTCTTGCTGGTGCATATTTTAACTGTTGCTGAATTTTATTTCTTCTGTTCCAGAAGAAAAGTAGCACATCCTTACCAAGCCTTCTTGGAATAATGTGAACACATTATTCAAAGCTTTGTTTGTCTACAGATACTAAATGCATCATTTTGGAAATTACCTAGCTGCACAATAAAAATACTTAATTTTAATGGCTACCTATCTGTAGGTATCATAAACTCTATGGTAAAACACACAGAGCCCATGACAGGACTAAACTATCAGTAATTGCTACAAATGAATATGCTCTATTTTAGGGATTAGGAATTTTATTAAATAGGGCTTAGATAAGCCTCAGCAAATTATTTATTGGGCAATAATCCTTAAAACGAATTTACTTTTGCTGCTGGTTGACCAGTTATAGCTGTTTAACAAACCATTCATAATAAAATAAGTACAAGCATAAATGCTGCGTAAATGCTGCATAAACATCAACCAAGCAATTTTAAATTAACGTAATAATCTGTTTAGAATACTTAGTTTGATTCAGTGATCATAGCAGTCCTTTACAAGAAAAGAAAGCCAGCTAGTGTTACTTTGTTTGGCTTTATTTTGTTTATGTACTTGTAGGTTTGTGGGAAAAATACCGATATAATAATAAGGTCATGCAATGAACTTTCAAGTCAGAGATTTTAATGGATGCATACTTTTACCCCAAATAAGTATATGTTAAACCTGTTACAGGTTACTCTTCTGCAAAATGTCTTGAAAGGAGGACCTTTTCTTGGCTTCCAAGAGTTAGCTTTTCTCAACTTTCACATCGTCACTGGAGACAGTGAATCTCCAGCAGCTTCATTTACCTGATATGAAGCAGAGTACTACTGTATTAGCTATTTTTAGTTCCAGTCAATTAGAAGACCCATTGAATTTACATGACATGTTAGAAAATATCAGATGATGAAAAAATGTTTCTTAACATTTTTTGAAATCCTGAATTTTAACCATTTTGATGGATATTTTCCGCAGATAAACTTGTTTCAAGTTTAAATTTTCTTTTGGAATGTTCTGTTAAAAAATTATTACTTTGTGGATCTTTTACTGATGTTAACAGCTTTCTCTAAATTGCCCTTGAATTTTGGAACAGGGATTTGGATTTTTCCGGTGGATTTTTTCCTTCAGAAATGCGTGATGTTTTGTCTCTTGGTGTCTATCACTATAAAATTCTCTAAAACTTTGTGCTTGCTCGCATAATTATCTTTTGTGTTAAGAAAGGACTAAATGAAGGAACTGACTTCCTGAAGAGAACAAGGTAGACGGGATGAATAGATATAAGAAAGGTTGATCTTGACTAAAAGATGGGATAAAATTTCAGGATTTAACTTCTCCATTCTTTCATAGTTCTTTGATTTTTTTCAGTCATCAATGTGAGAAGACTGATTGGGAAAACAGGAAGCTATTATTCAATAATTTTTACAAACAGGACAACTAAGGAATTGCAAAAGTGCATTTGATTTTAAAAACAAGCAAGCAAACAACAAGAACCCCCAAAACAAAACCAACAAATACACAGACTTCTAATACAACAAATTCTGAATGAAGCTGAAGTTACATGTTTTTTTCCTGAAAGATTAGCTTATGGTTTTTCAGGGGCAAGGTGCTCTGAAATACAACAAAGGCTTTTAAGAACCACACCGATCACATCAGACAGGGTCATTCAGTCTTCTACAGTATATAGAAGATACTAATTTTGTAATGATAAGATGCCAAAAATATGTGATCATATGTTCTTTCTGGTGCTTTAGTTTTCCTTTAGACTTTCCACTGCATGTTTAATAAAGTTATTGGTCTATAGATACTGAATAGAATTTAATGCATAAGACTGTAATGCAGAGAGGAGACAAAAGGACAGTTTAAATACTTACGTCTTTCAAACTGAATAAAAACAAGTACTAATAAACTCTTCATATATTTAGGTAAAAAAAGAATAAGCATGGAATTATGAAATGAGAAAGATAACCTAAGTACAATTCCAAAATAAAATTGAACTGTGTTGTCACTTTTTAGGATACAAGCACTGTGGCTAACATGAAGGGGGAAAAAAAAGACTGAGGATTACAGGTGAAGTAGAATGAAAATATCCCATGTGCTCAAAATATATTAAATGGACAATGTCCTGTCAGGATTTTGAAAGAGGTGGTACTTGAATACTCAGGTTTATGAGCTTGATAATATGAGTGACTTTAGAACATTTTCTTGCAGAAAGAATTATATATGTAAATGCACACAAGCAAATATTTTACCCATTCAAGTGTTTTACGAATGGCAAATTATTTAGCTGTAACGTGGTATATTTCTTCAAAATTGACTGATTTTTCAGATGAAGTTAGCACAGAGAGATTAATCCTGAACCTAGACTTGAGGATAACTGATTTGGAGGTACACAAAATTTACTAGTTCATCTTGAAAAGAGTAGCTGATTAAGAAGTGGAAACTTTTTATTCATGCATTCATTGTTTAGAGGAGAAGATTCAAACAGCTTTTGTGACTTTGTGTTGTAAAGAAGTTCCTCAAGGATCACTTTAGAGTTGATCATGTTTAATTTCTTTGCCTAAAAAAATAGCTAGGAGCATGTTGGTGGAATTTGCTAATGGCACACAATTGCAAGGAATCAAAAGGTAATATAATGTGGATAACTGTGAGGAAAGAAGAAATCTGTCTTGTGAGAGTGAACAAATTTGGCTTCTGTAGCCTAATAAATGGAGGCGGAAAGGGAATACCTGGTTTTATGTGATGATAGTGAATCAGAAAACTTTGATGGAGGAAGACATTAGTTCAGATGGAGACAGGTCAGACGTCTCCCTTGTTATTGTTGATTTATAAGGATGTTGGAAATCTGTGACCAAAAATAGGCAATTATCAAAGATATTAACAGAGATTTTCCTTTCTGCTGAAATTATGTTACAGTCCTCCCCTGGCGTGGAATAACTGAGGTTTTTGTTAATATATACCTTGGGGGGGATTAGAGTGAAATTACAGTACATGACCTGTGTTGAGATATATAGATACATAGACATATAGACTTATAGATCATATATACACATATATGGCAGATTTATTTTAGAACAATTTGGTTGCAATGGAAAGGAGGTATATAGCCATTTTGGTTATTATCTACAGAAATATAGCAATATAAAAGTACAGAAATATCACTTAAGAAAGAAAGAAAGGGTAAGAGTAGATACTGGAAAGATATCACCATCCATGATATCTCATCAGTGATGAGACTCGATCGTTGCAATTTCAGTGTCCATTGGTTGAAGTGATGGTTGCTGTCTTGATCCATCAGGAGAAAGCCTGTGAAACACAACATTCAATGGGTTAATGTTCAGGTTCAAGTGGGAATGCCCAGATACCTCCCCTGGGGGGGAGTTCTACACTGCTTGATGCAATACTGCTGATCATGCACAGTTCTCTGGCAGAAGGCCCCAGAAATGAGTCTGGGGGTGTTTTGAGGGTCCCTAATGGTTCATGACTCCTTCTAAGGCTTGATGGCTCTATGCTCTGCTTAGTAGACCCAGTTATGCATTATAAGAAGGGATGATATCTTCAGGCTTGTGTGATACCTCCTTGGGGACATGATAAAAAGCATTATTCCACCTCACAGGATCAGCTTCTTATCAGCTTTTTCCCTTATCTGGCTCAAAAGACAACTTGCTGCTAAACAAAGGTCGCTTTGTTGTGGTTATACTCTGGTGGTGGGTGCACATCCCCTGTCTTATGCAGATCACCACACACCCAAAAACCCTACTCTTCCCCTTCGGTTGTGGGGTGGAAACGTCAGCTCAGCAAAGTACCTCCCGCTTTTGCAAATAGTTGATTATGTGAGTCATTAACTGTTAATGTTTCAGTCTCTCACATGCTACCACCCCCAACACTCATGTCCTTGCCTGTTGTATTAAATATTGCATAGCCCTGCCATTGTTCTTATGATTTATGATATTGAAATTCAAAAGAGCTTACCGATACCTTTAGTTCTGCATTGAATCATAGGTCATAATAGAATCACAGAATTTTTTAGGTTGGAAAAGACCTTTAAGATCATCTAGTCCAGCCATTAATGCAGCACAGCCAAGTCCAGCACTAAACCATGTCCCTAAGTGCCACATCTATAGATATTTTAAATTCCTCCAGGGATGGTGATTCAACCAGTTCTCTGGGAAGCCTGCTCCAATGTTTGACAACCCTTTCCATGAAGAAAATTTCCTGATATCCAATCTAAACCTCATTGGGTGCATCTTGAGGCCATTTTCTCTCATCCTGTCACTTGAGGCGTATCAGACGAGGCTGACCCTCACCTTGCTACAACCTCCTTTCAGGCAGATGTAGACAGCAATAAAGTCTCCCCTGGGCCTCTTTTTCTCCAGGCTAAACAATCCCATCTCCCTCCATCACTCCTCCTAAGATGTGTTCCAGGCCTTTCACCAGGTTCCTTGCCCTTGTCTTGAGGAGCCCAGATCTGGACACAGCACTTCAGATGTGGCCTCACCAGGGCTGGGTAGAGTGGGAACATCTCCTCCCCCATACTGTTTCTGATGCATCCCGGGATACTATTTGTTCTTCTGGCCAAAAGGACACACTGCTGGCTCATAACCAACTTGTCGTCCACCAAGACTCCCAGGGCCTTCTCTGCAGAGCTGCTCTCTAGTAGGTCAGCCCCCAACCTGTACTGGTATTTGGGGTTATTCCTCCCCAGCTGCTGTATGTTTTTCAGTGTTTTGTTTGCATGCATTTATTTAAAAAAAAAAGTAATTATATCTTTACATAAGTATAGCCTTTGAAATATGCTATTAAGCAAATCTGTCTCCCATTTATTTATTTCCACCATGAGTTTAGAGTCATCCATAAGGAGGTCAACAGAGTTTTGCTAATGCAAGTTAGAGCACAAATGGATAGTAGCTAGCTTTTCTAGCTGTTAGCACTATATGTAGAGTGCAGAGTACTGAATAGTGTTTTGTTTTAGTCAGATATATTGTGCATGAAGCAGTCAGGAATCCAGGAGCAGGGTATGGTCTCTAACAGAGCCATCTCTAGCACAAAACTCTAGCGAGAAAAATCCCACCCATTTTTTTTTAACCCCATTTTCTTATTCTTAACAAGCTAAACTTCTTGGTAGAGCATCTTCCCCCCTTCTGACTTGCCTTTAGCTTAAGGAAAGAAAACTTTATGTTATTATCTTTATAATAACTTTTCAAATTAAAAAGGGAACTATTGCAGTAATGCAAAACTAAAATATATTTTCCTAATTTGAAATTATAATAAGAAAAAAGGTATCATTAATTTGTTTTTATGTTCACTTGCTGTAATACCTATATGTATTTTATTTATATGTTTACATCAATACCTATATATAACAAATTTTTCTTAGTTTTTTTAAACCAAAGGTGATGGCATGAAAATAATTATCAAAAGAAAACATTAAAACTTTAATTTCTAAATTAGTACTATAGTCCTTCTCTTACTAATGGATATACAAGGTTTTATTTGGTTATTTACCGGGAAGCTTCAGAAATCTTTTACTCTGCCTCCCTGGCTGATGCAAAGCTGCCAAAAATCTCATGCTCCTTCTTGATATGCAAGATGGGAAGATTGTGCATACATCTGAGCTGGCCCATCTGGAAACAGAATAGCCACATTCCTATAATGCTTGCCATGATCCATTAAGGCTACATTGAGAGAGTATGAAGAGGTTTTTAATAATTAACCAGAATTATGGGTATATTGGATTAGGTCAGTAAAAGCTCATGGACATTCACAAGTACAATCAAAAGTGTTACCAGATCCATATGTATATGTCTAAGTGTATATTCAATCCTAAACAAAGAGGCATCAGGTCAGAAAAGTAACACATGAAGTACATTCTGTTAATAAACTTCTAAGATAAATCCTGCTGCCAGTAGAAGAAATTATTGTTTTTCATTGAATCAAGTAAAATCAAGGTTAGAAATTTTGTACAAAAATTACATGGGCATTAACTTTCTACTCAACATTAAAAACACATCAAATTCCAGAGTGTAGGGGAGATCCAGCAGGAAAACAGAACAAGACTAAAATTCTCGTGGTGTGAAACTGGATAAATGCAAATTATTTAGAAGAAAAATTGACATTTCAATAGGATAAAAAATATATAGAAGAGATCCTAAGATATTATAAATGTATATAATTTATAATAGCTGTTTCCTGGAAATGCTTCAAACAGGAATTGAAGGTTGAGGATGTATAAATATAGTAGAAGTCTTCCTTGACTGAGTTTTGGTTGCAATCATCCATAGGGAATATTTGATGACATTATAAAGTAGTCACATGATTCGAGTTTTGTGATGTTTTATTAAATATGTGTAATTCAGAGTGCTTGTGTTAGTATGCAACATTAACAATGGCAACTGGACAAAAAAAAAAGAAGAAAAGAAAAGGAGTTCTGCGATATCTGTCTTTGCAAAAACTACAGTGAACAATTACTATAATGGAGATTTCTTGAAAATTCCTCACAGCAGGGAGTTAGTTTCTGAAAGAATAACTTAAGTGGATAATGGAGTCAAGACTGTGGAGAAAGAACTGTATATGTTTTACAGTAATCCCTTTTAATTTTGGCTTTTTTTTTTTTTTCCCCAGCACCTAACTAACTAAATATAGACAGATTTAGCTTGTGAAAAACTTCCCTGGAGTGGCTGTTTTGATTCATCACAATACACCACTTTCTTTCCTGAAAAAAAATTCTCATCCATTTGAAGCGAAAACTTTAATATGAAATTAATCCTACCATAGAAGTTTCCTTTATATATTTCTGTTTGACTGTTAATACTGTACATATCTGTGAAATCTACCCATGCTTTACCACAGTTAGTGTACCTCTCTTCTGTCCACTAAAAGTTTTCCCTTTTAGTGAGTGTTTCAGCTTGTGCTCATCTGCCTGATGGTGAACAGATGCGTTCCAGAGTCCTCAGAGAATTAGTTGATGTAGTTGCCAAGACACTCTCCATGGTATTTGAAGTCATGGCAGTCAGGTAAAGTCCCAGCTGACTTCAAAAAGAGAAACATGGTACCCCATTTTAAAAAAGGTAAAAAAAAAGAATCCTGGGAATTATCAACCTACCAGCATCACCTCTGTGCCTGGGAAGATCATGGAACTGGAAGCTATGACAAAGGCACATGGAGTACAGGGAGGTGCTTTGAGACAGCCATCATGGTTTCACCAAGGGCAAGGCCTGCCTGTCAGCCTGGTGGCCACACAATGAAGTGACATCAGTGGACAAGGGAAGAGCTACAGATGTCATTTTTCTGGACTTCTGCAAAGCCTTTGACACAGTCCCTCAGAACAGCCCCTCTTTAAATTGGAAAAATAGGGATTCAGTGGATGGACTGATAGATGGATAAGAAAGTGGCTGGGAGAAGGGGGAATGGCTTTAAGCTGAGAGTAGGTTTAGTTTAGACATTAGAAAAAACTCTTTACTGGAAGGGTCATGAGGAAATGGAACAGGTTGCCCAAAGAAGTTGTGAATGTCTCATTCCTGGGAGTGTTCAAGGCCAGGTTGGACAGGGCTTTGAGCAACCTGGACTAGTGGAAGGTGTCCCTGTCCTTGGCAGGGGATTGGAACTAGATGATCTTTAAGTCCCTTCCAACCTTACCCATTCTATGATTCTGTGATAGAACTCCCTTTCTGTTGTTTTCAAAGAATAATTAACTGTCCACATCCAAAGGAAAAATCCCACTGAATTGATGTCCTCACTATAAATTGTCCACTTGCAGCCAAAAAAGCAGGAATACACTGAGGAAATTCACAGGGAATGAGTTGAGGAGTTGGAAGGAAGAGCCCTCCCATTTAGCTATGATTTACAGTACAATATATTTATTTACCGTATAACAGGAAGTTAGAAGGGCTTAGGAATATTTCTTGTTTGCTTTCCTACACAAACCATCATTCTATTCTGCCCAATGTACTAAAGAAAAGTATTAAAACCTGTTTGTCTCCTTAGTAGTGTTTCCTCAAATTCTTTCAAAAAGTCTAGGATGGTTTTGCATTTTCTACCAGTGCTACCCATTTACCCCTTAAAATTGGCGGGGTTGTTGGGTTTTGTCCTTTTTTATGTTATTGTTGTTGTTGTTATTGTTGTTGTTGAGATTTTCTTGAAGAGCATGTTTTCAATGAGATTAACTATCAGAAACTTCTACAGACAGTTTTTGACAACTCTTGTTTTGAGGAAAGAGTTCTGTTCACTAGTGATCCATTATTGTGTCACTCATATTTTGTTTTTCTAGCTTATATTTCTCATCAAGGTGATTATAGATTGCAAACAGGAGTTGTCTTCCTTGTCCCCACATCGTATAGCAATTTTGGTATGCATATCTATGCCCATAAAAAAAAACCCAAATAAAATTTATATGCTATGTTTTCTTTCTATATACATATAAGAGTTAAGATAGAGGGTTATGCACTTGTGTGACACTGTTGCCTAAAATTGCTTTTCCTGGTTCTCTGCCATGGTTTAACTGTCTTATTGTTTCAACATCCCAAAAGAGAATATTCCCTAGTAGCTTGATATCAAATTTTTGTTTGCATAATGTTTTAAGTTACTGCTTATGTACATGAGTTCTGCATGTTGTAATATAAAAAAATAGAACAACGTGCCTGTTATGAATACTTTGCATAAGAAAGGAAGGTGTGTAATCTGAGTTAACTTCCACAAGGTATACAGAGTATGAAACGTACTAATATGACACTTTTGGTCAGTTTGAAAAAGCTACTGTTTTCTTGAAAGTGCAATAGCCTCAAATACATCTCTAAACCTTTTAAATGTCTCTTGAAGAATATAGGCATCAAGAAATTGCATTTATATTGCATGTTTAAAGTTGTGTGCTACAGAGACAATTGCAAACAGTTGTTTTGCTTCTAAGTTGTAAGAGTAATTTTAGCTCCTTTTATGTATTGAAGCAACTGGAGATGATAACAAACAAAAATAGCAGTGGCTAACATCCCCAGATTTGCACTACCCAGCAAGACTTGATCAGAAGAGAAATTGTGATAGCTGTGAGATCTCCTCTTTGCAAAAAAATGGAGTTAGGAGCTTTTGGTGAACTAGTTGAAGAAGATATATAGCAGAATTGCCTACAGAAAAATCTGTAGAGGTAAACTCAAAAGCATGAATGAAGGCAGTGTCCACTTTTGATAATTGTTTCTCTAGGGAAAAGAGGGTCTGGAGTATGTTTTTTTGTATGAGGCACTTTATGAGTTTCCCCTATTAGATCAACCCTGCTAGATGCCAAATATTGCTAATCATTGTGAACAAGGGAGCAGACATGTGCAGAGGGTGAGTTAAAATGGACGTTGACAGTGGATGTCTTCTGCGCACACTATGCCATGCTAGCAGAGACATTAAACTGTTACGATAGCAACTGTGGGATTTGTACTGTAATCTGCCATTAGCCAGAGATTGGCTTCCTTATCCTTCTATGTATACACCTTCTGCAGGAATAGCATCCTTAGGAGCCCTAGTAAGCACCTCTGTGAAAAAAATAAGTGTTGTCAATCTTTAGCTGACTTGCATGTCAGTTCATGAGCCTGATCCAGAGCACGTCTGTTTAATGGAGACCACCAGCTTCTCCTGTATCCATGTGAATAAGGAACCCAAGGTTCTTCTTATATTTTTACCCTTTGATACAGGAAACAGTTTGATCTTCTCAAGTATTTTCTTTCTCTGTTTCATGCACTATTTCAGAGAGAAAGGATAGTATTTAAAATGTTATATTTTAGAATAGGTTTGTTGGCAAGCAGGCAGACTTAAAGCCTCCGGGCTATGCCTGGGCGCGTAGTTGGAGTGTTCTGTCCGTGTTCTCTTTTTGGGAGCGTTTAAAACTAGGATTGATGACACAACATAAGATATTCATTCAAAGAAAATCCTCTTTATGTGTGGCTCATCAAGAATAAAATATATGGAATTATTAATAAACTTCTGTAGAGATCCTGTTTCTGGGTGTGTGAATCTGGTTATTGCCAGCAAACATTAGGGGAAAATAAGTTTTGACTGTTTTAAAGCACAGTTTTCATCTGAGGCTTAGGTCAGATAAACCATCTGACTTTTACTGAAGAAAATCTAGTACTAATTATTTACTCTTTCTTTGAGAATTTTATATGATTTAATGCAGCTTGTAGGATAGAAGAAAACATGCATGCTGTATCACAGAGTGACAAACTCTTTGAGTAAAGCTTGGTAACTAACCAAATCCTTTATAATAAGTTATAAACATCATGCCAAAATAGTTATAGAGAAAGAATTATTAACTGTCTGCTTATCTCACTTTTCAGTGAAAAAGAAGAAGAAAAATTGTGGGTCATTGCAGAAGGCTGAATGTATGTGGCATTATTATCAAGTATTCTGCTAGCTCCGCATTACAGAAACATAAAAAGCTGCAGAAATTTCAGCTTTTGGGGAGGGGTTGGGGAGAAAAATGAAGCTGTAGAGCAAATACCTGCAAAAAGCATGAAGACTGGAAATGAGGTTTCAGAATAGGAGTGAACTTTCAGAAGATGACTTGTATGCAGACTTCCCTTTGGTAGGATTTACAGATGAGCACTGAATAGGAAGGCAACATCAATCTGATTCCCAAAGAAAGCCCTACATAAAAATTATCATTTGTTCCAAAAGAAAAGGGAGAGTTTGCCGGGGAGGGGTGAGGAGGGAAGCACTGTGCTATTCCTATCAATATCTCAAAAATAGGCTTTTATTCTTGATTGTACCTCATGTTGGTGTGAATAAAGAAAGCAAAAATCATCAAGGCAAAGATTTCAAGAAACAATCTACGTCATTCAGCCTTCCTGTGACTAGGAACATGGGCAGAATATTAAGAAGAAAAATGCTGTCATTAATAAGCTACGAGGAAGTACATGCATACAGAGTACTTCTACATTCACTCTCAGGTGGGTGTAAAGGCTTATGTTGCAATAATAAGGACCCAAGGATCTGTCCGTAGATGTTTCTCAGGAAGCATGGCACTGAACAGAGGAGGAAGGAGAAGGGCAGGGGAGGAGTGGTAGGGGTGATAGTGTCAGTTTTCGAAGTTGTTACACATAAGTCACTGGCTCAGCTCTTGGAAAACATACCTACTGATAACAGAGTGAAATGCTCAGGTGGATCTGTGGTGTCCCTAAGATAATTGTTATGAAAAATTATATGCATTTTGAGCCTGGAAGAATGAAGAAGTAGTGAAATGGCATAAATCATGCCACAATAAGAAACCAAAATCATCTGCTGTGAGCACACTGGGAGTTTATTAACTTGAACACGAGTTTCATTTGGTTCCTGTGTCTGGCTCTAGACACGGAGGAAAAACAGTCTTAAGAAGGAAAAAAACAAAAGAACTTTTAGGCATAGTTTGTTTGGAAATACTTGGTTTGACAGTCTTAGGACCAGGAGACAACTAAGGAGCTATTTTGTAGCCATATAAACACCTCAGCAAAGCCTACAGTAGCATGCCCTGAGAGGAAGAAGATGGAATTGCCTTCTTTTTCTTCCTGATTATTTTTCCTATTTTGCTACATCTAAAGAAAAAAAAAAAAGAAGGTTTTATATACGAAGGCAAATCATCACAGTTTTAACAACATAGTCATCTGGAGGAAGATTTTGAAGACATTTTTGAGATGAGTTCTCAGAAATCTGTTCTTTTTTTTACTTTCTGGAGAAGTAAAAGTATTGTTAAGCAACCTGGGCACTTTAGATTTTGGAATAAAAGTTATATGACCTTAAATGAGTTCCGTCTCTGTATCCCCAGGGGAAACTCTTTTCATTTGCATGCAATTACTCTTATACTTGTTTATGTTGCAGACTTTAAATGTTCATTGTGAAATCTGTATCAGCAAGGAAACATTCTGGATTCACGGAACAGACACTAGTAATCCCACACTGCTTGGAATGTTGCCATATCTAGTCAAAAATATTACAATCGGCAAGATCAATGAATAGCATTTAAGCAAGACATAACTTAAGACTTTTTAAAGTAATAAATTGCTATTGTATCTTCTGGCAGAGAAGATCAGGCCTATTGTTACAGGAAAATCTGATGTATTTCTTAGCCTTCAATAGAGGCATTGATCTAGGTTTAAGAGTTTGTAAGCACTATAGTTTGCTCTGCTGTGGTATGTCACTTAATTTTCTTTGCACTCTTTTTCTTCAATTCTCATAAGAGACAATTATTTTAAGAAGATCTGTCTTGGTATGGCTCTCTGCTGATATTGATACTTTAATAGCCTAAAAGGTGCCTTGCCTGCATTGGCACAGCTAATGAGAGACCAGGAACTTGCCTTGCTTTTTGCTCCTGTCAACAGAAGTCTAAGACTTTCTCCAAACTGTCTCTTCTGTCTTCTTATATTTCTTACATTCCAGTAAGAATGTGATTTAATTAATTTATTTATTTATCTATTTAAATATATACTAAAGAACCTCCTCTACATTCAGGACAAGTCTAGTACTTTTGTGTTTGTATTAGTGAGTGCAGAGGGAGGCAAAAGAAGCATTTGTTGGGGAAAGAAAAAAGTTTGGCCATTGAAAAAGATCTGTCTGTTTCACACTTCTTTCATGAGCCCTGCTCAAATGAAGAGAAATAGATCCAAAAAGCCATTAATAATCATTCTGTGGGCTTTGCTGAATCCCAGCCAAGATGGCAAGGAAAGATATGCAGTGTAAGTAACTCAAAGTTGTTATTTAGATGTATTTGTTGAGCATTCATATGTAAGAGAAATGAAAAGAGATACTGTAGTAGGGGCTTAATGTTATTTTATGTGGTTGTTGGTGAATAAAACTCTCATGTGAAATATTTTATTCTCTCTTCCTAATGAAAAAAAAAGCCAACAGATTTTGTGGCTGCTAAAAAGGAAGTTTAGATAGACTTTTTGCATTGAAAGGAGGCAGAAAGTGTATGCATGAAACAGTGTTTTGTATGGACATATTTTTAAGCTTCAAGTTTTCAGCTTAAGGAAGAACAGAAGGAAAAAGAGTGTGGTCAATAATATTTATGTCATTCATTTAACACATTTAGGGGATAACCATTACTTGACACCAAGGAAGAAGTAGCATATGGCAAAAATCTATTGATATCCTGTGGCCCTACTATATTGATATCAGATGTGTCTGTTTAAATAGCCTCTTACATATGTACCTATTGTACCTATTACATACGCTGTAAAGAAATTCAATACTGAAATTTTTGTGATCAGTGTTTAGCACATCTTATGATGAAATAAAGTGTGCTTTAATGCCTATTAACCTTATACTTCATGTAATGAGTTTCAAACATATTAAGATATTAACATGGTAGGAGGACTTCAACGAGATTTATCTGTCAGTTAGAGTTTTCTGAATTTGCCTTATCATGGCATGGACTGGCTCTAGAAGCAGTATAGAAAATCCTGCCTAGATAACATTGGGTTGTTTCTGGATTTTCTTTTCTATTAAGAGTCTGTGAATAGGAAACATGACTCTATAGTAAAACAAAGTACTTTGAGAATGTCAGAGCATTGCCACATTGCCACTACAGACTTAATTTTAGGCTATCACTGGGTTGTAGAGAACTTTGGAATTAACAGTATTTTAGTAATGAAAATATACTTCTCCTGATCTTTTTTATAATCTCAGGACTATGAAATGAACTAGCAGAGGGTCTTTAAAGTCTCAGCTTTGTATCCGTTTAGATGAGGAACCTTATGGTCTCAAGTGGGAGACTGAGGTAGTTCATTTTACTAACTATAGGCTATGTAGAAAGACAAAGTGCTGCAAACCTAGAAGGAATTAAGAAAGAAAAAATAATATATATCAAAGATAGCTTCTGCTGTTTATATTTGGAAAATATCTTCATGGACATAACTGAAGTTTATGCTATAATTTGTCTCTTTGCTGCTGATAATAGCAACAAAGTGATATTAAAAAGAAGGGAACGTCAAAATTTTGTTTCTTCATTTTTATTTTAAAGTTCATTATGCAATCCATGGTAAGGTATAACTGGAAGGACTATCTTCTTTCTTAATGTTACCAATAGCAAATAAAAATAGTGTGCTATATTTGTCATTATCCTTTTAGAATGAAAAACAAACTATTGAGCATGTAAAAGTAACAACTGAAAGCTAAATATAATTTTATCACAAATTGTTTGAAAGGAGAAAGAATGAGTGGTGAATGGCTTCATCCAGAAAGCCTGTCATTTAGACTAAAACAAATAAAAAAGAAATCCCTGCTTCCCAAAACAAGCAAACACAAATGGACACATCTTTTATTTTGCTATGCCTGAAATTGCTGTCCAGAAGGCAGTGTGGTGACCTCTGCTCTTAGCCGTGATCATGGCATCAAAAAGTGTCATTGTGAGAAATGGGAAAAGCACACAAATTCCATCAATGACTGAGTGGACACACACAATACAGAATGTGCTTGTTACAGAAAAAAAAGTTTGACACATAATTTGTTAGATAAATGCAACCACAAGCCTGCCACCTGGTACCCTGCTTTTTAGTTTTATCTTTTTTTTCATTTTTGTCATTTCTTCAGATGCTGTATAGCTTCTAGTCATCTAAATCTCAACAGCTCTAAACACTGAGAAGGATATGTGTGTCTGTAAATCTATATATAAATATAGACATACATAAGCTAACACACATGAAGAAGCGAGCTGTAAGTGTGCTGCTAAGACAATGGCTTGTGGGTGTAACTGGGGCTGTCCAGCACTCTTGCTCATTTATTATTGGAGAGTGTGCTGTAACAACAACTTCATTTACAAAGAATAACATATCAGGGACAGCTGGTGGTGGCACTGATAGTGGTTTCCAGAGATTTACAACATTAAGCCAGAGTATAAATCGTTCCTGAATTCCAGGAAAATGGGTTGAACATATTCTTGTTTAGAACCATCTAAGAAAACCCAAGGGTTTTGAAAAGACATTTTTTAAGTACACACTATGCTAATATTTGTCTTGTATTTGGGCTGTACAATCAGAACATATTTAGGTGTTACCTGATATCCTGTTGCTTTCAACATTCATGTATTGAACCTTCACTCTCAAAATGATAAATATGTTTTCAGCACTGGACTTTTATGATAATTACCTAAGACAGATGCTAATTTTTGTAGACTGGATTGTAAAATATGCTTTTCTGAAGATTGAAAGTGTAACAAAATGCTTGAAGCAGTCAAATTCCTATTAGAAGTAGTTTTCACTGCATCTCTACATCTTATAGTCTGATGCTATTTTGTTCTGTAACCTTGACAGAAGTATAAGCTGACTATCTTTTTTACTAGTAGTGCATCTGAGGTGTATCAGAACATTAAAAAAAAGTACATCTCAGAAAAGTGCTAGATGAATGCACTTGTCACTCATTCACTGGTGAAAATTTTTCTGTAGATTGAAGCAGGGCTTAAGTAGCATTGCTGCAACCCTCCAGTCACATATAATACAGCAGATGGAAATACTGAGGTCTACTTTCTCTGCTGCTGTTTCTCTAGTTACTAGTAAAAACAAAGTGATTATAGCATGCTTGAAGTGTTCAAAACATTTATTCAGTTTATAAAACTGCATGAAAATATGTTTTCCAGTGTATGGAAAGTCCTTAAAGAAAGCATTAGTGTATTGTTAGCATGAATAATCTTTATCTGCCTTATTGTTCAGAACAGTATTGCATGGAAATTGTAGAGGAGAATAACACAGCACACAAATGAGACAGGTTTGGGCCTTCAGTCATATTTGCAGGACATCACAAATATGGTATGGAAAAGACTTTGATAAACACAACGTTGTCACTATGGTCACTGTGCTCAGCTCCTAGATGGAAGATGAATTGGACAGAGTTTGATATTATTTGATATGTTAGTATAATGAGATGAATAGAAATACTTACCAAGGGAAGCACTATCCACTAAGTGTATTGCATCATATCCTAAACATTTTGATTCAGGATATCCTGTCTGGAATAACTTCAAATATCATCTTCATGATCCTATTCAATTTATTCCTGCTTTCTACTGTTCTACACACTTGGGAGGGTCATGAAATTCTCTTGGTGGACAAGACACCGTTTAACTTGTTAGATTTCTGATAGGACGGAAGGATGCCCTTGGAGGGCCTTCTCCAAGGAATTTTCCTATCCTCTTAACACTGATCTTGCAGAAATATTATTCTATCTAAAGGAAAGGTTCTGACTGACTTGGCTGATATTTTATTTCCAAATTGATCCATTCAAGAGAATATGATTACTAAAGATTACTTTCAGAGTCAAAAGGCACTCATTGTAGATTACAGCATGGGAATTTGGCCTATGTCCTTAATATTTCTCCCTTTTGATGGGACAGAGAGAAAGGCCATAAAAATGGCAAACTTGATCACACCAACAGTGATATTTCTCATGGGAAATACTTTCCACAGATAATAGTATCTAAATGATGATAATATCTAAGATTTTCACTTTTTTCTACCCAAATGTTAGGTGTTTGACTGGGATGTGATGTTGTTCAACCTATTTTGGTGTATAACAAGGCTTACTATTCCCTTAAATAGATACACACTTTGCCTTCAGGGCTATATTTCACTCACATCAGGTGTTATGTCAGGTGATTCCAGAAGCAGTGAAACAAAAACTACTAGAAAAAAAGCAGAAACCTAATCTGTTGCTCTGATTTTTTTTTTTTTAGTAACAATCATGCACTAATTTTTTTCTGTAGTCAGATGTATAAGAGAGTTATTTCTTCCACAGAAAACCAGTGGAAGCTGGAAGATACTCTGGGAGAAGTGAGTGCTAGCCATCACTCTTATCACTCAGTTGCTCTGTGACCTGAGGAACCCCCGTTCTGTACCTTTAATCTGCTGAATGAAAACCCTTTAACAGTGGATGACAGCTGTTGTGCACTTCATGCTTGCACTTAAACAGCGAGAAATGCCACATTTCCACTGCGGTTGCATGATCTGGTTATGGGCTTATTAAAAAAAAAAAAACACAACAAAGTAAAACAAACCAAAAAATGTTTTAAAAGCCTCTGAGCAAACTGACAAGAACTGATTACATTATAAAACAAAAGTTTTCATGCAAACCAAATTTAACACTATTGGGATCTTCCATCAGAAGATTAAGTGATCCCTGAAAAGATAAAACTGGAATTAATCCGGGGTGAGCTAGTCAGATGGTTAGGCAGGAGCTTATTACAGTTGTCAAATGACTAGAGATCAACATGTTGTGATGTCACCCTGGGAAATAAAGCAGAACGTGCAGCTTTGGAAGTAACAGTTTACTCCTAAATTTTTTGATATTTGTCTTTAAATAACTGGTTTTGAAATGGCATAATAATTTCAGGACAGATGTAGCTTATCATTCCCCCCATGTTTCATGTGCATAAATACAACCCTGCATGTCAGCCTAACTGGAAGTTTGTTTTTTACTAATACTGACTTATTCAAAACACAAATGTCGGGAGAGACATACAGTGAAACTGCAAAATTTGGGATATTCCCATTAGTAAGAAAAGAGACTCAGGTATTGAAGTTTCTGGACTCTTGATGTTGACACTGCTAGTATTGCTGGTATAAACATTTTTCAGGCATTATCTTCAGGTGTGTCAAATATCTGTCTAACAGATCTTAGTAGATCTAAACAGCAGAGCACAGGTACCTGGGATAGGATAGGTCACCATCATCCTTATAAGTGTGCAACTGCCATTCTCAACCTTTTAATCTGTGATTAGTCATCTAATTGTGCGTCCAAATTTAGTTGGTGCACTTTGCATGCATAATTAATTGATTTCCTGAAGATCTCTCCTAATTTTTAATTACTGCTGAAGCTAGCGTTAAATATGGAATGAGCCAGTCTGCACACCAATTTCCTTAGAAACTGGATGCAGACAGCTTGTGACAGGCGTGAGTATTCGTGGAATACAGGAACTGGCTGCTGTCTAGGCTGGGATATGTGAACTTAACCACAAGTTCAGGTTAATTCACTTACTGTCTGACTGAAGCAAAGTCATTCAGTCTTAATTGGTAACTGAGGCATTGCTGAAATACTGGCATAGAAGAAAACTTATTACATTTAAAGGAACTCTTCTGAAGCTCTTGCCATTTACACCTGTAATTATATGAAAATGTAAAAGCATAATACTGAGTGATAGAAACTTTTATCCAACCTGAATTTTGGTGCTGAAATCAGAAATGGTATGACAGTTTATCTGCCTTACTGTGGTGTTTTTTCCATACCTCGTTAATCAGATTAAAATCTCTGCATGCAACAATTATCAGAGTAGCAATACCACTGAGACAAACAGGAGCTTTGCCCAAGTAAGGACTTAGGGATTTGGCCAACATCTTTTCTCTAGTTCATGCTTCTTTGCGAATATGAGGAATTTTCCCTTTAAGTGTATATTCTAAACCTCCACAGTTCAGTCAATATACACTGGAAGCAGTACTAACGCTAAACTAATGCTCTTGGTGAAAGAACATTTCATTTTGCTAACAAAAAGGTCACAAATTTGTTGAATATGTCCCTATTAGCAACACCATATTTCATTACCCTTTCTTCATCATCTAACAACAAATGGCTTTAGTAATAGCTTTTCTGCTGTGTTCCAATTTTCATCTTAAGTCTCTGCTCTGCTTCTATAGAGCAAATCTTTCCAAACCAAAAATGGAGGTCCCAGTTCTATTTTCCTTTTGTTCTTTCTTGCCTCATTAAGTTAAACTCTTAGTGTGTAAAATAACTCGAATACGCTCCACTAGCCTTTTCCAAAGCAAAGGGTCATGTTGGTCAAACAGGAAAACACAGCAGATACATTTTACTTGAATTTACTTACATGTTTACTACTTCTGTAACATCCCAAAGCACTTCAAAAAGTTGAACTGCATTAAACCTTCTGCACTGTAGAGGATGCATATTCAAATTCCAAGGAAGTAAAAATATGGAGAAGGAACAACTAGCCCAATCATCTACAGGAGAGCTGTAGGTAAAGTTTAATACCTACAGTTTAATAATGTGCTTACCAAGTGATATACCTATATTCTATATTTCCAAGACTGTACTGGGACTTTTCTGTTAGGCATTTTCTCACTATAATCAAACATCCATTTTATTTTATTGCCACTGTGGTGACAGTTGTTATCCGCAGGGTCATAAAGGAGCTAGAAAAATTTGTGTGCCACAGTTCAGTACATGGACATGGAAAGGAGTAGCCTGCAGTGACCTATCTAGACTGTCTAATACAACAGATAGAGAAACAGGGTAAGTACAAAGCCAAGGAAGCACAGCAAGTGACCAAGGTCATATGTTTAACTAGGGTTTCCTCTTGCTATTGCCAGACACAGATATTTGGCCACAGAGACTGTTGGGATGACCCAGTAAAGCATCTCTCGGTTTTACGTACAGCTTCTTCCTGTTAGTATGCTCAACATAAATTCTTCTGTTTTAAGTAAGAAAATCTGATCTAGGTATTACGTAAGGTATTAAAGGAATTTTCTTTAATTCTCCTTTCATGAATGCACTACATATGCTTGTCACTTAAACTTATCTAATATTCATACTTTGATTTTTTTTAAAGAAACTGTGAAAATTGTTCAAACAAAAAGTTCAGTAAAGACTGCAGGTTTTGTTTTGTAGTACTTTTTGGTTTTTATATTACGCCAGGTCTTTGACTGAAAGAAAATCGACAGCTTTAAACCAAAAAACGATTCTGTTTTTAAGATGAATGCACCATCTTGATGCAAAATTATTTTCTGTTCATAGAGATGTAGTTAGTAAATGTTTCCTTCCACTTATCTCTTGTGCTGATATACATTCCTTTCGCTCAACACCTCATTCTACACTCTTCTGTCTTTAAAGAAAATTATATCTGTTCACATTTAATTATATTCTTGTAATAGAAGCCAAACTTTAAAAGAAATTGAGAGTTCCTTTGAGGCAGATTTAACTTCTTTGAACTGTAAAATCTCCTTTGTCCTCCCATGGAGCTTCAAAACTGCATCAACAAGCATTAATATACTCTTCAGTAATTCAACCCTTACTCAGATGCACATTATTACACTTTCCTTTTTTATCTGTGTTTTGCTGATTATTTACTGTATTCAGCTATCATATTTTATGCATTCATTTATAATTTAGAAGAAAACATATGTAGGGTATTATGTGTCCTCATAACTCTATTGATGAAATACGTACCATATAAAAAAAGCAGTATCTTGTACTGACAATCGTCAGTCTTCCATTACAGCCAAGAATATTTACTATGTTATTAAGACCTGCAGTGCAATTCTAACTGACATAAGAGTAAGACTGTTAATATATCTAGAGGATGTCCTAACAGTAACTTTATCTGCAGGGTGTGAAAGCTTCTCCATGTGTGTAATAGATACAGCTATACTAATTTCATCATTGGCTTTGGATATTTGACTTTAACTGTGTAAGAATAGAGACTTGTCCAGGTGTTTTATGCAACTGTGGGGTTTTGTGCTAGAGACAATAAAGTTTATCTTGCTGTCTTGTCTAACCTGCTCTCTTAAATTCCAGACAAATTCTAGTGCCATTTTGCACAGAAAATACATTTTACACCCAGCAGCATGTGGAATTTAAGTTGATGGGTCTATTTAGGCTTCCACTCAGTGCATTTATGAGATTTGGGATGTCTCTATGATGACCAAAAAAGAGATACTGAACTATACTTGTTCATAACTATCATTGCTACAATTTTCATGTACTTAACTCTTGTTCTGAGTTTGCAGAGAATCCTTCCAGACTGAGATCAAGTCTGACTGATGCTTCACCATGCAGTGTGAAAGTATGGAAATGTGATCTCTTTTAAGAAGCTTTTAGAGATTTTGCAATATTTTTAGTTAAAGCTTTCTTTGTGATGCTTTCTAATTTCTGTTTCTAGCATATAAATTCATTAGTGTAACATCATGGAATGTTTACTGGAGGAAAGTTTCAGAAACTAATTGTGAGATTGTCTTAACAGCTGCTGCTGGTTACACAACTCTGATTGTGCTAAATTAGGAGAAGATTATATGTCCTGCTAATAATGCATCTCCAACCAGCTCTTTTCACATAGATTGGACCACCAGTCACACACTCTGGTTGTGACAGCGTAAGGCATGAGGAGAAATTTAGCTGGGTACATTGCATGTCTTACAGGATTCTACAATGTATTTCAAAGGTTTCTGAAGTCATACTCTGAAATCCTTCTAAAACTTTCTGAAACCAATTTCATTTTCCCCCTCATTTAAACATAAACATGAATAGAGGTTTCATGTCCTTAAGAAAATATGCAGTATTGTACATCTGGGATGACAAGTTTTTGAATCCCTGAAATTCCATACTCAGTATAAAATATAATTTCAGAATGAAGACTAATAGACATCACGTAGCAAATTAGAATTCAAAATAAAAATAAAATTAAAACTGAAAGAAAAATACAGCCCTTGCTATAATTACTCTTTGTGATCAATGGCAAACATATATCCACGGTTTGGGGTGAAATTATTATAACTCTTAGACTCTTGCTCTTCTCAGCCAATAAACATTAATTGGTTTTTTGTCTGGTTGATTTTCTGCATGCATTTCTTACCCTTCCTGAGTAATCAAATTAATTGACACAGACACAACTCTAAGATTCTGAATAGTTAGATTATCTTATATTCAAAAATGAAAACAAAATTGGGTGCAGTTCTGAGTTTGTTTATATGCCCACACATAGTCTTGCATATCTATAATATGTATATAATTGCTTTTAAATATATGACAATATCTCAAAGAAAACCCCTTCAAAATATTATTTTCCTTCAAATTTCCTACCTTAATATAACAAAAATATTAGATTTTTTCTTCATATAAGAAAGAACAATAAGAACAGTGACCATGAGTGTCCATCATATTACTGATACATAAAATATATAAACAAGTCTATGTGTGTATGTATATATGCATGCATGTTTGTCCATACTTTTGCTTGTTAAACTCAGTAATAGATAAAACATCTTTAGGGGCAGAATCTGCTTGTTTTTACGATAGCTTCCTAAGGACCTCATTGGTCTGGGAGCTCCTTGTCATAATGTAATAAAACTAGGTTCAGTTTTGTTCCAAATAATATTTGCCTTTACTTTTCACACTATTCTGTTCATTATTTTGAGGGCTGGGCAATATCAAGCCAGCCTGTGCTGAAGAAATGTGACCAAGAGAGAACTCTTTGCTCTAAAGAGCTTATAATGCAATGACTCACAAACTTAGTATTTATTTCAGGGGCATGACCTTAAAGAAGTCATTTGACTTCACAGAGATGTTTCTGTGTACTTAAATTGATGTGTCATGGTGGAGGATTCACACTGACTCGAGGCTGCTGGCAAATTTAGGTTGATATTTCCGAACTGGGAATCAGAAACATGCTATGAATTCTCTAGTCCATTTGGCTAATTGAAAAGTCAGCATTTTATCTTCTGATACAGCTGTAAAACAGAGAGAATGGAAACTGTCTTGTGTTTGCTTTTAATTTCTGCACATTCTAAACATTAGCAATGTCTTATACACTCTGTGTAATTGGGAAGTACTGCAGTAAATGAGATTCTTTCATCAGTGAAAAACATCTATATTTGTCAAACAACTTTTGAAAGCTTCTAAGTGTTATGAATAGAAATGCAAATATTTCAGAGGATTTTATTTTTAATATAGTGTAAATATTTCTTCACACCCACTCAGTTATATACCTATATTATGATGCTGAATGATCATGCACAAGGAGTGCAATATTTTAACTTTGTAAACAAATATAGTACATCCCTCTGATAATGAGGAAGCGACAAAAATGGAATTTTATTTTTTCTCAGTGTTTTAGTGACAATGCACTGTGCTTTCATCTGAAATGCTGGGGTACTACACAGATTGAAATTCTCAATATCTACTAATCTAAAAAGGTCATTCATATTTGCTTCAAGACTAAGATTCAATGATGAAATATATTTATTGGTTAAATCTGGGCTCCAGGAGCATTTAGAGAAGGACATCACAAAATTTCCCATGGGTATATCTTGGTAATGAAAGCCTGCAGTATTGCAAATGTATGTTGAATATGGTAAGAGTCATGAACCTTTCTTTATAACTTCCTTAAGTATGATGGCCATTTAGCAGACACCCATCACCAAAATTAAAGAAAGGAAAAAAAAGAATCCCCACAGTATGTTGCTACAGAAGAAGTCAGCTAAAAAACAGCACTTTATAATTTTAGTTATTCAATTTGTGACCATAATTAGCCACAGCAGGATCTACTGAATGGATCTGACCAATCTTGTTTTTGTTTTCCTTTGTCAATACTCTATCTCAGCTTTTGGAAATTTCTGAGAAAGGAAGAGAGTACAGCTGAAAATTACAAGACTAAACTTGCTTTGCCTGAGCAATAATTATTCAATTACCTTAGACTGATCAGGTGAAATGAAAGACCTATTGATCTGGGTACATATTTAGTTTCAGTATCACCAAATCCCTATCATAAATATCAGTTGATGATCGTTGCTTTTAATTTTTATAAAATGAGTGACTCCCATATTGAAAGTTTTTTCAAAGGGTTTGAAACATGATGGTGGAAAATAATTTATTATATCCAGAATGAATGATAGCATATCACAGATACTAATTTGTATATTCTTGTCTCTTTTTTTTTTTTTTGAGTGCAGAGTACTATTATATTTTTGACAGTCATAACAAAAGAACAAGTGACAATATTTGAAGTGCTATAATTATTCATGACTTAGGAGGAAGAAAGCCTTCTTTCTCAGTCCATGTTCACAGGCCCACTAAAGCATGCACTGTTAAATGATCAAACATTCCAGTCATACTTGGGGAACAATTTAATATGTGCTAAAGTCAAAGGGAATCTTTCCACTACTCTTTGCATTAGCTCGTTGGATCATAGAGTTTTTAGGATAGGGACTGTCTTTTCATTAGGTATAGACCATTCAAGGCAAATATGACCTCAATCTTGGCTACTTAGTAGAGATACTTTTATCATAGAAAATAGTAGCAGGTTTTCAATCCAGTGTGTGGCCTATGTGAGGAAAAAGGAAATATATAGCAATGCCTTAAAATATCTCCATTTTTTCTTCCTCTTTTCAGTGCTAGGTGAAACCCCAATCTGTTTTTCATTAACTTGCCCTTGAAACTCACTTTAATAGTGCCAATATCAGTTTAACAGATAATCGTACATGATTTTATCTGATACCATAACATTCTTGCTTCTTTGCTAATTGATCCCCATTGGTTATTTTCTAACAAAGGTTTGAATGAAACACAGTAGAATAAATGTCAAATACTGAAAGGCAGTTCAAATAAAAGTATTTTGCAATACTTCAGACTTGTGATTAATCCATAGTATTCCTATAGATTGGAGTTTGTTTACTGGCTAGCACCAAATATTTACTGTAAGGTGTATTAGTTTTCTTTTTTATTTTTTTCCATACTCAGAAGAAGTATAACCTATCAAAAGAATATGCCTTTTGTCTGGAAGTCTGAATATTTTTAGGTCAATTGATTCACATCTATTGCTTACTGTGCATTATTAGGTTAGTCAGCTACTGACAAATGTAGCACAGATTCTAAATAAGATTATTTTTATATCACTGTTTACCAATCTGAGTTCTCAGCTGGGATTAGAGTGATTAGAAAGCATAAACCATTAAAAAAAAATCATGAAGATGTGTTAGCTTGTGGCAAACCAGCAAATCTGTTATCATCTTCAGTTATTTTGTCTATTTTTAGAACAGAAAAGTTGCCTATGGCTGAAATTACTCAGTAGAGGCAAACAGTAGACACACATGACACGTCCATATCAAGCACAATGTTCAACGTAGAAATTAGATTTTGAGTGCTGGCTGGATCTGGCTGGCCTCTAGCACAGCCTTCGGGTTTGTGTCATCTGCACTGACAGACACAAACGCCCAAGGAGTTGCTCTGCCAGAAAGGAACACTCAGAGACCACTGTTCAACCCCCTTCCACCTCTGACATATCCTTACAATGTCTGGCATTGGCCAAAAGTCAATGATTGCCTGCTTCGAGATACTCCTGCCTGAAGATATCATTCAATTCCTTTATATTGCCAGAGAGAAGAAGGCTGTATTTGTGAGAGGCAAAGCGTGGAATGATTCAAAACGTTTTTGTGATAAGAATCTAATGCTCCTGCAGCAAATCGAGTCAGGTCCAAAGGGATCCATAAAAGGGAGGTTTTGCCTTATTCATTAACAGCTCAATGTATACAGATAAATTGCTGTAAACTGTTGTTAAAAAAAAAAAAGGTTGCCACTTGTAACAAAGAATGCTAGCCTTGGTTAACAGAAAAACAGTAAACTGAAAACTGAGAAGCAGATGTGCTAACCATTCTGTTGACCTTGCTATGATATGGCAACACCTCACAGAGTGGCAGAATGTGTAATAATCTGAATAATCAGATCTTTTAAGCCAGAACACTTAGAAATGACCTTCTGAATAGACCTTACAAGCTGTTAGCATTGTTCAAATGTATCAGCTTCCATCTGAAAACCTGATTCCTCCAAGTCAAACTTGCAAGTGAAAACTTCTAAAAAAAATTTCTGTGACCTTATCAAGTCACATGTCACTTCATGTAACCTAGGGTCTTCAACTTGTTTGTTCTATTTTTTTTATTACTCCTATAGATGCCTAAAACCCCAGCTATGCTGACTTCACTCTGCACATTAAGTACGACTAAAAAAGTAGTCCACTAAGAGCTAAGTCATTTCTCTCTTTGTAGTTCTCTCAAATTATTTGATGATAATACCAATTTCTAACATAGAGTATCAATACAGAATTGCCATAGTCACTGTGATCTCCCAAACTGCAAAGGTCATCCCATGTGGAGGCAACAGCAGTAACAGTTGTGTCAATGCTAGCTGTTGTTTTACATTTCAAGGAATCCAAGCTTAAGAAATTATCTATGTAAGTTATCATCTCTATATATATCACTATCCAAAATAGCAGGAGAAAAGCTTTTCTAAAGTATTGAACCAACAATTATTCAAAATGTGTAGGAAAATTCATGCACACTGTGTTAGCATTTGCCACAATGCAGCATTTCTTTCCCACCTTGCTAGCTTAACTGCCTTAGTTGAAGTAAAGAGGAAAACTTCAATTTTTCCACCTTTGGTCCTGGTGAATGAACTTTTAAAGGTGCAAAATGTTTTATGAGTTATGAAAAAAAGCGATAGAAATCCACCGCCACCTTTGTGCTCTCTTGATTTCACTGAGTGATCAAGGGCTGTTGAGAGACAGCTGCTTTGTCTCTCCAACAGATACTGGGGTGGTTGAGAACCAGAGCTTGTGAACATGAGGCTCTCCTATCTGTCTATAGAGGGCTTCTCCTACTCAGTCTTCCTGGCCAGGCGGCCCGTAGCAGACTCCCACTATAATGTCACCTGTCCCTGCCCTTCATTTTTAAACCTCACTCATGAGGTCTCAGTCAGATCCTCATCCATCCCCAGGCCCAGCCCATGAACTCCAGGTGGTCACTGACAGAGAGGGTGACACATCCTCCTTTGTGTCCCCTCCCTGTCCTTTCTAAAAGGGCTGTATTTTTCCACTCCGACACTTCAGTCATTGGAGCTATCCCACAGCGTTTCCATAATGCCAATAAGATTGCAGCCCTGCAGGTGTGGGCACATCTCTAACTCCCCTTTTTTATTCCCCATGGCTGCTTATGTTTGCATAGAGGCATTTAAGGTGGGCTCCCAGTGAACCTGACTTACTGGCTGGAGTGGCTGGAATTCCTTTGTGCTGCTATATAAGACAAAGAAATCAGTGAACCTCCACTTTTCATTACTTGGCATGAATATAGCACAGCTTTAAGTCAAAGCAAGCGCAGAGCCATAAAACTACTGCAACACATGGTTAAATAACTGTGCCTAGTTACATTTATTACATATAGGTATATTAGTTTTAAACATGTATCGTGATGGTATCCAAAGATGCCAGTCAAAGCTAAGACCTGAGTGGAGATCAGGAAGAAATTATCTCCACCAGAGAGGTTATATTCTAAATACCACACAAGAAGATGAAGGTTGAGAAGGATATGGCCTATAAATAAATGAACATGATGATGACTGACACAGTTTTATTTCTTAATTATGTTTGTTGTAGCTGCTTTTCTCTAGATAACTCATTCTGAGGAATTATCTTACATACTTGCTGAAAATAATTAGCAGAAAAATATCCACAGCAGATGAGGCTTTGAAAGCTTTTGATAGATCCTGTCTAGGACAGTGGAATATTTTGCCAATGAGTACTGTGATAGCACTAATGGAAGTCCACCTGAGCTCCTGCTGATGGTAATACTACCAGCCGACACACTAATAAATTATAATGGGCACAGCAGCAGCAGCAACCACCGCAGAAAAATGCTTAAAGTGAATTTTCTTTAATGGCTGGGAAGACAAATGGCTCACATTTTATCACTGGATTTCTCCTCTTTCAGAAAATTGCCAATAAACTTCCTGTTCTCAGCTCAAGATTTGGCAATGTGTTGGACATAACAAATTGAACCCATTCAATAGCTTTGATATATTTATTTTTGTCAATTATTTGTTCGAACTCTTCTTCTTCAGTCAAGCAATCCTATGTTTTTACACATCTGAAATTAAGATAACTTATTTTTATAAATGGCTCACAAACTGAAGTAGTGTTTCTGAGGAAGTCAGACTCCTTTAAAATTGTTACTGAGAAGAGTTTGCCTGTACTGTAAGTACCTAAATTCATGAGGTACTTCCCATTTAGATTTAGGAGTTTCTCTCTGGTCTCTCCAGACTGACTCTGCAAGAACAGCTTGTACGTGACATTTCCTAAACCCAGCCAGAACCCCAGAGAATTAACTGTGGGCACACAAACAAATGTTACCAAATTTCTGTGGCTTAATAACCAACCTCATACTGGCTCAGCTTGTGTGCTCTGTTAGCACTCCAATTTTCTTATACTTAGCAAATAGTACCAAAAGACAGTTTGAGACCTTATTTCCCCATACCAAGTTGTTTGCTCTTTTTCTGCTGCTGAAGACCATCCTTTGCAGTCAGTGTGGCAGAATAAATATTCCTTTTCTCCTACAGGTTAGTTTAAACTTCTATTCACTGCTCATTTTGTCTAGTCTGTTGCCTTATGCTAAGTGGTTAACACATATGCAAACTTTTCTTCTGCTAATTTAATTTCAGGGAATTATGATCTCTGTCAGAGGTATGGCACTAAAGATGGTGTTAGTTTCACTAGTGCTTGTCTGTAAATGCCTTTAGCTCTTTCAATTACAAAGTAAAACACTTAAAATCTGTGTGAAGGAAATTGCCCCAATTTTGGCATGGGCTAACAATGTGCTGATGAATAGCTGGCTCAGCTGACAGGCAGAACCTGACAGTGTTGTCACAGCTTGGGGATCTCACACTCAGGTCTGGTAAGTGGCTTGCTACTTGAAACGTTTCAAAGAATTTTTATATGTAACCATATCTTCTTATAAAAACACTGTCAGAGACATTAATGCTTCCGGAATTGCCTGGTCACTATGTAATAGATCTTTTTGCTAAAGCATTCAGTGAGAGAAGTTGTGAGACTTGGAATCAATGCCTTCATCAGTCTGTGGATTTTCAAAAATATATTCTCAATAGACTACAATACAATAGATGCTAGTTTGGGTAGAAAGCACTCCGACTTTCCAGCTGAAACTGTACTCTGGGGGTAGCAAAAAAACCTAGGATAATTTTGCCTAGGAAAAGTATGAACAATATAATCCAGTGAGAAAAGCATTTGGAAATAGATATCACTACCTACTATTGAGTTTGCCTTTTATGTAATTATTTTGCAAAGAGGAAAATAGTTCCAACACTTCTGATCTTCTAATTGTCTCTTGTTGTGGTCCAACAGTCGAGATTTTCTAACAGCTTCTAAGAATGATTTTTTCCGAAAACTTACTTGCTGTTTGAAGCTTGCAGCTATGGTGTTCTTTTGAAGTCCACAGGTCTATGAGCAATGTCTTACAGACCACCAGTTGTCAAAGGAATTACCTGCAGAGCTATTATACTTGGTTTTGAACATCCAGATCCTTAACATTGTGGCTGTAGATTAAAACTTAGTTGTTGAAGAGAGCCGACTTGTGAGTGAATGTGAGCTGTGACATATGCCTTAGGTATTTAGACACTGCATTTCATTTCTCTCTGCTTTAATTTAATGATATTTCTGCTCTCCTTCCTGTGCTATTCAAGTGAAGTTAAAGATCCACATGTACACTGGAAAACTGTTATCTTATATGGTGTTAGGCATATGATTTTCTGTAATCCTTAAATTTTACTATAAATAATTCTTTCTAATATTAAGAACTCATCAGTCTGCATTGCATTTTAAAACTGAAAAAGTTGCACTCAGGTTGTAAGAATTTACTTCAAGGTACTTTGTGCCCATTTCTAATCTAAAAGACAATAGAAGCAGGGATGGGTTACTAGCCTCTGGTTAGCACAATCTTTTGTATCAATGAAAGTTACTGACCACATTTGTCAAGACCAAATCAAGACTTCCATGTGTATGTAGGGCAAACTGCACTTTGTGTGTTTACGTAAACTGTACATTAAATTGTCCGAAAAGTATTAATTTGAATAGAAATCTGACCATACAAACCCCCCAAAATGGGATGATTATATAGCACAGTGAATAATTAGATTTACTATTGAATGTTTTTGTCTGTTTGCCTGAGGTAGGAGCTTTTTTAATGCTATTAATCATATTAACTACCGGAGCACTCAAGGAGCCTGATTACACTATACCTGTACAATGCCTAATTCAGAAGATACATGGGTTCATCCTGCAGAGGTACCGACCTAAATGGCAATAGGGATGTAGACTGTGAATGTGCAGAGGGATTTTCTTGACTCACTACAGCTATAAATATCACCTCAGGCCTTGTGCTGTGTTGCTTAGATGCTGTGGTTTCTGCAAAAACTGCATGGGTACAGCAAGGCTGCAACTGTCCAGAATATACTGCACAGAAATTCACTGTGTATCCTTTTTGCTTATGTCCAAATATGCAAAATGAAAATAACCACTAAATTTATCTCACAATTAACTTTTCTTTTTCTGAATGGTATTTTGAAGCATAAAGATGCTACACCATAGAAATACTGGTATTGTAGTATTGTTAGAGATCATTCAGAAGTTTGACTTCTTAATTAGGTCTAGTTTCAGATGAGAGCAAGAACCTTGTTTTGAGTGTTCATCAATGGAAAGAGGGGGTATGCAAAAAGAGGAGTCCATTTCCAGTTCAGAAAAGCACATTGTTAACTTAAGGAGGACCTTCACAAAACAAGTATTAGCCTTTTTAATCATTATTCACTTTTTCTTCTGGAAAAATCAGCAATGGTTAAGCATGTAAGATCTTAGAAAGGATCTCAATGAAAACATTAAATAATTGCAGGAAAAGTTTAGAATTGCCATCTCTAGTGAAAAAATCAATGACAACCAAACAGTTTTCTAGAGATGTTAGGAAACATTCTTGTGAATCAATCTCTTTATAGAATATCTGTGTTAAAACTGAGAACATAGACCACACTTTAAGATGAGAGTTGCTTTTTTGGAAATCAAGAAAAAAATAATTGAAATCACGATTAGTAACATGGAACATGAGTTCTCAGCTCACATAAAGGCCAAGATGAAATGTGCTCCTTTTGAAAATAAAAATGAGAGTTTGGAGTAAAATAGTGTATTAATATGACTCCAGTGGCAATTCCATATTCCAGAGTTTACGCTTTTAAAAGGATATTGATAAATGGTGAAGATTGAGAAAATCCTAACAAGGATGAATCATAGTCTGGAAAGCCTGCTTTGTAGTAAGAGACTAACAAAACAGAACCTAATTATCTCAACAATAAGAAGGTTAGAACATTGACTAATCATGATCTGTAAAGTATGTAAGTGGAAAGAAGTTAATACTAAAAGGCTCTTTAATAGAAAAAGCCAAAGTGAAGTTCAGTATTTTAAAACTACAAGCCAGGAATGTGACACTTTGACAGTAACAGTAATTAAGTACTGATCAAATTTACTCAGGTACTGTAGAATCTCCACAATGAGAAATATTTACCTTTAAAAAAGAAACCAAAACAATCCACCTCATACACTTTAGTTCAACAGTAAGTAAAAGGCTTCATGAAAAACAAAGCAATAACAACAAAAAAAAATCAAACCAAACTGATGAAGCACTTGGGCCAAATGATAAGAAGTGTCTCAGTAGATAATTCTAATGGTAGTTTCTAGCTTTGTCTTTACTCAGGGAGGACCAGAGCCCATCAACTGCTTCCACTTTTCCAGAATTGAAATATTGTCTCTGTTGAAGTCAATGTCTATACCTGTCTCATGCAGTTTAAGGTTGCACCTCAGAAGCTTTTTAGTACAAATTCTTGTATTTTGTTCTCTAAAAAACCCTTAAATACATGAAGTGATATTAATGTGCTATTTTCTATGTCTGCAATATTTTGAGTTCGGACCTTTGTCAGAAGGAGAAAGTGACACTAAAAGTTTTAGTAAAAAACTGCAAGGCAAATGCAATTAGAATGTAACTGAAAAGGCATGTATCATGACAAATACCATATCGCTGGGAAACTCTAGTGAGTATTAGTTCCCACAGTACACTACCCTGAAATTATCTCATTGGCCATGCAGGTTGGACTCTACAGTGTATTTTTGATTTATCTGTCATGTAGCAAAGTCAGCAGTGCAGTAAGCATTTAATTTTACTAATAATGAAAGATTTTGTATTTGAAAATATATATGTGATTTTTCTGTGTTGTAATTTTGTTACTCTGTGTAATTTTCTGTGAAAATAGTTATCAATCAAGTTTCTCCTTCATGAGCAAACCAGAAGAATAAGATACATAGCAAACAAATTTCTTTCTTGAAATTTAATAAGCAGCCTTTTAGGGTTATTCAACTAGGAGATATTTACTATTTTTCCCAAATTTGAATTTTCTGCATGTTCATTGCAAAATAATCTCTGGATTTTTCTTGTTTACTTGGTGGACTTGGTGAACTCATTCTATTTGCTTTTAATTTGTTTTATGTCCTGCAGTTTGGCATTAATTTCTTTTGCAGTTCTCATTTACTTGGAGTCTTACAAAGGACTATGTCTGCTATGTGTTATCACCCTTGTACCCAGGAAGCGAACTCACCCGGTGACCTGAGTATGGGACTCATTCTGGATTTTGGTCCAGTGAAGATGAGCCTTTTACACCACGAAGCTGGTGGAAAACACCATTACAACTGCATAAAGTGTATTAGGGTCATACTGGCTCATCCTTGCACAAAAAGAAATCTAAGTCCATTGGCATCATGAAAATTGGGTTAAGAAGACCAAGCAGGAAACAGGGAGGGGGAAAGGAGTTCAATTTCTGTTCATGCAATTGTAGAAAGCCCCTCTTGCTCTGCATTGAGTTAGTATTTTCACACACAGAATAAGCAAGATTGAAATAGACCCTCAAGATCATCTTCACAGAATCATGGAACATTCTGAGCTGGAAGCAACCCACAAGGATCATCAATTCCCACTATCAGGTGAATGCCCTGTGCAGGGATTGAGCTACCAAACTTGGCATTATTATAAGATGTCTCTGACCAACCAACTGAGCCAATCTCAGGGCTATCCAGTCCCACCGTCAACCCAGCACCACCACAATCTTCCCTAAACCATATCCCCAAGTGCCACATCCAGGCACCTCTTGAACCCTTCTAGAGATGGTGACTCCACCACGTCCCTGGGCAACTTATTCCAATGCCCAACTACTCTTTTAGTAATTTTTTTTTTCTAATATCTAATCTGAACCTCCCCTGGTGCAACTTAAGGCCATTCCTCTCATCCTTTCACTTGAGATATGGCAGAAGAGACTAACCCTCACCTCACTTAAAATCTCCTTTCAGGTAGTTGTAGAGAGCAGTGAGGTCTCCCCTGACCCTCCTCCTCTCCAGACTAAATACCCCCAGCTCTCTCAGTCACTCCTCATGGGACATGTTTCCTTAACCCTTTACCAGCTTTGTTGCCCTTTTGTGGACACACTCCACCACCTCAGTGACCTTTTTGAGGTGAGCGGCCCAAAACTGAACACAGGATTCAAGGTGCACTCACCAGTGCCAAGTACAGGAGGACAATCAATTCCCTAGCACTGCTGGCCATATTCTGAGCAATTCTCAATACACTCTTCCGCAAGGCTGTAGCACTGCTTGGAGCTATTGTAACCCAAGGGTAGGACCTGGCACTTTGCCTTTTTGAACATCATATGACTGGTCTTGGCCCATCAATCCAGCCTGTCCACATTCCTCCGCAGAACCTTCCTAAGCTCAAGAAGATTAACACTCCCACCTAACTTGGTGTCACCTGCGAACTTACTGAGGATGCATTTGATCCCACTGTCCAAATCATTGATAAAGATATTAAACAGATCTGGCCCAGGTTATGAGCCCTGGGGAGCACCACTAGTGACCAGCTGCATTTATTTCCATTTAGTTAATTTTGAATACAAATTATTTGGAATGAAAAAAAAACCAAAGAAACAAAATTGAGATGCTCCCCTCCACCTCCCATCCCCTCTCCTCCCCTCCCCTTTTTACTCTCCTCTTTTTTTTCTTTTCCTCCTATCCCTTCCCCTCCTCTTCCCTTCTTTCCCCTCTCCCCCCCCACTTCCCATTGCCCTTCCCTTTCCCCTTCCCCATTATACTTGCTTGCTACTAACTCAAGCAGTAGTATGCAATACACTTTATCTGAATTAGAAATCAACTCATGGAAATTTTACTTTGATTGAACATGGGAGACCAAATTATGCCTCAGTTTGACTGACACATAAAGACGTTGCATTGGATGGAACTCAGCAGAGTTTGGTCTGTCCTCAAACTGTCATGTACTGTGATTTCTTCAGATTTCACAAGCGTCATGGTTTAACACTAATTCAGCAACTAAGCCCCATGCAGTCCCATGCAGCCATTCCCTCACTCCTCGCTTAGGATGGGGGGAGAGAATCATAAAGATGAAAGTGAGAAACTCATGGCTTGAGGTAAAGACAGTTTAACAGGTAAAGTAAAAGCTCCACATGCAAGCAAAGCAAAACAAGGAATTCACTCACCACTTCCCATGGGCAGGCAGGTGTTCAGCCCGGAAAGCCAGGCTTCATCATGCATAGTGGTGACTTTGGAAGACAAACACCATCAATCTTATTGTCCTACTCTTCCTTCTTCTTCCCCCAGATTTATAAGCTGAGCATGATGCCATATGGTGTGGGAAATCCATTTGGTCAGCTGGGATCAGCTGTCCTGGCTCTGTCCTCTCTCAAGTCCCCGTGTACCCCCAGCCTGCTCCCTGGTGGGGTGGGATAAGGAGCAGAAAAGGCCTTCATGCTGTGCAAGTGCTGCTCAGCAATAACTAAAACATCCCTGTGTTACCAACATTGTTTCCAGCACAAAACTAAATCATAGCCCCACACTAGCTGCTAGGAATAAAATTAAATCTATCCCAGACAAAACCAGCAAAACAAGTAAAGTTGGGTTGATACTAGAATACAATGCGACCTTGTAAGAAGTGATGGTGTTGTATAGCAAGTGGCATTCTTCTCTCTGAATGATTGCTCCTGGACTCGTGCTTGGAGTTATAAATATGCAGTGGATTGCTGTAGATAAGGCACAGATTCCAATTGTACATTTAGTTTTTTGAACGTTGTAAGAGGAGAAAAGTACATTCTGCTGTTCTGACCAAATGCCTTTTGCTTACATACTTTGATCACAGATTTGCGTACAGTCTATGGAAAGTTTAGTTTTATTGCTGTGTTTGAGAATATTTAAGTCATAGTTGCAAACATTAATTGCAAACATTACAGATGATCCTTTGGTAACCTGTAACAAATTGCTTCCTCCTAGTACAACACAGGTGGAAGATCATTATTCAGATTAACTAGCACATACTTTAATATCCTCCAAATTTATCTTATAAAATGCATGACATATTCATCAAAATAAAGACTGTCCTGCAAAATTTGGGACAGATGGCAGTGCAAGATGACATCTTTTCTAAATGTGTCAAAATATTCACTCAGTCAAGCAATACGATTGGTTGCACATTGTGGGTGCATTATTAAAATAACAAAAGCAGTAAAATTCACTTGCATGAACACCTGCTGCTAGAGTGACTTAATATAAGTAAGCCAAAACATATAATTAAGTAATGTAAATATAATTTCTTCACTGACAAATAAGTTAACAGTGTAATGTTGCTATTGCAATTCTTAAAACATTTTAAGTCAGTGAATTATACCTGTATTTAGATTTACAACATTTAAAACCAGAACATACCTTCCTAAGTGACACTTAAGGAAGTATCCTTCATAACATATAATAAAATACTATATAAGAACAGACACACAACGGGCCTACTGTTGTCTGCTAGATGATTAGATCAGATAGTATATATTCCTGTACCACTTGAAACAGGAGAGCACAGAAGTGATTGATAAGCTCAATATCACAGACAATTCAGATTTGAGAATACAAAACACTATGTGCTCTCTACTGAGGATCTGACATGGGGGCAGAAACAAAAGATCTAGAAAAGAAGAGCTACAGTTTTTGGGGTTTTTTTTGTTGGGTTTTTTTTTTTTCAGAATTGAAAATCTCAACTCAGCTTAATACAACTCTTGTAGCAGGAAGTTCATACAGGTATGAATATGATTTTTTTTCAAATTATGGCAAGATCTTCAAGACCCCATTATTTTGTTCTCTGCTTTGTTCTCAGAGAGCTCAGGCAATCCTCACCTGTTCTCAATGCAGGGTCTTGCACTCAGGCCAGTGATAAGTGCTATTATGAAACTGATCAAATGAACATGCTGTGCAATGAAACAAGGTGTATCTGTGGAGGCCTGACCACATATGTGCTAAACCACCCTCAGTCTGAAACTATACACAGGAGTGGACCAGAGACCCTGTGTTGTAGCACTTGGCAATAACCACAGGACCCCCACTTGACCATCACTTGGTTAGCTTAGTGGCTAGCTAACTAAAATATGAACATCAAATGACTGGTCTCCATATGAAAAAAAAAAGAAATCTGTTTAAAACGATTGGGCACAGGGCAAATGTCTGCTTTGCTGTTTTTTTTATGGGAGGATGGGGAACAGGAACAAAATGCTTTATTGTTTGGTGTGCAATTATGCTGTCAGCTCCATGAAAACGCAGAAGGGTGAATATGGGAACAACAGGCTGGTACTGTAGAAACTACTGCTATAAAGGGTTAACAAAGACTGCACTTGCTGTACATGACCACGGAGCAGAGAGATCGGCAGTGTGAATTGTGTGAACCTCCCGAACACACACACGTACACACACACATAGGGACACCTTCAGTCCTCCGTGTGCTCAGTGCCCACCTGTCCAGCCCCCCGGTGCCCGGCCCGGCTCCGCTTCGCGCCGGGATGCGCCGCTCCTTCGCGGGGGGCTGTGGATGGAGATGCGGTTTCTGTAGCGCTGGGCTGGCTGCGGGGAGCCATTGGCTGGCGGCTTTGTGAATTTCATTCAGTTTGGTCCAATAGCGGGAGGAGAGCGCCTGGTACAGCCTGGACCTCTCCCCCCCCTTCCTTTCCCCCTCCACC
>VZTI01004651.1:170371-242111 GCA_013397865.1 Struthidea cinerea
CGGGGCCGTCCCGCGCCCGCCGCGGGAGAGCGGATCCGAGCGGGAAGTCGGGGCGTTCGCCGGGATTGGGGTGGCGGCCACAGCGACGAGGGGCGGAGTGGAGGCGGCGAACCCCTCCGGCGGCAGAGCCGCGTGTGAAGGAGCCGCGGCGTCCCGGCCGCGGCAGCCTCGGCCGGGCGGTGAGCCGGGAGGGACGGCAGCACCTGAGCTGTGGTACAGGGTGCCTGTGCCCGGCTGTCCGTCTGCAGCCTCCGTGGAGCTACTGCCTGCCGTAGGGATGGCTGAAACGCACGGCCAAGTAGGGATGTTTTGTGTTTAGAGAGAAACCGACACCACCACAAAAATCCAAAATACACCCCCCTCCCCCCCCTTCAGAATACCCCTTTAGCCATGTTTGATCAGTGTTGAAAGCAAACACTGATAACATTCTAGTCTGGTTTTAAATTAATAACGTTAAGGATATACATGCATGTGTTTAGGAGATTAGAATTCAAAGCTTAATTAGACGAATTTACAATCAATTACACCAAAATGGAAATCCCTGCTATTCTTCTCTTCCCAAAACATAAATACAACTGCTGATGCAGAGATCTCATGCATTAAAGGGTAATATTTTGTCCCATATCATATGGGACAAAAATCAAGTTTTTATTAGATGTATAAATCCTCAGTTAGCACTAAAGAAATAAACTATTTTTCACCTTAAGAAGCAATTATTTCCACCACTTTTAGTTGCTAGGTAAGAGCACTGCTTTGCTTTGTAAAAGCAAACTGATTTCATATGTCAAATGAACCCTGCATTTTATTTTCATTTTACTTACAAAATACTTACTTTATATTCTATCTATTAATACCTGTGAGGCTTCTGTATAGGCTGCCCTTGTATAGATGTGCATTAAGGCAGGAAATTCCAAATATTTTTTGCTTATACTGCTGAATAGAGGGTTGCATGCATTGTCTTATGAATCATATTCCAGTGAATCATTGAGGTTTGAGAACCATGAAAACATGTCATGCAGTTTCTGGTTACTCAAAACATCAATATCTATGGTGGCATGTAGTTTTCTCAGAATAATAGAAAAATAAACTTAGCTTGGACATAATTTTTATAATTGTGAAATTATTAGTCCTTTGTATATAAATACAGCTGTTATTACTCTGTCCCTCTCTTCTCTATTCATATGCCAGTGTATCGTATAGATCCAATTTTTGTTGGTGGGTTGTGTGCAAGTGCCACCTATTAAGTTGTACCAAATACTAAAACTGAAATTCAGTTTGACATCCAAAACGTCTTGGTTCTCAAGAGGACCAAGCTAATTCAGAGCTAATTTGAATTCTTTTTTAAAAAAAAAAAAATCATTGAATGTAATGGCTCTTAGTTTTGGTCTCTAGTGAAATACATTCATATAGATAAGAAAATACATTTTGTTCTGCATTTCTGGAGGGAGTGATTACTCGCCCACTATTGTTTTAAAATGCAGCACTGTATCACAAACATGTAGACTGTAAATTCAGAAATTCCCACTGTGTTTTTCTTGATCAGCAAAGCACAGTGATCAGTATCATTTCTTTTAAAGACATCACAATATGAGCAAACAAGAGCAAGCCTCATAGCGTGAATGGAACAGGCCAACTGGATTAGATTAGGACAAGTGATAAAACTGGTAGGTTTACTGGAGATGCCATGCTAGCCTATATGTTTTGTAGTCTTCCAAATACTTTATCTGTAGCTGTTCCCATGTTC
This sequence comes from Struthidea cinerea, assembly GCA_013397865.1. Lineage (NCBI taxonomy): Eukaryota > Metazoa > Chordata > Aves > Passeriformes > Corcoracidae > Struthidea > Struthidea cinerea. Next base: position 172,116 of record VZTI01004651.1, read on the forward strand.
TTGGGCAGATCATTCACCTGAAAATTTTTACATTTGATAAAAATGTCAATCCTAATAGCATCCTTCAGCTGGAGACCTGTCATGCAGAGATGAAGGCAAGAGGCAGAAAGAAAAGCTGTTTAACTGAAGCTTTGTATTAAAAATATTATATAGAAACAAGGATCTGTTTGGCTTTTTTATTTTTTTAACAAAAGAGTGATTCAAGCAACATTTACTGATTGCTACACAGAGGTTTGCACGTTTGTTTTTGACAGGTTCTCAATACAGCCTCCTCTTGGCCTTTCAAACACGCACACTGCTATTTGATGGCTGAATCACATAGTGTAAAGAACAGCTCCACCTGGGTAGGACAGGAATAAGCATCATGCTCTAACCAGCATATAATTTAGTCATTCTGTTGCTTGAAGACTTGTCATCAGGATTCAAGATCTCTTCTGCATGAGTAAATTGGTTACTTATATGCACTGAATTACAAGGCTGTGAGTCTTTATAGAAATAAAAATCTAATAAAACATAAACACGAGCTGCACAAATCAATACAAGTATCTCATGTCCAGCTGCGGCTATCCTCTGTCACAGTTCAGCTCAGGTGCTCTCAAGCAATGTTTGTAAAGCGTTTATGCTGTGAGCCATTTCGGTCCTCACATCTGACAGGGTTATGTACTCAACTATGTCACCTTTTAATAGTTCTCCACTTCTCATTGTGTTTGTTTTAGTAGTCCCCAGATTGGATTTGAAAGAAAAATAAAAAAGCACCAATAAAAACCCCCCAAACACCGAGGAGAAAAACCACCTTGCTGTCTAGTGGAGGAAGAGCAAGTAACAAGTTTTATTGACAATACTCTTGGAAAAATTTTAGCTATGAGATAGGACACAATGGTAATAAACTTTTCACAACTTGGATATAAGGGTAGAGTATGGAAAATTGAAAGATAAGATTTATAGACAGTCTGCAGTGGTTGAATTTAAAAGGTAGGAAATTATTCTGGAGACATTTCCAGCAAGATCATCCCTCTTTAACCCATGTAAACAAATGGGGATGAATTTTGACATTACAAATAAGCTTTATATGAAACAGGATCACTTTATGGCTTGCATGCATAGCTGACATGAGAGTCTGAATAGAAGCAGCCCTTGCAGAAGACTGGCTTATCCTGTGAGATCTGCAGTGGGGCTTTACCAGTGGCATGGCTAATTCAAACCAAATGCATTACCACATGCCGGAACGATCCCTAGCTAGGAATGCTCAGATTTGTACTGTAATAATCTAAAAATAAATTGTAGTCACTGATGTCACAATGTATGATTCTTTCAGCTGTCCTCTGTGCTGAGCCCACACACCACTCAGTGTCATAGGGCGTATTTCAGTAAGTGTATACCACTGACTATCTTTAGTGGAGGGTTAGGATTTTCCATGCTTGTCTATCTTCTGTTATTTATGTGCTAACTGAGATTTGCAACTTGATGGGGAGGCTGAGCCTTTCAAGAGAGGTAAGCTTTGAAAACGAGTGGCCCTCTTACTGATTCTGCAGTGACTGTTATGATTTCATATATAGTATGAATATAAATAGAAATTTGTACTTGAGTATGAATTTATTTTGAAATATATTAAAAATATTTTTGAGATTTAGTTACACAGATCATTAAGACTAAGTCACTTCAATGTTTCACCATAAGAGATGACAGATGAAATATTAATGGAAAGATTTGATGGTAGCAAACATCCCTCTAGCAGTATTTTTCACATTTGCATCTGTTGAATGCAGTAGACAAAATGAGATAGACCACTGCTTCTTTGTGCAGACGAGTTCAGAGGGAAGACCTTTCCTTCGCCCTCCAGCTGGAGGTAGTCATTGCCAATTAAGAGAGGTCTAGGACAGCCAGAAACTAAAGAGGACAATCATGAATAGGATTTCTCATCCAAAGTGTTAATTGAAGTGGTCTAATGGCTTGATTGTTTTGAAAATGGCTGTTACTGTAGTGTCTGTGTGGGCTGCAGGCCCAGTACAGACCTGGAAGGGACAGATTTTCAAGCTCTGTAGTGTTGCTGTCAGGTTAATGGTCTTTCTAGGACTGACCAGTGATCTTGGTCAGTGCCATCATGTGGTGATCTTGTGATATTGTTGTCAGACATAGCTGGGTTAGTGATCAATCTTGTTATGTTATCATCAATTTGGACCCTGAGCAGGAAGATATGCATTTTAATGCCAACAAGTCTTCCAAAAATCTGTTTAGAGAAATAGCATAGAGAGGGCTCAAATAAATTAGTTATATTTTCTGTAACTCGGTTTCTTTTACACTTTTGAACTCTGGTGGAAAGTAAATGGACAGACGTCAATAAATCTCCTGCTTGGTGTGTTTTTTTGCTCCAAAACAGATTTTGCAGTAATCAACTCCAAATACCTATTTGTTCTAGTCCAATAAACAAATACTACATTATACATCACACTTTTGACTTCTGTTATATAAAAACCCTACTTTGTATCCATCCAAATGTAATAAAACCAGGACAAAGCTGATTCTTTTATTTCAAAAGTCTCTTTTGAAATAAAAGAATTTTGAATCGAGTCAGATATTTAGCGTTTATTCATATATCTTCATTTTGTACTGACTTTTGTAGTACTGATTTTAGACTTAAGATTTGCATGAATCCTGTGCTTGGAAGTAGATGTGCCAGACAGTTTTTCTCCTCTTAAATAAACTTTTTTGCAGACACTACACAGAATTCTGCAATTAAAAAGAGCGGGGGTTTACTCAACAATTATCAATAGTTTAATTATACAATGAAGAATTCTTTCACTGAAAATAAATAAGCTTTTCTTCCCCCCCAACCCCCCCTTTCTCTTTATTTATTTACTCCAACATATACAATTTATCACTTATATACCACTTATCAAGGAAATACCTCTTTTGAGTACTTGGTCATATACAGAACAAATTACCTTAAAATTGTATAACAAATGTGTTTATTCTTCGAGATATAAGTCTACCTTTTCTGATCTACTGTGACTATTTTCCAGATGTACCTTTTCAAATAAACAAAAATAGTATATTATTCATATAGGACACCATTTAAGATATAAGCCATATGCTCCCTAATGTACAATACATTTTTACTCATTTTCTTGTTGGACATAGCATAAACCACTAATATTAAAAGACTTGTGCAACAGGACCAAGATAAACAGACCATTGACAGATTAATGTGATACAATGAGGTCTGTTGGATTCAGTGTAAAGATACCTGTTAAGAGGCTTTTAGCCAGGTTCTGGGAGAAAGTATTTGGATAAAATAGTATGGATTATTTCCACAGCACTGGCAATATCATATATAATGCTTAAAAGTTTTCTCCCAACTCCCCATTAACTCTGCTTATGAAGTTGCCTTCAAACCTTTGTTTGAAAAATAAAAAGGAAAGCATAGGCTCTGAAAAATAATACATCTCTGTCCCTTCCTTGAAGAGCTTGTTATAAGCATGGATGATTATGCACACTTAAAAAGTATGCTAGATGATATAGAACCATGTACTGTCTCAATGCATGTTTTATTGGTGACTGTGTTTATGAAGAAAAATGGTTATACAGACATGATTCCATCTGTGATTTCTTTCTGAAGTTTCTTGGATTTGCTTGTCAAAGAAACTGGGTGTGTGTTAGATGGAGTATTCACATCCAGTCTGTCCACGTTTTCCTTCAGTTATCTCATTAGTTGTGGTGGTGCTCAAGTTTTGCCAACTCTCCAAACTAGCATTTTAATACTGGTAAATAATTCCCCTGGAGGTTCAGTTTACTGTTTTTGGATCACAGATTTCAATATTATTCTATAGGTGATTCTTGACAAAAAAAGGAGCAAAAATCCTCTCCTGGATTCCAGAAGAATTATGCAAGAAAAGGTGAAGCCCATGTACATCTGCCATTAGCAAAACTCTATGAAATTTATTAAGTATGTTGTGAATGGATGATGTGGGTTTAAATCAGCTCCTGTCTGTTGCCCAGGCCTCTGGCAGCAGGCAGTCGCATTATTGAGGTGGCCAGCACCCCAAAATCCACTCTCTTCCACAAGTTCTTTAATAATGGCTTATTTGGTCTATTATAAAATGAATTATTTATTAATAGACACAAAACTAACAGATATAAGACTTAAAACAGACTATTACTACACAGGGATAAAACAAAAGATGATACTTGTATATACACATGGAATTAAAGGTACCATTAAAATTACAGCCAGCTAAGAAACAGTATAACTTAGGGATTCCATGCTTCTTACCATCCAGTTCTTGATGGGGTACACATTGAAGACTTTTCCCTCAATTTCCAGAAAAGTAGCCTCAAAACCGCATCCAGCTTTGGGGAAAAATCTTCTCACACGTTCCAGAGGAGTGTGTAAGACTTCTATCTCTGTGATAATTGTGTGGGCTTTCATAGACATAAGAACTGTGTCTTTTGGTCAAAAATATTTCTTTCATCTCTTCCCACATTTGCTTTCCAAACTAAGGTGTGTACTCCAGGCTTGGTCTCAGACTTCCAGGGGCCTGGAGGTGACCTTCTGCTGAGCTCTCTGGCTCCTCACTGGGCTATTAGTCTGGCCTGAGTTACCTCTTCCAAATGCCCCAGCCATGAGAGAGGGGGGACGTCCTGCCGCAAAGTAGTAGGAGTGTATCTGGATTTCATGGCATGTCTTATGCGAAGAGTGGAAAAAGATTATAACAACAACTAGAGGAAGCAGCTAGTGAGTTGTTGCTGTATGAAATATACCCTTCACCCAAACTTTAGTGCAGATAGTCCAATGCGGCACTTCAGGACAACATTCATCAATCATAGTTTTCCTTCTCAGTCAGATACATAGTCACTGATTTGTTTGCTATAGTGTCCCAATCCAAATATATCCCTACCAATAATGTAAATATTATTATGTCTGCCTACTGCACTTTAGATCATCTACATGAAAGTAAAGATAAGTTCTCAGTACACAATGGTGCGAGGGGAAGTAGAACTTTCTGCAAATTATGCACAGCTGGACAGATGAGCTGTGGTGCCTGAGGCTGTGATTTTGTATTAACACAGCCAGCAGTAGGTCTGCTGTCTGAATTAGAAATGTTCAGTGTGTGTAGTTTTCGAATGTGCAGGTGGTGAATTTAGGGACAGATGATGTAGATCCAGTGGTTTTGACAGATTAAATAATAGCAGTTGGCATAACTGGAAATTAATCGTGGAACTGGATGATAGAGCTAGCATATTAATTTCATGCTCATTGTGATAATATTTGATTTAGTTCAGGTACACAAGTTACAGTGCAGGATAGGTGGACACTGCTTTGATCTAGAGTCTAACAGTTATCAAGAAAATGCATTACTTTGTTTAATCTTACATTTATTATGTCTTTCTTTTTCTCAAGATCTTGTAGCTAACTGTGAGTTACAGTTTTTGAAGATAAATGCTTCTTGTTTATATTGGTTTGATGTCATCTTTACATAGAGATGTTTCAAATGCAGCACCTTAGGAATATGGTAATGTGGGCCACTTGGCACTTACATTAAAAAGTAAAAAAGAGTAACTAGAAGAGCCAGTAAGCTTTCTATACTGTTGTCCTGTGAAAGGCATGCTGCATTGATTTATCTGCCCTGATCTGGTACAGAGGTGTGATGTTACGGAAATGTAGGGGATTAATGGTGCAGTTAGCATGTGCCATTACTCTTACACCAAGTTGTTATGGTCATAGAGAAGCATGGAAGCACAAGTAAAAGTTCCTCACTAGAAGAGCTGGCTGATTCTCTTTTGTGCTGTAGTGTAGCAAATGTATATTTATTCTTGTAATTTTCAATCTGTATTTGCTTTTTCCTGTTGGCTTTGGAAATAAGATGTTCTAGTGAATTGTCCTCTTGTCTAAATCTGTCTTGTCTATAAAAAATTTAGCTTGAGAAAACTGAAATTAGAGCATGTAGTTAGAATATTTTATTTTCTCTTTCTTCCTTTTCTGCAAGTATTGTTGTTGTTGTTTGTTTGTTTGTTTGTTTGTTTTTCTTTTTCTGTAGCTTTGTAATTTGTCTTAGCATCCCAGAGCCTGTGAAATGTTTTCCACTCATGACATAATAAAGGTGTAATACTGATCAATACGGTGACCAATAAAGTAGAAACCCCATTAACTCTTGGATGATTTGCTTTAGCAGTTCTCTTATGCTGAATTTGAGTGTCTCTTTGGGAAGGATTTCTTGTTCTGGCAATGAAAATTGCATTAGCAATGTAGAAGTTACACTAGCAATGCTGTAGAAAGGACAGGAGATGGGAGCAGTTGTAATAGGACCGGTGTGTTGAATTCTCTTAGCTATTAAATAGATATGATTAAAAAGCTAAGTAAGTCTTGCATTTTGTATATAAGTAAATGATCACTGGATAATAACACTTCAGAGAAACATTCTTCTGTGGTAGATTTCATTTTCTGTTTGCCCTTGGAGAGTGGTCATTTCGTGAGGCTTTGTACTTCACTGCTTCCCGAAACCAGTTAGAGCTGGTTTATTCAAGAGGAAACAAAAGGTGTGAATTGGAGAAGATACTGTCTGGGGCCTGAGACGTCAATAAAGATGATGGAGAAATGGCAGTTCCATTTTGGGAGACAATTAATGGGTTTCTTAACAGCAGTGATAGCACTTGTAACACCACTTCTAGCTCTTAAGGCCTGAAAGCTAAGCACTAAGCATATTCATGTCTGAGATGAGGAGATTGCATATTCCAGTTTTTACCTTCTCCTCTGTGAAAAATGATGCTTCCTAAATGACCCAACCCCTCCCTCTCTTATTCATCGTCCCCAGCTTGGTGGGGTGTTTTCCTTCTCTTGCTGCAAGAGGCCCATCCTAGTCAGAGTCTGTAAACAGGCACTGAGTTGCAGACAGATGACCAGTTTCAAAGGAAGGTTAACATGATTAACTTCCATGGAAAAAGAATATGATGACACACAGGGATAGTACACACACAAGAGCATAGAGAGTATAGTAGTAGGAGTGGCAGTTCACATACTGTGTTTTGGAGAACTTAAAACAGCAGGATATAAATCAAGGTGGATTTACAACAGGAAGTGATGCTTTTGGACATGAGGGTTTGGTTTAGTCTGAGGAGGTGCAATGTAGAAATTACTGGTGAAGGTAAAAGTACAATTTTTAATATCATCATCCCTCTATAGAAATCTAGATTGTACGCTTTGAAATTGAGTCTGTTTTCTTCTCAATAATATTTTGAACTTTTTTTGTCCTAATAAAGTGTTTATTGAAAGAAAGCCATTGCTGTTTAAAGAAACCATATCCAGTGGTATCATCACTGAATATATTTTTAGTTAGAAATGTTTGCTTTTTTGTTATTTTTTTATGCTGTTTGCCCCAAGAATCATGAAAAGTAATCTTTTTTGCTTCATTTCAAATACTTGGCTTTTGGGGGTGTTGGATTTTTTGGTTTGGGGTTTTTGTTTGTTTGTTTTGTTGGGGTTTTTTGTTTGTTTGTTTTTGTTTTAGTGTCCTTTCTTCTGTCTGTGTGCTTTTGTTTGGGTTTTTTCCCCCACACGCCAAATTTCACTATTAACTTGCAGTGTCTCAGAGAAACTAGTTTTGCAGAGAAGTGCATGAAGAAGGTGAAGAAATTTACCTGGGATTATATAAACGCAGGCTTTACAAACTGTGGGTTTTAATGGTTCTGTCACTGGTACATGGGGGTGAGGGGAAGAAAATTAGAGTAAAATGTGTCTTCATCCTACTCATAAACATCACTTAAAGATATTAATGTAATAGTTGATAAAGACCATGCAATCACTGTTGTACTATTATTTCACATCTAAGTTATATGCCATAGTTACAAAACTTTTTTTTTTAATCACTTTTTAAACCAGAATTGATATACTCTGCTTAGCTCCAAATAATAGATATTTGGTAAGAAATAAAGCAGACAGGAGAAAACATTTTTTGCTCAGAGGTTGCAGAGTGCTAGCCTTTCATGTTCTTAATAAGCAACCTTCCCTTATATATATAAACAGATATAATGCATACAACAGCAATTTTGAGAGCAATTTTTCTTCACTTGCTGTGAGCTATATATTTAAAAGATTACAAGCATGACTAAGATCTCATTAACACTGTTCTTGCATTGGTTTATACCATTGTCTTCAGTGACACTGTGCCTAATATCTGAGTGTCTAGAAGTATTTGCTGCTTAAAAAAAGAATAGTCAAGTTTCAGGATTCACCCCCTCCTTTTGCAGCTAATATGTCATAATTGAGAATATTGATTTGGCAGAGATCTCTTTTCAGCTAAGAAGAACTTGTTCTCTGTGGAGTAAATTGTTTACCAGCCAGCTATATATGTTTGCCTTAGCAAATCTGAGTGAAATGGTCCATCACAAATTCATGCAACTGCATTAACCTTCTTGACATTGTGACTCTGAAAAGTTAAGATGAGGATAGAGGTGAATGACAGGAGGTGGTGAAAATGAGATTCTTGAACATGGTGCACATTTTACTGTGTGTAAATAGGCTTAGAACTGAAGTGATTTCTAAGGTAAGTTTATATTTTAAATTTATTTGTCCCCTCTAGATGATTATTGTTAAACAGGAAGTTTATGTTTCATCAGAATTTTAGTTCTTAATCCATGCTAATTTCTAGTATGTACTCAGATTTTATGTTTAGACAGGTAGAAGTTGCAAGTACAGAAGGAAGAAAATGGATTGAAAAAATTAATCACAACGTTTTTTATTACTTTACACCAATTTCTTTTTCTGCTCTGACATGTACCAGGATTGATTATTTATAGTAAATACTTTCCATGAATAAATAAGCACTGAATTTTCTATAAGAAGATATCTCGGAGTAGAAGTAGTTTTCTAGAGAAGATTGATAAAAGTTTGGCTGAAGAATTCAACTTTCTAGAACAATATATTGCCTTTATTTGCAAAAACATAAAAATTATTCCACCAAAAAAAGAAAAAACTAGATGAAGAATCTAGACTTTGTCTAAACTGTTACATGCTTTCCAGAGTCTTTCATATATCTTGAGAATAGTTTGCTTTGGGGGAGAGAGAAAAGGAACAAAGGAATGAATTTATTAATTTATTTTTGTTTCTTTTTTCTTTGTTTGTTTAGTTTTTATTTGGCTAATGTACTGTATAAGGAAAAATGGTTTTCAGATATCTAGACTGAGATAAATCCCAAACCTGCAACACCGCTCAATCTTACTTCAGAAATGCACAAAATGGCCACTTTAGGGAAGGAGAGAAGGTGAAGGTTTGAGTCTAGCCCAAATACAGAATCAGAATATAGCTCCAGTACTCACACTGGGAAGTGCTTCTGGGTTCTCTGATCTGGTTGTAACTAAAGTCGTGCCAGGAATCACTCTTGCCTATCCAGCATGATTTTGAAAGTAATAAGTTCACGGACTGTCATGACTTGGCATGTACAGGACAACCAGGGGATCAGGCACAGTCAGCATGGGTTTAGGAAATGTAGGTCCTGCTTGACTAATGTGATCCTCCTTTGATGACCAGGTTACCTGCCTAGGGGATGAGGGAAAGGCTGTTGTATGCCAGGATTTCAATAAAGCCTTTGACACAGTCTGCCCCAGCATTCTCCCGGAGAAACTGGCAGCCCATGTCTTGGACAGGTGCACTTTTGGCTGGGTTAAAAAATGGCTGGATGACTGGTTCCAGAGAGTGGTGGTGAATGGAGTTACATTGAGCTGTCAGTTGGCCACAAGTGGTGGTCCCAGGGCTCAGTGTTTGGGCCAGTCCTATTTCACATCTTTATCAATGATCAAGTGCATTCTCACAATTTTGCAGGTTGTGTGGGAGTTTTGATCTGCTGGAGGGTAGGAAGGGTCTGAAGAGGGATCTGGGCAGCATGGATCGATGGACCAAGGCCAGCTGTATGAGATTCAGTAAGATTGAGTGCTGGGCCCTGCACTTCAGTCACAACAACCCCATGTATCACTAATGGCTTGGGCAAGAGTGGCTGGAAATTGACCCAGCAGAAAAGGACCTGGGGATGCTGGTCGGCAGCTGGCTGAATATTGGTCAGCATGTGCCCAGGTGGCCAAGAAGGCTAAGGGCAGCCTGGCTTGTATTGGAAGCAGTGTGGCCAGCAGGACCAGGGAAGTGATTGTTCCCCTGTACTCAGCATTGGTGAGGCCACACCTCGAGTGCTGCAGTGAGTTCTGTAGTCCCCTCACTACAATAAAGACATTGAGGGGCTGGAGCTGTCCAGATAAGGGCAGTGAAGTGGGTGAAAGGTCTAGAGAGTAAGTCATTATGAGGAGCAAATGAGGGAGCCGGGGCTGTTTAGCCTGGAGAAAAGGAGGCTCCGGGGAGACCTTACTGCTCTCTAGGACTGCCTGAAATAAGGTTGTAGCAGGGTGGGGATCAGCCTCTTCTCCCAGGCAACCAGGGAAAGGACAAGAGGAAATGGCCTCAACTTGTGCCAGGAGATGTTCAGGTTGGACATCAGGAAGAATTTCTTCACTGAAAGGGTGGTTAAGCATTGGAGTGGGCTGCCCAGGGAAGTGGTGGAATCACCATCCCTGGAAGTGTTCAGAAGTGACTGGACTTGGCACTTAGGGGTGTTGTTTAGTTGACATGGTGGTGTTCTGTGAAAGAGTGAGTGGTCTCAATGATCTTGAATGTCTTTTCCAGCCTTAATGATTCTGTGATCCTATGACTTCATCTCTTTTCTTTTTTCCTGGGCTGTCTGCCTAGAAACATAGATTTTCATATGTATTGTTACACAAAGGGTGTTAATCTTGATTGAAGTATGGTAATTTTTAGGTTCAAGTGTTGCATGTCTATGCACTACATATTTGGCTTCTGTACTGTAAACTAAAGTCTACAAAGCAAAAGGTAAGGAAAGCTGAAGCAGGAGGGTGGACAAAAGAGGGACCATTCTCACTGTAGTGATAGTTTTTCCCACAAGTACCTGCCATACAAAACTATTGGGATTTGCAGTTGCAATACTGTGATAATAACAACACAAGACCTAGAGAGTGAGAAGATCAAGGGAAAAAGAAAAATGATGTTATGGAGGGCTGTGGAAAACACTGCTTCAGTGCCTTAGATGATAGCATACAGGGCTGTGAATTGCAGACCCTTGACACTACTAAGGCTGAGATACTAATTTACTCAAGGTAAAACATGATTTAACAGCACTCATGAATGAAAAATTTGTATTAGATCACTTAAACTTAACATCAGAGATATAAAAATTAGGGTCATGTAGGCATAACTCAGAGCTTTTGCCTGGATACTTCCTTTTTCTCAAAATGGAAGAGTATAGAGAATTCTAAGGATATTTTTGTTTGTATTTACCTTGCTCTAGGTAAAGATAGTGTATCAGTAGAATACCTTTATTTTTAAACTATAGTCATCTTTTAAAACAAAACCCCACGATTTACTTTATGTTTTACTATATTCATAAAAATAGAGCCAGTACTTTTTTGTACACTCTTTCTAAGTACTGGGTGACTTTGTATCCCTTTATAACTTCTATTATTTCATAATGGATCCTTTGGAAGGAAGGATGTCCTCTCTTCCTAAGACTACATCATTTATCAAACAGTAATTGCCATGGTACATTTAGATGTACTATGACTTTGTAAATCATCACAAGAATTGCCTGATATCCACATTACCCAATGCCTCAAGGTATTCCAAAATACAAAATCTAGCCACAGGCATTAACAACACATACAGTGATTGCTCTCATATTTTGGTGCTGTTCCCAGAAATGCCACATTCAGAAGGCTGTACTTTGAGGAATGATGCTGCATAATCAGATGGCTAAATTCATTAGAAGCTGAGGTACCACAACAGGGAGTACAATGTTATCCTTGATGATCTTGGCTTTTGTGGTGGCAAACAGCAATACCCACAGAATTTCTTGATCTGGTTACCAAATGATTCGGGTCTTTTAAACTATTCCCAACACTGGCAAATTTTTTTCATCACATCTTTTAGCATCACATCTTCAGTTTTCTTTCCTGAGAAAGCATTGAAAAAATGCAGAAGTTCCTCAATAGTCCAGGTAAATAGTGTGGACGATGAGATCAGTTGTTCAGTGGCTGAATGTCAGACTTATTATTCTTAGGGTGTGGCTGATACAAACTGAAGAAGCTGAGAAATTGTGACTGTCAATTCTGGACTGTTCTGATATAAGAAATAGGGGAAAACCCACAACCACCACCTCCCTTCCCCCTACCCCTCCCCAAAAAGAACCAACAAAACCCCTTCTTTTTTTTACCATATGCGTAACTCATTAGTGGTTGATGAAAGATCCTTACAGAGCTGCTACTCTGTTACCCTCTGTGAATTGTGTGTATTCAGTAAGGCCATGTTTAAAATTTTTTGTCAAATGCCTACTGAATATATTACACAAACTAGGAGAACTAGAGAGGAATGCATTTTAGTTTTAGTCCACATATTTTAGATAATCAATTCATACTCACGTGTGCTGAGCTTTATGACAAAAATTTCACGCTTTTTTTTTCTGCAGCTGGTTCAGTGAAGACAACTTTGGTGAGGCACCAACAACCTCTGGATTTCAGTGATTTTCCTACTAGTAAATAAGCATCTTTCTCTCAAAGATGTCTCTGTCAGATCAGGGAGGACTCTACCTGTCTGCCAGTGCCCTTTAGTTCCTACTAGTATATACTACTAGTTTAGCTCAGATGCCACTGAAAATCATAGTTCTGAATCTCTTGTAAATGCAGTGGGTTTTGGTTTTCACTATGAAAAAATATAGCTAAAGTTATTTGTTACTCATCCTTCAATCTAGATACTTTCAGATGCTGACCAGATTAACTGTCTAGTAGGTTATCAAAAGTATATGCGGATAATTGGTAAGATTTTCCTGAAATTTTTAAGGAAAACCTTGCTAGAGTCCTGTGTGGGTTGGTTCATCCTGCATACCAGAAATCTGTTTTCAAACTGTAGACAGTTGTGTGCAAATTAGTTATTTTAGGTTCTCAATGCAATTTACAGGAACAATAAAGAATTTTGGGATGCAACTGACCTTTTTTAAGGTTTTCTTCGGTATGAGATTAAGCACTTGTGATTAACGAATAAATGAATTTGATCAGGTGAAACTGAATCTTGGTCAGTTTACATTGTTCCACAGACTATAAATTGTTGGTTTTCCTTTTCTAAGGTCCGTCTGAGACACCCATATTATTGGTGAAGCAAAGGTCCCTTACAATTTATTGCTTTATTGTTATTTCTGTTTATATAAAGGTATGGGTCTTGTTTTAAGATAAAGGACTCCTCTTTTCATGGCTTACAGTTCTTGGCATTTGAACATCTGCGTCATTTTCAAACACATTTTCCTTACAAAGCTGTGGGATTGTTTGATGTCTCATATGCTTGAATGCCATTGTTATTCTAGGATCTAGCCTTAATTTGAGGTTGTTACTGTACCTATCAGAGGCCTGAATCATTAGACTGTAGTCCTTTCTGAACTTCTGCATGCTAGCACATTTGTCAGGTTTTTGTGGGTTATTGGTGTCAAGAAATTTCATTCTTCTATCCAACATTGTCATTCAGTGGCTTTAGTTGTACGTAAAAAATAGCAACTACTCAGTTTTGATGTATGCAAATTGTTATGTAGGAAAGAAATAGAGTATTTTATATGCTGATTACCTCCAAGTACATTCTGTGTGAGACATCGTTTTGAAGAAATGTGTGGAGGAGTTTTACAGGATTTTCAATTATTCTGAATGTAAAAGGGGTGAAAAAAAATACAAGGAGTGTAGCATCTATTTGAAATAATTATAATAGATATGTTTTACTGTGTCTGAGTTTAACAACTCAGACTATCATCTGTTATTCCTTTGGAGGTTTTGCTAAGCAGAAAACAGTGGAGATGTGGCTGATTTTTTTGGGGGTGGTAAAATGCAATGTAGAATACTTACAATTAGAGGACTAAGTTCACAATATAATCACTGGAAATTTCATATGTATTTCAGAAGGAAAATCTCCACATGAGTTGCCTGCTTAAATGTATTTAACACAAGACATAAAATTTAAACTTCCAAAAGCAGCAATAAAACCAGCAGCTTTCATTTCTAGCTAGTACTGAATATTTTAAACCCCCTACTCTTTTTGGAATTAGGAATTGCAGTATGAAAATTTGGAAGCAGAAGACTAGCTTCATTATTTATAGTAATAGCTGAGCACATTATATAACTCCAATGACAAATAATTATGTTTCAATATTTTACTGAAGGGTACCAATGAAGGGGAATAGGTAATATAGTGGTTGTTGCAGCACAGGTCTCTCCATTCAGCAGCAACTGTTAATACTTCTCACAAGAAAAGGGCTAAAGAATTCATATATGGATTTTTTTTTTAATTGAAACTCATGATAAAAATATTTTTCAAATAAAAAATTTTCAGGTTCTAATAAAAAAAGAATTTATGCATGTGTATGTACATGTATTCTTCAACTCATTTCAAGGTTTGGTTCTTTTATTGTCTAACAGAAGATTGCATGTGTCACTTGATAATCTTAATAGCCTTAATGTAGACCTTTTTTTAAATGAGTGATCTAAAAAAAAAAAGAAACAAATGCAAACTCAAATTCTTTTAAAAAGTGAAAAAAGATCATCTGTAATGGTTCTTTTACTGTGAACGACTGTCACTTGAATACCATCTGGGGGAGGTTTGTTTTTGTGAGGGCATACCTTGCAGGTGGATTCTTGAGTGAAACACTAGCAATTTTGTGCACCAGTAATCAAATAGTGATAAACTCTGTTCACAGCTGGAAGTGCTTACATGGCAAGAATCTAATTTCTAAATCTTATGAGTTGTGTTTTCTACAAAAATATTTTTTTTTGTATCTTAAGTTCATTTTCAACTCCTGAAAATATTAAAAAAATTAAATAATGCAAAGTTAAAGCTCTACTTAAAAACTCCTGTAAGAGTTAAGAGCTGTATTTAAAAACTGCAAAAACAACAAGCATTTGCTCTGATATTCTGTAGTTTACTGAGGAAATCTAACAATTGAAACATTAACTAAAACCTGATGATGACTACAACAAAGGAATTTATCACTTAGCCATCTATGAGTCTCAGTTGCAAATTAGACATGTGAATAGGAAAAAAAAGAATGAGAAAGAACTGCAAACTGCAATGCTTTTAGGTGTTTGTAATACAAATTATATATTGCTGGAATATTTAGTTTCTTTATAGACACTTCAAATTGTTACTTGAATGCAGAATACCTTTGTTAGCATATTTACCTATGGTTGGAAAATTTTCTACAAATTAGGGAATTACTTGTTGAAAAATAACATACATAACATTTAGAGTTTGCAGTACCTGAGAAAGACAAGGATTTTATTGCTGCAGTGGTTTTCACCAGAGGGGGTTTTGAGCTATTGGTTTTTCAAAACTTTTGAAGATTAGGCCAGTTAGGTGCCTGGTTTGAGCTTACACACTTTGTCATCATCCTTCCAACTTACAACTTCTGCACACGTTGTGTTTCAGGAGTCTGTGTGTACTCAGAGGAGTATTTCTACAAATATTTTAAAGCACTGTGCAACAACTCCAAGTTACTGGATCAGTACATATCCTCACAGTGACACGACAGTGCTGTTCAGCCCTCCAGAGGCTGGTGCTTTGCTCAGGCAGAAAGTCCTCTGGGACCTGAACTGTGGTCTTTGCACAGCACTACAATGCAGTATATGACGTACCCGTGTGGTCAGTTAGCTTTGTTTCACTATACAACTCAGGGTATATCATCACTTGTTACAGCTTTTTGAGGTAAAATTTGTCTTATGATTTGCAAAGTGAGAGCAATTTTGTGTTTGTGGAAGAGACTTCTAAAATATGTTTCTCTTTAGTGCTCTGCTCGAGACCTTGTGATAGTTATTGCTGTCACAACCATGCTCTTATGTGTGATTTATAATTTTCCAGTAGCAGCTACCAGCTATTGTCAGAATTTCCTCCCAAAATTATGTGCCCAATAGACTGCAGTCAAATATGAGACAACAAGTATGAGACTTGGATATGTGGACTGACTTCTGCAGTTTACTGATCTCATGAGAACTTTTATTGACTTCAAAGGGCTCTGGATCAATCTCTTAGTTTCTGCTCAAAGCAACTGTAGCCTTCCTTCAATTTTTAATACTGAAATAGTAAAAGGCCAACATATTCATAGCTCATTCACTCATGAATATCTTTATTCTTCCAAGTAACAGCAGGGTAGAGAAAAGCAATTGACTTCTCAACCAGATAAATGGAAAGAGATATTGTACTCATGACAATCATAAATTTGGGGTTGTTATGACCTGTAATCAACAGCATATGATATAACCTATTGCTATTGCAGGCAGGAGATCTCAAGATGACTGACAGCCTAGAGCAAGTAAGATCTAGCTGAAAACAGAATGTTCTAAATACAGAACAATGATTCTATATATAGCCCTACAGTGAGAGAAATCTTTTCATTCCTCCTTCTGACGGGAGACAAGAGAGGATTTATTTGACTTTTGGGAAGCTTTAGAATCTTCAGCAAATATTCCAAGACACTGGAATCATTTTAGGCAACTTACCAAGTTCATGTAATGGAGTTTATATAAATTTACCAACATATTGATTTCCTGCAGTGGGGAAATGTGAGGGATCTTATTATTATTGTGTTTGCTATTTGCTTGTTCAAGTAATTATTCTACACTGTCCGGTGCTAATTTTAGAGAATTCTAAATACAATAGATTCAGTTAGTACATGGAGGGGTTGATTATCTGAGGATTGAGATAATCCATTGTCATGTGTTAATGCTTCTCTTGTGCCTGTTCCAGTGACCTCTCATGACTCTTAACCTTTATCTAACATTTGGTACCTGATTCATTCAGCACAATAAAACTATAATGAATGATTAAGTTGTAATTAATTAATTTAACTTTTTGCATTTGACTCAATTCTTAGTAGATGCATTAAACAAACTGCATTTGTTGCACAAATGTCTTTTTAATGCCTTAAACTTAATCAAAAGGAATTAGGGCCACATTCTCACCTTCTATATATGTTTTGACTTTGGTTTTCTGTTGATTGTTTTGTGGTCTTCACAGACTATTTGAAGTTACAGGAAAAGAAAAAAACCCCAAAACTCCTACAATGCCAAATCAATTTACCACACCTTCTGTAAAACACCTTAAGTCAAAATTTCAAGACTCAATACGGCCTATTGCTGCTTGAGCTACAGGACTTCACACTGTTCTTCTGACAGTAAAGTAATCTGGTAGTGAAGAGGGAGGTTGTACTGCAGGCGCCATGCCCCAGTTGTAGAGGGAACCTAGTTTAGTTTTCTGTCCAGAAAAATCCATTTCAACCTGTGTCACTGCCTCTTTTCCTTCTAGAGATCAGGAATTGGGTTGATCATGAGGTTCCTGTCAAGACAGGATCCCTTCTCTTGTAGTCTTCTCATGCACTCCCAGCATAATAGTAAAGGTGGTAGTGGCTACCATCATTGCTGTTCTGTCACATTTTATCCCTAAAAAAGGAAATTAATTTTAAAATATTTGCTTTTTTTATGTACTTTGATTTTGGTAAACTACCAAAACTCCCCTGAGAAGGGAAAACTGATAGTTTTAAGTGCAGCCTGTATAAGCTAGGATGGAATTTAATTAGAGGAAGAAAGGTTTCCAGTGAAAGACTTTTCTCCTCATTGAATTTGAGGGAAGAGGAATTGGAACCTTTGATGTAAGTTCTCTGTAATTTTCTCTTGTTGCTCTTTGTTACCAAAGTAAATTCTGGCTGTATTTAGACTGCAAACCTGGGGTAGGATTTGAATTGTTGGGGTAGACTGGGCTAAAGACCCAGGTTGAGCCATGATCTGGAACAGCTTGGTAGTTACTTACATGCCTCTCTTTCTGTTTACTCCTACTTTTAGAGTTATTTTATTGGTTGAAAAGGAACACCACATACACAAAAATGAAGAGAATTGTGTTTTTACTGGGAAGCCTTGTGATGTAGGCAACTGTGGGAATGAAGGCAATAGAGACAGAGCCATTAAGCTTCAAGCTTAGATGGGCTCTCATAAACATAAAGTCTTGCAGGTATCAGATGTGTTTGTGTTTGCTCACAAGGTTGCGGTTGCCAGATAGAGACTTCAGTGTTATTTCTCTTCTTGGCAGGGAGGCTAAAAGAGGTGTAAGGGTGCCTAGATCCCATTTCATGTCATTAAGTTTTTTGTGGTGCTGGAAGAAGATAGAATTGTTTCTTTTCTATTCTGACTCTGTGACTTTCCATTGGTAGGCAGGTGATTCTGTAAGTTGATTTAAACCAATTAGGACAAGTTAAAATTTCTTCCCTTGTCTCTTGAGAATAGAATAAGGCCTGGGGTTATAGAACTGTAGCAATCCCTGTTCTATTTGGCTTGAATCAGACTTTTGCTCAGTTTTCACGAAAGCTATTCACTTGAGATGTCAGAGATTAGAGTTCAAGCTGTTCTTTAGTTGCCAGTATTAAATGACGCTGCTCCGTAAGGAGAAATAATGATCTAAGTAATTGATGAAGTGATTCACTGGCATGAATTAGACATAACCAAACACTGAACATCTGCTATAACCTTTGCAACTGGAGTCTAGCTTGAGTCAGTCATGTTGATGGCATATTCTTTCTTGAAAAACGTACGTGTATTTACAGATCACGGAAGAACAGAATAACTGACTTGAGGTTGGAAGGGACCTGTGGAATGGTTTCTCAAATCTTATGTTCAAGCAGAGACACCTACAGCTGATTGTCCAGGACTATGTCCAGACAGTGTTTGAATATCTCCAATCAGGGAGACCTGCAATGGCTCAGAGTAACCTGTGCCAGTGCTTGGTCACCCTCACAGTTGAAGAGTGTGTCCTGATATTCAGAGGAAAATTCCTGTGTTCGTTTGTGCCTGTTGCTTCTGGTCCCATTACTGAGCACCATTCAACACCTGAAATTTTGAATTAAGAAAAGATGAGATTTATAGAGAAATCTGTTTAATCAATATTTTAATGCTTCTGTTCACACTGATTGTTTTTAAAAGCTGCTAAAATCATCTTATCGGACTGCTGTTGTACTTTGGGTTTGTTTGTCTCTACTGCCCAGCTTCATCACAAGTTGCTTCTTGTGAAAATACTGTTCATTCTTTTTCACCAATCATTTTGAGACAAGTAAGGAAGTTGGAAAAACACATTTCTTGCAGCTTAAATCATGTGGGTTTTAGTCCATAGGTCAGTGTAGAATGCGGCTGTGTCTGCCCCTAGCTTTTGATGATAATGTCTACAAAGGTAAATACTGCTCAGAATAAACAAATTATTAAGTAACTTCTTGAAGGAGAAGGGACAGTGACAGGGAAGGAAACATAGTATCAAGGTAAACAAAAGCATAAATGTCTAAATGATCCGAGACTGTAGTCCAGTGATGACACTTCTATACAATCATTGTGGCTTGAGACATTTTTTTTACCTGATGATTTAATGCAAAATGAAGAATGATTGAACTAGCAACCTCATTGCTCTTTCTTTATATAGTGTTTTCTACTATGAAGACAGACATTCTTACTTTATTTCATTTGTGATTCCTAAATTTTGAGACATGTTCTTGTGTTAAAATTTCAGTTGAAGTTTAGCAATGTTTGTAAAGAGAGTTACCATCACTCATTTTACTAAAAAATATACTCAGATAAAATGCTGAACTTCTGGGTGCAGAAGACCATTTCCTAAGGGGCTGAAACCAAAGTAGTGAACTTTACACTGATAGCTTGGTAGCAACAAATGTTCTTAGCATTACCTTCTAAGGAAAAATAGATAGGACCCCTTTCTATCTATAACAAAAGATTTATCTACCAATTAGACTATTTGAGAGGCAGTACCTCTGTGGCAGGCATAAGTGCTAAGAAGGTGGCTCAATCATGTAAAACAAAAGTGAAGATAGGTTATGACAAAAAATGAAAGCTTCTCCAGATAAGAGGAATAGAGACAAGAGTAAGACTCAGGTCTCTGTGGAGTCAGTAATTTTGAGTACTTGTTGGAGTTAAGCAATTTAGTGCTTAGATATATTTCAAAGGTGTTAGTTAGTCTGGGTGGAGAAACAGGAAATAGAGGACTATTATAAAAAAATCAGCCGTAACTAGTTTCCTTTTTTTAACAGATTGTGTGAGTTTATTCTGCTGCAGTGTTTGGCGTGGGTTTATCTTCATGTGTTTGCTTTAATCGACATAGTTTTCATGATGGTGGCTGGGGAAGGTTATATCATGGGCTTAGGAGATGCAGATTTTGGTGATTATGTTATGGATGGAATGACGACTACTGAAAGAAGGATATGGTCCTCATTTGTCTGTCATTGTGCGTCTGGTCACCGTAGGGTTTTTTTACCATGTGAACATTTCACTTGCAGTTCTCAACTTGGTAATTCTGTCACGGCATCACAGGGTCCAGAAATGTCAGCGGCTCCGCATGGAGAGCAGCAGGGCAGGGCCTGTCAGCCAGGACCTGTCACCCTGGCCAGGAGCAGGGCAGCCAAGGGCACCGGGGCAGCTTCAGCCCCAGGCACTGGGAACCGCTCTGGCGGGTTGAGGCCAGGCTGGGCCATCGGCCCACTGTGTGCCTGTCTCAGCAGGGCCACGGCAGGGCCGGGCAGGGCTGTGGGGAGCTGCGTCCGGCTCAGCGGGGCCACGGCAGGGCCGGGCAGGGCTGTGGGGAGCTGTGTCCGGCTCAGCGGGGCCATGGCAGGGCCGGGCAGGGCTGTGGGGAGCTGTGTCCGGCTCAGCGGGGCCACGGCAGGGCCGGGCAGGGCTGTGGGGAGCTGCGTCCGGCTCAGCGGAGCCACGGCAGGGCCGGGCAGGGCTGTGCGGGGCTGGGGACTGGCCCTCCTGCGGCACCGCCGGGCTGGGGCTGACGGGCGGTCTCGGGCCCCTGGCGAGTCAGGACTGGTGATGTCCTCAGGGACATGCTTTGTTGAAAGGCTTTCTGAAAATATCCATTCTGGAGATGCAGTATAGATGGGTCACATTCTGTGAAATGTCTTACCGACATTTTAGTTTCATTCAGGAGAACTGGGAAACACCATGGAGGTGAAAATAAGAGCTCAGTTTCCAATAGGAGGAAGTCTCAGAACCTCTGTTGCTGTCAGTCAGGCCCTCTGCTTTGTATCCTTGGCAACTTCCAGTTTCATCAACACTGAACTAGAATAACCTCCCTGTGCATGTTCTATCCATCAGAAACGTGTTTCAATAGTATAGGAATGGAAATTTATGCAGCTAGATAGGCAATTCTGTAAGTGCAGACAGATTTTTACGCACCGATTTCAGTTTGATAGCTGGGATTGCAGTTTCCCTTACCTTACTCTGCATTTTTATGGGGTGTGTGAAAACCAGCTCAGTGGCTTAACCAGCAATGATAGTATCTGACACATCATCTATGGAAAGATAAAAACTTTTCCATTTATGAGAGGGCTTTCATGTATGAGTTTTTATTGAATGAATTTTTAGTTATTCCAGTCTTTCTGGCTGGGAAAATTTTAGGAGAATTTTTCCTGAATCACCTAGGCTCTTAAAAAAAATCATAAGGGAGAAAGGCAGATATATCTATCAGAGTTTGCTTGTACATAGAGAGGCATATATAATTTCATCAAAGGTAATTGCTTTACTAGTAATAACTTCGAAGTGACAGAGATAATTAACATTACCTCGAGCATAGCAAGAGCCTTGCTGTAATAGCTGTTTAAGTGCCTTTTCATACATGTCTTGCTGTTAGTTTCAAATACAAAAATAATATTAAAAGTCCCAAGGAAACTTAACTAGATACTTGAAGTGAGGACCAAAAGAGGACCTGAACTCCATGCCACTGGGTGGATTATTCTGTCTTCTATTCATCTTATTCCCTATCTACAATCTCTTAATGCTGTACCTTGACAAGTTTGAGGGATATTATGTGGAACTCTTGCTGTTCCATATGATCTTTAATTTCAGTATGTCTCAGCATGGTCTTGAAGCTCTCTTTGGATTTTGTTTCTTTGACTTTGGTTTTGTCCTTAGTCTTTTTTTTTTAAATTCAGATTGATCTTTTCCTCTCTGCTTTCTGCTGTCTTTCTCCTTTAGCTGTATCTCGTCCTCCTTTTCCTCCTCCTCCTTAATCTCAAGCTTGGCCTTTCTCTTATCCGTGTCTTGAGATTCAACCTTTTCTTTTGACACAGGGCTGGCACTCTCCCCTTCTCTTTGACCTTAGACTTAGCATTTCCTATGTCCTCCGGTTTATGTCTTGTTCTACATGCTTTTTTTGGCATTGTTACTTTCTGGCCCGGAGTTTCCCTGAGGGGATTTATCGTTCCATTTGCCATTCAGAATTTCTTAACACGGCAAATTACTCTCTTCTGCATCTTCAGCATTTCTCTGGTCTGTGTTGCTGTTTTCGGCTTAGGCTTCATGAGTTTAATTCCTCCTGACTTCTCATAGCAGTTTGCAAATTCTTCAGAAGATTTGTTTTGTTTTGATTCAAAGTGAGTCTAATGTTTTTGTTTCCAGCCTGCTTGTTGTATTTTGGGTTTGTTTTGTTGTTGGAGGTTTTTTTAGTTGTTTTTAGGTTTGGTTTTTTTCCCCTCAATATGGCTTATTTTTTTCCTGCAAATTTTCAGGTTTTGACCTGTAGTATTAATTATTAGGTTTTTTTGGAACCTCATTGCACCAATATTGTCATCTTTTCCTCCTTTGTTTTGTAATGAAATGTGTATTATATTCTATTCAAATATTTACCTTCATTTATTCTCCTGATGAGGAAGAGTTTTTAATCTTTTTTATCTGCTATATCACACATGATATATTTTTTTTGATAGGTGGTTCAGGATGTTTCTGACGTGGCCCATATGAGAAATTAACCTATGTTTTGCCAGTTGTATTACCAACAATTCATATCCAAATAATTTTGAAGGCAAGATTTCTCAAGAAATGTTAGTACTTTATGGAAAAGTAAGCATCACTGCAAATTCACATCACTTGGTCCTAGATGCCATCATGCCTTACACATAGCTTCAACTCTCTTCTCCATCTGTGTCCTGTGGAGATGGCCTCAGCCTTTCCATTCCTGTGTTACTGCTCCTTTGCTGCTGCCGTTGTATCTTTGGTAGCAGCCCATTTTCTCTGAAGAGCAGTCTCTGTTTATTGTTTGTGTTAGGCTGTTCTGCCTACTTCCTCTGTTCATCTTTGGTCTCTGCTACACTTTTTCCTGCCCTTAGACCTTGCCAAGATTCATACAATCTGAATCTTTCATTTTCTTGTAGTTTCTCTCTGAAGCCACCCACCTGTTTTTGGGATATTTTAGTTATTTGTGGCTGAGGATGCAGTTCCTCATCTCTGGCTTCAGAGTAGTGTCAGTCTTTTTTCCCTGCTTTCTCTGACTATTGCTGCCACAAGGGCATCCTTAAGGGACAGGCAGAAATCAAGACTAGAGGTACAGAAAGGTTCAGAGGTTCAACTATTTAAAACAGAAATAGATGAGCAGAGAATCCTGAGGAATGTATATAAGAGAGAGAAAGAAGAATCACAGGATTCACATCTCTTTCTGATCTGCTCGGAGACAAGGATTGTAACTCAGAACATGTACATTGAGAGGCAGTGTGTGGATGAGAGGCTTCCTGTCTTCTGGTGTGCTGCTTTCAATTAAAGTTGCAAAATGGGTCTGCAAAATGGGAGGTTTTTTCTGGGTGAATTTTCTCCCTTTAGGCAAAGACAGAGTTACTGCCTATTCAGCAAAGAAGAAGTTACATTTCACTGCCTTTGCATTATTTGATAATTAATTATATTTGGTTCAAGTAAAGAAATTAAGATACCACCACTCATTTCTTAGATATTACCTCAGCTGGTATATGTGCAGAGTGGGTTGTTCGTTTTCTAATTTGAAGCCCACACCCTTTGACTCATGAAGATTAATAAGTCTCCTACAATCCAGGATGCCTTTTTTCCCCCCACTAAAATACAAACAAAGCCTATGGTCAGATTTAGTTATTTTGCTTTCATATATTTTAATTAGGGGAAAAAATTATATCATTTGCATATCTCTGATACTCCTCTAGCTGGTCTGTGTCTATTTCCTGCTGTGAGATCTACCTCTAACTAGCTTTCCTCTTCTGAACAGTGCCTTCCTCCTGAACTGTCCAGGCAATAAAGAGTTGAAATAGCAATGTCTGCTTATTTGGTATTCTGACCTCTGCACTATTGGTACTGAGGGAATATCACAGAACTGCCTGCATGCATTTACCCATGCTCTCAGGCACATGGTGTGATTCTTGGGGTGTCCTGCACAGGACCAGGAGTTGGATTTGATGATCTTGATGGGTCCTTTCCAACTCAGCATATTGTGTAACCCATTGTTTCATTACTGATTTTCTGTTTATAGTTAAAAAGATTCAATAATTTAATTGCTGTGAAATACAATTGCTGTCACTACATATGAAATTTTTCAATTTAACAGTGGGAAGAGGTTATTGTGAAAATTTTCAAAAGAAAGGACTTGGTATGAAACTGAATTGAAAGAGGAAAGTGTATAAACACTGTAAAGGTTACAGATTTAAAGATGTATTTAAAGATGTTAAGTTCAAATTCAAAAGGGTACATTTTCTTACAGAGACTTCATGAACCTATCTGCTCAAACAGAAGTTAATTACAATAGTCCAGTAATTGTGTTGAATAAATTTGAGCATCAAAGAATAAACAAATGTTTTTAGCTTATATCTAGGTATTGCCAGGAGCTGTCAGGGGTTTTGGGGATCGCTGGAGAGAGTGGGTCATCATGTTCAAAACAAAACAGTATTTTTTGTGAGACAGAGATTTTCTTTCTCAAGTAGACTAACATAACTGTACATAATGACAGAATGTCAGTACTAATGGGTTCTTATTGTATCACTTATAAAATCAGAGACAGTTGTGGTAATTCTGAGAAACTACTCAAGTAGGCTTAAACTGGGTAACATTAAAACTGGGACCATTATAGCACCATCAGATTTAAGTTACAAATGCACCTGTGAGATGGTGAGCAAACCTGTTAAAAATTTCAGAAAAATATGCTTAGAGGGACTGCCAGATTCCCATAATATTTTTATTTAAATTTTGTAGTTATGAGGAAATCAGTTGTCACAGATATGAAGACAAAATAGCTCTATAAAAAAGAAAAAAGTGTGTAGATGATGCCTATATTTTGTCTTAGAATTGAACTGCTATTCTGTTAATGTGTGCTCCTACTTCCTGATAGAAAGGAAGTGCAGTATTTAATGTTGCTTTTTTGAAAGCAATTGACTATTGCAGAGATAAAGTCTAAACATGATCTGTAAATGGACATTGTGGTTTAGTAAAATATATAAAGTTTAAATTATAACCTAGTCATCAATCAAATTCAGCAACCTACAATCAAACTAGGTCTGCCAAGGGCAACTAGAAGACAGTGTAAGATAACATGAAGATGAAAAGGATAAACACATAGGTACAGAGCTAAACTTGGAAAACCTAGTTCAGAAATAGTGCTTTCTTAATTCATTTTTATGCTTTAAAGCTGGAGACTGTTTTGGTACCCTGGAGAGGTAGTAAATGCAGTCCCTGTGTTTACCAGTAAAGCTGAATTCTCTTCTCCTCTCTTTTCTCTTCCTGTAGCAGTAATTAAGCTATAAAGGATGCTGAAATAAAGAAATGCAGGTTTAAAATAACTGAGAAGTGAAGCTGTGTTAGCCTTAGCGGATTTTCACTGCCATTCACAGCCATTCCTTAAATCCTTCCTTATTTCTTATACCCTAGGTTTAATCACATACTACTGTTGGAGAATTGGAATGACTGTCAAAGTCTACATGAGCAGTGAAATCTCCAGTAAAAGTGCCACTGTCATGTGGATAGATTTAAGACATTACCATAGCTTGGAATAAAGATTGTCCTAAACTTCAACATCTGATTCCTCAATGGGGGTGTATGAAAAGCCTCACTGTTGCCAGGCTTCCCCTGCAGCAAGTGTCCAGATGGACACTTTGACAGTTTAGCTAGGATGTTTTACACACTCCTTATTCATAAGGAATTCTGCTTTTCTTCATATTTCAGAATTTTTCCTTTTCAGATGTGTATTCACATAGCCATCCACTGGTACTTATTGCCAATCTATAAAGATAATCACTGTGTTTACACAGAATTGAGGCCTGTGTTTGCAGCTGTTACAATGAATTGCACTTACAGGGAATGGTTTGGCTGTAGAGAGTCAAACCATTCATGAGGAAGTATTCACTGTGATTCAAATTGCAGAATCTACAATCTGTGTGCTGATCAACTTAATTAAAATAAGAAGAAATTATAAGAAAGAAGTGCCTTTAAGAGCTATACAGAGAAAAATAGAGTGCATGTTTCCCCTGCAAAAGGTGTGCAGCGGATAAGTAAATCCCATAAAATCTGCTGGCTTTGGAGGGAAGAGAAGTAATTAAGGTATTAAAGTCTTGAAAACTATTAAAATTACCTGAAATACCTTTCTTAGCACTATTAAGGTTTGAGTTTTAAATCACAGTGTCTCAAGATACTCTTGACAGAACAGACTGTTAGTAAATACTGGTATTTAATTTATCTAAATAGTCTATCTAAAATGGACAGATTATTCAGAAATAGTCTATCAATTAAAACATCATTTGAAATATAAACTATAGTTTTGAATTACACGTAGGAAAGAATAAACAATAGTAAAATGCCTTAAAATTTTGATTATTTATATTTAAATTAAATTTAATGTATTTGACTATTCAAATTTTATATTGGCTATGCATAATATATGTTTACAGAAATATTTCAGACTAAAGTTCTTGGTCATTATTTCTTCAGTTTCTTGGATTTCAAAGTATTTACTTGCCTTAGCAGGTTCTCAAAAATACATACTTTTGTGGTATACAGGTTTAAAGACAATTCTGTCTTTGTAGCAGTGACCAATCTGCAAAAAAACATATTGCTAACAATTCTTATGACATAAATGAATACACTATGCTTAATGTATTTATTTTGCGGTTATTAATATTGTGATTTCTCTTTTTGTAATCTTGAAAAACAACATTACAGGTGATTTACTAAGTAACCTCTTTTTTTACTATTTGTGACTCATAACCATGTATTTCTTTTCTTCATTTACTGAAGAGCACTATATATTTTTTCCTAACAGGAAAAATTTCTGCTGTAACTAAGATGACATTATGCTGCCTCCTATGGGGAAATGCTGAAGCCTTCTCAAAAATACAGCACAGTGGTAAGTACTAAAAGTATGTTCATAGCAATTCCTTTTTTCATAAAACTATGTAAGAGAAGGATGGCAAGTCTCTGTTGCTGGTGGTCTTAAACATGCTTGAAATATCTTTGCAATATATTGTACTAGTTTGAAAACAAACCAGTGGGAGGCACCAAGTCAAAATAACAATTTAATAGGGAAATTTAAATAAAAAAGGCAGAAAACGCTGGGTTAAACTGACAGAGTCAGGATACAACCTGAAACCCTGTTAGTCGGGGTGGTGGTAGTAGTCCGATGAAACGGTGTCTGCAGTCATCCTGAAGTGGTGATCCTGTAGAAGGGTCTGCTCTTCCTCGGAAGGTCCAGTGGTGGCTATGTAGCTCCTGTCCTCTGGGAAATCCAGTGGAAAGGGTGTCTGTGGTGTTCAGAATCTCAGATTATATCCAGGATGGAATGCTTGGTTCCTCCTCCTGGGTGGAGCATCTCACAATGGGATGATGAGTCATGAGGCCAGGTGTTGATGGGCTCATGAACAGAAAGAGAGTCTGGAGGGAGGAGGCAAGGGAACACTGCCCCACCTGGTTTCAACAGCTCATGAGGATGGTAACAGAATACACTGCAACCCAGTACATATATACATCCAGTTAAAATGTTTGTTTACCATGTGTGCGTTGTAAGCATTAGCGCTGTTTATGTGCTTACTTGTAGACGCTGAAAAGCTTTGGTAAAGAAATTTTTCAGCTTTCTGCAGCATTCTGTGAGAACTCTGTGTTTCTCATGAAAGCTATGATAAACACTGCTATGGGTTTTTTGTAAACTGGGTTTTTATCTGTGCACCTGGGATCTACTTTTTAGAGTTGTTATGGTACACAGTGAAATATTATTTTGAAGTAGGTGTTGTGAGCTTTAGCCAGTAGGACGGGGGTGACTGGTCCGAGATCCAATAACCTCCTGTCATCTTTGTGAACCAAGTTATATAAACCAAATTATAATTAATTAAATAACTACTTTCTTCCTGAACTTGGATTGTGTCGTTACTCGCCATTCTCAGTACATCACAGCGACACTTACTCATGATAAGCATGAATTGTTATTATTTTTCCGTTCTGTAAGTACTGAATGATGCCAATCAATTTGTAGTTAAAAGACATGAGATTACACCTGGCTACTGTGACACTGCTACTCAGTAAAGTTTGGGGGTTCCTGGCCACACTGTACCAGATAGAGCTGACAGTCTTCAGTTTGCAAGACAAGGTTGGGTTCCAAAGTTCTTATGGGGCTGTACTAAAAAAGAGGCTTGGTTGCTGTTTCCATATTGTTACCATAAAGATCTATTTTTTCCTCTCAGTTTTTGGCAAAATATGAGAGAACATATTTTAATGTATAGCATGCACACAGGTAATGCATGTAGTTATATGTATGTATATATATATGCACACAGATATATAAACATTCTTATTGTATCAATAAGAAATACGTGACAAGGGTTTTATTTAGAAATCTATGCATAGAATATATTCTATTTATAAAACACCTTAATCTAGTTACCATTCTTCCATACTGTGCCTGACACATTGATTAATGAGAAGGGAATGAGATATAAAAAGAGACCAGAAAAGTTTCTTTGGTGCACATTCTTCCTTTTCACTTTATATTATCCATGAATTTCGAAGCAGATGTGACTGTTTCTGTAATCATTGCACTAGCTGTAGTACAATGACGTTTCAATTTTCTGTTGACACTGGGACCTAAATTCAAGGAGAAGGAATAATAATATATCTGATGTGATAATAAATTTGTGAGTAAGCAATAATTCAAAGTGTGACAGGTTAGTTATGAGAATAGAGGGTACCATTATGGGAAATGTAAAATTCAGACAAAGAAAATAACAGCTTTGAAAATTCCTGTGATTTGCATCACTGAACCATGTTTATTCCAATTTGTACCAATTTACATGCAATTGAACAAAAAATACTTTATGAACAGGGGCCTGTTTAATAGTTCAGCATCCACACTGATTGTGATAATAGCTGAACTCTTAAGGGTTGTATAGTGAGTAATACACTATGCATGAATGACATACATAGAATTCAGTTATTCTACTTCAGACAACTCATGACATTTTTTTTCAGGAATGAGGAAAGCAAGTGGTATAAACAATACAAGGCTCATATAAAGCTAAAATCAAAGTTGAAATAATAATTTCTTTGGAACTAAAAAATTGTGGTATATTTACCTTGTCTGGCACTAGAATAAACCACAGCCATGTTTCAAGAAGGGAAGGTCTCATCTCGAGATAATCACAGTCCACTGAGATAGACCACAGATGCTGGGGAGAGGTTTCTGAAGGGGAAACTGAGGGATGGTGTGATTTTAGTTTTCTCTGTTTTCTCAGCATTTTGTTTGTTCTTCGTAACGCACAGCAGGAAAGTCAGAGAGAAGGAGAAGAAAAGGAAGCAAACAACATTAAAACAGAAAAGTGAGATGGGGCCTATTGATGTCTGGCTTTTAACTCACACTGCAAGTTAGTGAACATCAGAAGCCAGCTGTGCCTTTTGAAAATTTCCTTGTTCATGTGAGGTGATAATTGGACTATACATTAAAAAAAAACAACCAAAGAAAAAGAGATTAGAGAATGGAGTTATAAATCAGGATAAAATTTATTTCTGCTTCTCTGTTTGCTAATTTTCTGAAGTAGCCACAAATATTTGTGCTCTACTGGCAACCCTGAGGTACTCCAAAATACACAACAGAAATACAGAAATATTTGTTGATTTCCTTTTCTGTCTAGAAAAGGTTTGTGTTGAGAGTATTTTCAGGAGACAAATAGAAATGGATCTGAAGGCCTTCATGAAAATGTATAACCCAAGCCAAACTAACCTTAAAGTTGTATCTTCAGCAGACAATAGGCATCCATTTGGATGAACAGAAGAACAAAAAAATTTAAAAAATAACTAGGGACAATAGCTTGGACAGATTTTGACTGTGACTTTGGCTATATTGTACTCTTATATTTAAGAGAAATACAGAAAGAAATCCCTAAATCTTGAACATTTTAACTGGTTACTTGCTATCTTTCTCATTCATAATTCCAGATAAAATTCTTCAACATGATAAACCCATGATCTTTCTCAAGAACAGAAAACAACAATTTATGTTTCGAGTACATGAAATGTATTTTCTGGCAATGCACAATATAGTAGCAAAAATTGAAGCAAACAAATGGCCCGTGCTTTGTCCTCAGATTTTGATCTTACATCAGGAGTGTAAGCGAGTTTAAATGGTGGGATTTCGTTCTAGAATCCCAATCTGACATCTGCATGTGCAGATGGAGCCCTGTGGTAGTCTGTGAAGTGCTGTGTCGTTTCTTTGATATAGCCACATACTGTTAGATTCTTGATCATGTTCTCAGACTCTGATCAAACCTTCTGTCTTGTATCATTTATGGTAACAAATGTGAAGGAAAAATAAAGCCTTTATATTAGAAGGCAGGAATAAATTGTTCCAGTTTTAGTCTTGGGAGTTTTAGGAAACAGATCAACTCTTTGTTCTCTGAGGAAAATCAGGGCACAATATAGTCTCATTCTTAGAGCTTTCAGCTCTCCTCAGCTTACTTTTCAGCTCTTGGGATTCAGATAAGAATCTTTGTCTTCCTCTTGTCAGGATTTAAGGCTGTATGTGAAAGTGTACTCAGCTGAGCAGTCCAACCTCTGGCTAAGCAGCATCTTCAACTCCTCCAGTTTTCTCTTTAGGCTCTCACTGGTTTTATACTCTTAGGTGGAAAAAAAATGCTCCCCACATTTTTTCTGTCTTTTCGAAATATTTGCACATTTTTAGCATGGAAATCCATCAATTATGTAGGCTCCTAAGACCTGTACTATGATACATAGGCTCTGCTGACATTGTAGCGTGCATTCTTCCTACCGATTCTTAATTTTGAATCAAAAGGAAGGAAGGAAAGAACCCAGTTTAAAATTCTTCCCTTTTATAAAGACAGAAGGTGTGTTTTCCAGACTGAAACATAAGTGATAAGCAGGAGCAACCAATTAAGTTACCAGCTGAACCCAGACTGATGGTCTGGTCATGTCAATTAATTGAGGCTGATGCTCAGCATTTCAGTAAGTTTCCAAATTGGAAACTGTATCTTCTTCAAGAAATTCCAGTAGTGTAAATTGAATTTAACACCTACCGTTTGGAAATTTAACCAGGCTTTAATGAGAGTTTGTCTAGATTTGGTTGTAGGATGTTCCAAAGCTCTCTATGCATCTACAAATTTGTTTCCAGGGAGAGTATTCTGAAATCATAAATCCAGTGCGTCTAAGTTGATCTAGAAAAAATAAATTAAGTGGCATCATCTGCTTTGCTGTGAGATGTTACTGCTAAATCTAATCTTAGCAAATCCATTACATCACTGATATTAGGGTGTGTTTTCCATTAAAGGTGGAGACCTACTGTGAATAGTGGAATCAAAATATTCAGATTCTCTAATGAATATAAATAATTCCTTGCTTCCATTTGAATTCAAAGCGATGTATCCATTAATTTTTCATTCCAATATTTAGTTATGTATTTTGGTATGACTGACCTAAAGTACCTAGAACTAGGTAAACTCTGATGATCTCCACCAATATGTGAATTCCTGAAGAACCCAAGTGAGAATGGAATACATTTTCAAGCATTACTCAGATATGAAATAGCAAACACCAAAACTTTCCAGGTCATTAAATTTACTTTCAGGTGGCAATGTAATTGAGTAATTTTAAAACTTCTACTTAAGTTCATTAGCTTTATTAAAAGCTTTGGGAAGATAGTTAAACAATTTTATAAAAGTATGAGTCATGATTGTCTTGAATCTTTAACTCATACACTGTTCTTATCTAAGTAATGCTTCCAGAAATATAATTGATTTTGTAGAAAATTAATTTGAACATAACATTACACAAAGTATTGTACAACAATAATAGAGAATGGTTAAAGTTGTGTAATTTCAACCTTATACAGACTTCCTGGATAATGGGAGTTCACTGAATCATAACATCATGAGTAACAAGTAAAAGTGAAATAAAAAATAATTACGCTGTTTTGCACAGACAGCTCATTTAAAGTTCAGTCATGTTCAATTCAAAGAACTGAAGTGCAAATTTTACTATCTCAGTGTTTAAACTTGAAAATGTTTTATCACTGTGACTCATAATTTAAATCTACTGTACTGAATAACAGGCAGTGAGTGATGTCATATCTGTTATATCTGTTTCTACAGGGAACTCTTAAAGTTCATAATAACTCAGTGTTGGGGTTTTTTTCTAAGAACAGTAAAGCTTTTGAGCACAAGATTACAGTATAAATCAATTACTGGCAAGCAGTTGTCCTGTTCCTGTCAAGGTTCAGAACACACTGAATCTTCATTTTTAACCACAAGACCACAGTTTGTTTTGTTTGGATAACTCAGTAGCTGACGGGAAGGGACGACCATTTATATCTCTTAATAAATATCCCTTTATCTGCTGTTCAGCAGTTATCTCCCTTAGTTTTCATATAAAAGGAATAGCTCTGTGTAATGGCAAAATGTTGTGTCCCTCTGGTATCCCCGTGACTTAATTTGAGCTCTGCACCCTGAAGTTTAAGTTTCTTTTAGAAACAACTGACAGAAGATGATTTCTGGGATCGTCAGCTCCAGCTTCTCTAACAGGGGATGACCATATCATGCAATGCTTCTTATACAGGTTGTAATCTAGGTTTGGAAACCAAGGGCTACATTGATTACTGGTGGAAACCAGTAATGAATGATGTCTCTCAAAGGTCCATACTGGGACAATGCTATTAAATATCTTCATCAGTAACATAGACAATGGATTAAATGCACCTCAGCAAGTCTGTGGATGAGTGGTGCAACTGATTCACTTGAAGGAAGAAATGCCATCCGGGGTACCCTTAACAGGCTGGAGGAATGCGCCCATGAAAACTTAATGAAGTTCAGCAAGACCAGTATAAGGTCCTGCACCTGTGTCATGGCAATATCCATTATCAGTAGGGGCTGTATGGTGAATGGATTAAAAGTAGCCTTGCAAAGAAGGACTTGGAGGTACTAGTGGATGAGAAATTGTTAATGAGTCAGCAATGTGTGTTTGCAGCCCTAAGCCAACTGTGCTCTGGGTTGCATCAAAAGAAGTGGCCAACAGGTCGATGGAGGTGATTTTGCCCCTTTATTCTACACTGGTGAAACTCCACCTTGGAATGCTGCCTCCTGTTCTGCGGTCCTCAATACTAGAAAGACGTGGACATGTTAGAGTGGGTCCAAAGGACGGCCACAAAGATGATCAGAGGACTAGAGCACCTTGCCTGTGAAGACAGACTGAGACAGTTGGAGTTGTTCAGCCTGGAGAAGGCTCTTATGAGGTCTTACTGTAGCCTTTCAATATATAAAAAAGGGCCGATAAGAAATGTGGAGAGAGACTTTTTATCAGGGCCTGTAGTGACAGGAAGCAAAGGGGAATGGCTTTAAACTGAAGTTTACAGATTTAGAAGGGCTGTAAGGAAGAAGTTCTTTATTTTAAGGGTGGCAAGACACAGGAACAGGTTGCCCAGAGAAGTTGTGGATGTCGCATTCCTGGAAGTGCTTGGAGCCAGATTGGGTGGTTTTGAGCAACCTGATCTAGTGGGTGGCATCCTTGCTTATGGCAGGGAGGTTGGAACTAGATAGTCTTAAAGGTCCCTTGCAACCAAAACTATTTTATAATTTTATCATATTTCTGTATAATATCATACAGTGATTATCTATGCGTGTTTATAAAACATGCAAGAGTGTTAAGGTAAATGGCTGAGAATATACATAACTGATCGATTTTAGCACTCATATAGCACTAAAGGTAGTGCTGTCTGCACCTCAGCATCGGAACTGGAATTTGGAGATAAAGTAGAAAATCAGTAATGACGGAATCACATTCTGTGGTTTTCTTATGATTTTTAAAGCAATTATATCACATTGAAACTCTTGTGAGAAATGCCCTCAATGTAGCTATTTGCAGTTGATTTCATGGTTGTGTGCCCTAGCTGTAGTATGAGGTTGTTTGTCAGACACCACATCAGAAGAATTGAGATTTTTGATTCTTTCAGAGAGATTTGGGTTTTGTAAATAGGCTTTCAGTGCAGTTTTAGGAAAAAAAACTTCCAGCACCACTCCAGAGGGCCTGGATATCCCATACATTCTATGTCATATCTGCTGAAATACTGAATTACTTCCATTCTGTGCCAAATGCAAGTAATCCACCACAATTATGCTAATCACTGCCCTGAAAACAAATTGATACAGCTGTTGAGTGACTAGGGAAGATGATGGCATATTTCTTTATTTTTTGAAAGAAAAAAATAAAATGCTCTTGCCAGCAGGAAGCCAAACTGCTTGTAGAAATTACTTAGAATTGAAAATCACTATTTGATTCTGAAGGTAAATATGTTTGTTTGTATATATGAATACAAAATACATTTAGCTTTAATTGCATGCCAATTTAGACTCAGATAGCTGGTATTGTACAGTATTTTTTTAGAGCATTATTTTGTCTTTATTTTCTGTTGATGTTGTGCAAAATATATATATATATATACACACACATACATAGTGTTTTCTATTGGATCTTAAATACGGAAGTTGAAAGTATCTAAACCACTCTTTTTACCAGGTTTATTATCAACACCCCCCACATATTTTCTTTCATATATACTGCTTTGCATTCCATTTTTCTTTTCCAAGAAAAAAGCCAGAGAAAGGGAACACAACACAAATATGGTAATATTGTTATCCACAATTTTAAAAAAAGCTCAAAATATCTGAGTGCAGGTGAAACAACTCAGGTTAAGTAAAATCACATTCTGTCAGCTTTCATTATAGTCTCTGTTTCTTCTGAAAATGTATGAAGTAGTACTATTCTCTTTTTCACCTTGTTGCAGATGCATTAATAGTGATGGAGATTTGCTCTTCTGCGCTCGCAGCATGAGCATGGATTTAAAGCTTACACAACTATT
This sequence comes from Struthidea cinerea, assembly GCA_013397865.1. Taxonomy (NCBI): domain Eukaryota; kingdom Metazoa; phylum Chordata; class Aves; order Passeriformes; family Corcoracidae; genus Struthidea; species Struthidea cinerea. The sequence goes on from VZTI01004651.1 coordinate 207,355, forward strand.
CACAGAATGTTAGAAAAACCAGCTTAAATTTTTATCTTTCAATATGACTTCAGGAAGTAACTGACAAAATTTGGTGCCTAGTTATAATCTTAAAAAGCTGCATTTTTTCTTGGTGTAAGAAATTAATAACCTGCAACCAAATATCTATTAAAATTGTGGTTTGTCTCTCCATGGTGGAAACAATACCCTTTTATCTGGAGCTAAATCACACATTTAATCCTAATGTAGTTTGCAGTCAGTGGAGTTAATTATACTGAAAAATTGTGTTGCTTCTATCATTTGTGGCTTTTTGCTTTTCTTTAAAGGTACGTAGGTGATATTTCCTATTCTGTATCATATCATTGTGACTACTCTTAGGGGTAGGCATATGTCATGAATTTGATTCATTAAGATGAGATGCAAATCCTTGAAAACTAGCTGTGAATAATGAGCAATCTAACTGGTACACTGAAATGCAGTCTATTCTTACTTAAACAATGTCACCAAAACAGGCTGCAGGTATCCCTCCTCGAGCAGAGGGGCTGGACCAGATGAACTCCAGAGGTCCCTTCCAACTTCAAACAATGTGTGCTCCTGTGATCTTCACTTAAGAGCAATTCAATTTTTCTTTCAGTGGATTTAAAATAACAGTATGACCCTCTCACTTTTGTTATATGGAAGTATCAAAAAGGATGGAAAGAATAACTAATGATGCAGAGTCACTTGAAAAGTTAGGTGATGAATAATTAGAGACTTAGCGTTTCTGTTGTTAGTAAAGTTCTGTTTAAAGGAAGAAAGTTAAAAGAAATATACTTTATTTGACCAAATGAAACAGAAGTAAATATTTTAAATACTACTGAAATAGTTTATATTTAATATTTTTTATAAAGTATTAGTGAAATACAACTCATTGAGTGGAATGGTGTGAGGCTACAATACAAAGTTCAAACAATGGCAGGACTAGAATCTGTTTTCATTAGAAGCCATCAAAACTAAAATGTATAAACAGTGAGGTAATAAGCTACATAAGGGTACAAGAAATTCCGATCTGATATATTCAGCATAAAATGTATATTAATTTGAGAGCAGAATTCATAAAAAATATGTATCTGAAAGACAAAATTTTTAGGATAGTGCAGAAATTAAGCAATCTGAGTTTATTAATTAAGAAAGCAGGAGTTTCAATAGATGGGCTTGACAAAGAAAATGGATGTATTAGAATTTCACCAATGAAAATTGAAGCTGGGACAGAGCAATCACAGCAATTACACTAATAGGTCACTCTCTTGGCATCTTCATTGTCTTTTGGAATATGGATTTTCAGTGCTTTGAAATATTGGTATAGTATTAGTGCAACTTTCTCTGAGCTTGTTGAAATTTAAATATTACCACAGTATGCTATGAGGATAACTTTAAAAAAAGATGTTAAAAGAGTTATCAAAACTTGTGTTGACCTTTATTTAAAAACAAATTGGAAGTCATTTGATACAGAGTTTTATCTCAGTGAAAAAATATCTCACAGGGAACTTAATTTCATTCCTTAGCTGAACAATTTTTCCCTATAGCTGTTTATAGTTTATCATTTGAAATCTATATGCTGGAAATCATCAAAATCAGAATAAATAAAACCCCAAAACTCAGTTTCGTTTCTGTTTGAAACAAAATAATGTGTAATTGATATTGCCAGAATATGGGAACAACACTTACAGTTTGTATTATTGGCAGTGTAGCTCCCATGTCCAGAAATACAACCATCTTGGTGTAAGACTTTAGGAATGATAATTGTTGCAATTATGATGAAATTTAGGGCCAGAGAAATAATGAATCAGGGTTCCTGGATGGTTATCTTCGATACCTATAGAAGACAACATTAAATTCCAAAAAAAGTGGTTAGCACCTTGCCAAGGTGATAGCTGTATCATCCTTTTGAGGGGTGGACTTCAAGGACCAGCAGCTGTCTAAACAAAGGCAAAAAGGAGATTTGATTTGCTTGTTCTGAGAATCAGTAAGAATACTGCTGAAAAAAACATATGTGCACTTTCCCACCATTTAAAAATAAATAATTATATACAGCTGCAAACAAGACCCCTAGATGATGGATCCTTTTCTCTCATGCCAAAGAAGGCATTATGGGAGGAATTAGTTTGAAGAATAAAGTGTAAGTCAGATCACACAGGAATTACTGACATATCTCCAATATGAGGTAGAATAATCTTCTCCTCTGTCAAAGGGATTTAATTGTCTGCCCTGACCTCCATCTGTTCTATTAATTGACTGCATTAGTTTGTGGTAGATATTTTTGGTTGGTATTATGTTTTATTGGTGAGATTTCTTAAGATGATATAATAGAAGCACACAGGAAGCTCTAACTCCTGCCATGTGACAAGGTATATTTTTTCTCAATCCTGACCTAAATCAGTTGACCGAGGGCAGGAAAAAATAGATCAGTCCTTCCTAGTCAACCTGGCAGCTGCGAATTGTCTTCTGGTTTTTTTTCTGCAATATCATCCCGTATGGATTTGATACAAGAAAAAAAGGAGAAAAAAAACCAACCCAAAACCAAATAAATAAAGAAAACCAGAAACCCTTTACAAAATAGATGAAATAAATTCCTTCCACAAATTAAAAATCAATTTTACATTGATTGATTTGATGGGTATATTACTTTTCCTGTATACAAAAGGAAGCTAAAAACAAATGACCAGGGAGAAGAAAAGAGTCACAGGAAAGAATTATGATTTGGAGAAAGGAATATGCTAGGAGTGTGCACTCTATGAGAAAGATTTGAGAATTAGAAAAGAACTGAGAAGGCTATGTGTGAAAGAGGAAAAGTATTGGTACTTTTATAAGAGGACGTTTTCAAGCAGGGAAGAACAAGAGTAAGACAGGTCTTGAAAAGGTACCAAGGCATAACATTTTGTCAGGGAATCATATTGTTAAAAAATATTTCTCCTCATTTTTAAAAATGCCCATGTAGTTTTGCAGTCTTGTGAAAGCAGGTAGAGTGTGCTAAATAATATGATTATAATATTATTGTATGGGTCTTGTTAGAAAGTCATTCATAAATGGTACTCATTGCAACCAAAAAAATGACGGGAAATGTTTTTTAAAAATAAATGACCCAAATATTTCTAAGATAATACTGTTTTTCCACAAACCTATCAGTTCTATGTTAGTAAAGGCTAGTATTAGGTGAAGATGGTAAAAATGAATGAACTTGTTCTCTAAAATATGATTTTACACCAAGGAAGATACATTGCAGCAGTCTTTAAAATAACTTGAAGATGGCTAGGGGAATAACAATATTAATGGCAACAATAATGATAACAGCCCCAGAAAATAAAATTAATTGGACGATAGGTGAGAAAATATCTGAATTTTAGTCTTACCGCTGTATAATGAATTTCCTACCAGTGGATGCTGCATAATCTTTGATAAACCATCAGCACAATTAATGATAGAACAGACAAAAACTGTTAAGAAATTCACAGCAGAATAAGCTCTTCCTGATTTTAGTCATGAGGACTTTGTTCATGTATGAAACAAACAGTAAAGTTACAAATTTCTTAACTCTGTGCTTATAAAGATAATTCTGTATACACTGGTAAGAGATGAAAGAAGAATCATCTTGCTTCAGCTCAGGACAGTTAGCTGTCTAATCTAGGCTAATCACTCGGGCTTTTTAAACATAATCTTCAGGATGTTTTCATGGTGGTTGACTTCAACTAATATTTAATGTCAAATACCTACATTACAGTAGGAAGAATTGCTGCCTGAACTATATGCTTCTGGTTTAGACAGAATATCTGACTTACTCATATACAGTTTGGGAGATGAACATGAGCTTTAGTATTTGTTTCCAAGGTAGAGAAGGTACCTATTCATTGGGCTAGGCAAAGATGGAAACATTCCAATAATGGGAGTGGAAGGATGAGCAGGAGGAGAAATGACAACTTCTGTGTTTTTTGTTGGCTTCCATTTCCGACTCAGATACAGCTCTACACATTACAAAGCAAATACAATATATTGCATTAGATTTCTGAAAACCCTTTGATGCAAGAAAATATAATTAACTACATGTGACATGGCTTTGAAGTTTCCCATGTAGTGGAATGTTAGGGGTTGTCATGCAGATAATTTTGAGAAATTTATTTTTTTTACCTAAAAGCATTTATTTATTATTCTGAGATTTCTCTTGGAATTGTTAAAAGACCATGAAAGATGATTGGATTTTTATCATTTGAGAGTGTGGGATTTGAAATGGAGGACTTTTTTATCTGAATGGAAAACTACCCGAAAAAAATTTGATATCTTTTCCAAGCTTAGCTTTCCTGCTTTTTTGGCATGTTTTGGCATGTTTTGGCAACCAATAGAAAATAGTAGTGATTAAAAAAACCTACACAAAACTCAAGTAACTGACATGAAGACATATTTTTCAAGCTTGTGACTATGTGGAATTATTCTTTGTAGCATATCTTCTTGCTCGTTTTTGTAACAATTTTAGAATTTGCATTTCCAAGGTGGTGCAATTTCAGAAGTCTGTTTCTTAGATTTCTACATGTTGCTGTTGGATTCTGCTGAATATTTACCAGGCTTTTATTGTTGTTTTGGAAATAAATCTCACTTTTGTTGTTGTTGTTGTTTTGTACATCTTTTCATATTACAGGTTTGTCAATATCTCTGATGTGAGATGACAGTCATATATCATTAATTTTCTGGGGGAACATAACCTCTGTTTTTTCCCCCTCATTTTCCATATTTAAGCAAAAACTGTACATTACATAAAAGTAGGCACAGTCAAACTTGGGGTTCAGGCATCCATCAGTGGTGAGAAAAGATAGCTCTGGTTCTGCCCATGAGGTTATATCTCTTAGTAAATAAAATGGTCCGTGCCCTGTTCTCCACCCCTGAGGCCACATAACATAGCAGAGCTTGCATCTCTATAGTGAAAATCTTTCATACTAAAAAGAAAAAAAAAGATTTGTCTGTTGAGGATTACCTCTGGCCTATCCTACTCCCCGCTCATTCCTGTGCATTGGCTGGGAGGTTTGAATACTGGGGCAGGACAGTGTTGGAGCCCTATCTAGTTTACTGCTTAGACCCTGAATTCCAGTGCTTACTGTGAAAAACAGCCTAAGATATGGATCCATAGTGGGACTTCTATGGTAATATTATGCTTAGGTTTTAGTGATCCACAGTGTGTGATATAATTCACAGCTCCCAGTACTTACGTCAGCTAGAAAGTAAAAAAATTAATCCTTCACTATTGAATTCAGCATAGACAGGACAGTAAGCAAAGGATATGCCACAGACTCTCTTCTAGGTAAACTTTTAAACTGTGTTTGCTGGGAAGAGGGGAAGGCAGCAGGCAGCACAGGAATCATCTCACTAATGTCGTCTAAGGTCATAGAACAATAGAATCGTTTTGGTTGGAAAAGTCTTCTAAGATTCAGCACTGCCACACCCACCACTAAACCCTGTCCCTAAGTACCACATCCACATGCCTTTCAAATGCCTCCAGGAATGGTGCTTCCATCACTTCTGTGGGCAGCCTGTTCCACTGCTTAGCAACCCTCCTGGTGAAAAATTTTTTCCTAATATTTAATCGAAACCTCCCCCGCTTCAACTTGAGGCCATTTCCACTTGTCCTATTGCTTGTTATTTGGAAGAAGAGACTGCCCCCCACCTTGCTAGAGCCTCCTTTCAGGTATTTGTAGAGAGCAATAAGGACCACCCCTAAGTTTTCTTAGGCTAAATGACCCCAGGTCCCTCAGCCACCCTCCATAAGATCTGTGCTCCAGCCCCTTCACCAGCTTCGTTGATCTAGCAACACTGATCTAGATGATTCTGGTGATCCCATTTTTCACATTTTGTGGATACTCATCTTGCTGAGACATGTTCTCTCACCTCTTAAATATAAGGGGTCCAAGACAGAATTTAGCAGGTGAAATCCCAATAAGTTAGGAGGAGAGTCATACAGGAACAGAAGCTGGAGGATACTCTTCCTTATGCTGCTGAAGTTGTCCTCTTTCAAGCAAATAAAGAAAACTTAAGGGGAAGATTTAATTGATAAAACTTGATGATGTAAAAGCATAGTAACTATAATCTCCACTCACGATTTTTATTTTATGATATAATTCTCGTGCAAACTGCTTGAGTCTTGCTTGAAAGTGAGAATACCTGTCCAAGGAAGTTTGTACTTTATGGGAATACAACATTAGAGTTTTCTCAAAGTCCAAGTGTGAGAATCTCGGAGTGAAGCCTTGTGGTTCAGGATTGAGAATGCTTCACAGAGTCCTGACAGCTATCCCAGCCTTATTTGAAAGCCAATGTTTGAAACTTGAAAAAGGGAGGTGTGGGTTTAGATTTCTTCAGGTTAATGAGGGTAGCCACTCAACTTTCCCATTCCCAGAATGAATGCATAATTGTGGCATTATCATATGAATGAAGGCAGTATCAACACCTGGTAACTGAACCAGGTAATGCAATGAAAATGTCCTGCCTGTCTCCTGTGTAATTCGGTTCTAAGAATTTGTATAATAAAGCAGCAACTTTTTTTGGCCATATATATTAATGTGTCTGTGTCTGGGTGTCTCTGTGTGTGTGTCTGTGCTTTTTGCATGTGTTCACATGCCCAGATGGTTTAAATTGCTTTTCTCACCCTGTTTCTGGTTATTGTAATATTTTTAATGTCTCTTCTTCTGAGACTGGAATGCCAAGAGGGAGATATCAAATTCTTATCATTAAATAGCCTCAAGAGATCAAATTGCATATCAATCAGTCCCTTAGACAGTTTCAGTTGGTTCAGACTAGAGTTTTAGTTTCTTTCATCCTTGACAAGGGCATGCACTTAAGTTCAATGGTGAAGACAAGAAAGAGAGGACTGAGACCCGTGAGTTTCTTTGTATAATATTTAGACAAAACCTGATAGACTCCCATAAGAATTTTTCTTTTCAGTCATTTGACCTTTCTTACTGGAGAGGAGTTAAGACTCGTTCCATGTTACAAATGTTTTAAGGTCTTACAGTGGTAGCAGGTAATGAAATTTGATATTTTTTTTTGAGGGTTTATTCAACTTATGAAGGCCTATTCTGTAAGCCTAATGTATAAAATACTGATTTTTGTGTTCATGTTTTAATTTTTTTTCATATCTATAAACTAGTGGTTTGCTCTGGGCATAACGGATTTTACTGTACGGGAGCTTTTACCTTGCAGGAACTCAGGGCTGAACATTCTGTTTCAGATCATAATCTTTTTATTTTTGTAGTAACATATCTGAATTTAAGCAAACAGAGGTGCATAAAAGAAACAAAGAGAGACCCAGAGTGTGTTGCATTTCTTTTACAAGGTTATATCACAAGTAAAAGCTGGAAATGATGCCATTAGTTGTGCTAGACTGTACCGATGATATTTTTTGTACATTTCCCTTACATATGTACTAGAAATGTAGTATTTTTTTAAGACTTTGCAGCTGCAATTAGACCACAATTGAATGGCTTCAGTGTTCAAACATTGATGGGAAACTTAAATTCAGATCACGATTTGAGCTGAATGGAACAGACCTGTAATTTTGGGATTATTAGTTGTTTTAGGCTTATGTTTGTAAGCAGTTTATGCCATGCTTTTCCCTCCTAATACTGACACCTCATATTTATTTGTGATCTTCATCAATTTATCTCAAAAAGCAGCAAGCATCATGAAAATTGCCTAACCACTGAAATTCTTCTATACTTACATGTAATAGCAGTTGAAATTACCATTCAAAAAGTCAGTGAGATAAGTGCAACTGTCTTATCTGAGCATTCCCTGTTAGTCTTGGGTCCTTCTGGCCATACTGGTTTTTCATAATTTTAAATACAGAAAAAAATAAGGGAAACAGTATCTGTGATTGTTCAACAACCCCCTCTTATAATTAGATCAAAACAGCTGATTTTTTAGAGAATGCTGAGGTGAATTTCTTTGTTTTTTCTTGGAAGGGAGTGATAATCACATGTTTTCTTTCCCTCTGCTTGCTTTTCAAATTGTTACATTATTGAGAGAATTTCAGTTTTCAAAACCATTGTAGGGGCCACACAGCTTTTTCTTATAATCCCATTGTTCTTTTTGATAGCGTATCAGATTTAGAAATTTAGAATAAGAGTGGTAGCTCCGGGCAAGAAGCAATGATATGAAAGAAATGTGTGACCGTTTTCTGAAAAGTCAATGGTTATTGTAGTTTCTAACCCGAGGGATCTACTGAAACTGTCCAAGCCTATCTAGGCCTATCTATTTCTCTCACTTGGAGAAATTCATAGAAGGGTGAATGCAGCATGTTCTTTAAAAACAACACCCAAGCCTCCTTAATTTAATGTTTGTATGTAATTTTTATTGCTTTTCAGTCTTTATTTCCATATTAAAAAAAAAAAAAGTAAATTATCTACCTTTGTCTTCAGTTACTTTTATTCATACAACTAAGACCAACTTCAAGGTCCATAGTGATGTTTGTATATCTGGCATTTATTTTCACTTATGCAAGGGTACATCATAGTTCTTAAATTTGTATCACTTTCTTCTCAGTTTAAACTTTAAATCTTGAAGGAATTTTTGACTGCAAATAAATTATACTTCCCACCTAAATAATTCCAAGATCCTGTGACTCATTATTCAGATACTCATCCCTAGTGAAGTTTATAATGCTAAATTAGTGTCATGACCCACCAGTATAGGGCATGATGTTTGTTGTAAATTCTCATCAAGCTGAACAAAGACACTGGACTACGTGTCAGGGAACTCTTCTGCTTTGTGGCGCAGTTGTCCTCTTAACTGCAACAATCAGTTAAAGAAAAGAGGAAGAAAGAGAGGAGAAAGTGAGAGGGGGCCCAATCTGCATATCTCTTATGTAAATTAGACTTTTTGCATGTTTTGTTCACTGCCAGCTCTTCTCCAGGAAGTGAGTTGGGATGGGGGAACTGAGCACAAGTCTCAAGGTAGAGTAGAAAATTGGCTCCGGACAGCACTGCCCCACCTCTTCTTTGATCACCTTTCCTGTAGCAATACTTGCAACGTTTGAGAAAAAACATGCTTAGATCTGGTTGTCTACAGTTGGGATTATTAGAAGTCTAGATTTTTTTTTTTGTTTTATTTCATTTTGTTTTGAGGTTGTTTTGTGTGTTAGTGTGTATTTTTAATAATAATTTAATAATAAATAATTTATTCCAGTTGGGAAAATGCATACAAAAATACAACAAAATACACATATATGTTCTATTATGAAAAAGAATTTCTCATAAGACTTAGCTGCATGTTAAATTAAAGCCAGACATTGCTTTAGTTACAGTTCTGAGATTCAAAAGTATCTTATGATTGGCCAGTTTTGGTAAATAAACTTCCTACCAATGTTCTAAGTAATCCAGTCCAGAAAGTGCACATTAGTTCATGATTGGTGCTCCTCTGTGTTGTTCACTATGATTTTGTCTGATATGCCTGAATAACTTTACGCAGCATAAGGAAAAATGAAGATTAGCTCATTTCAGTGTATCAAGAAAGTTCTAGAAGCTCAGAAAAAAATCTCTAAAGAAGTTATAACTTTTTTTTTTTAATTTGAAAGATGGTAGACAAACCCAGTATGCATTTACCAATATTTCGAAAAACTGCTTTTTTGTTATTGAACAAACATTTGAATACAGTAACTATTTAGACTGTGTAGTGCTGATAATGAGGTAGAGGTGCATTTAAACCTGCTTTGGGAAGAGCTTTTACAGAAGACAATTGTGTGATTAGTTTTCTGCTAATATTTCAAATTATATGGCTATATTGCTAAAATTAATATTGCAGGCCTGTTCAAAAATGTCTATGCCTTGGGTAGCTCTTATTTACAGTATCATACCACAACATTAGTTCATGATAGAGCTTTACGTATGTTATAGTATGATAATATTTCAATTGCTTTTGTTTAAAACAATCAACCAGACAAACACACACACACAGACACAAGCCAAAACGACAAAGAAAAGCCAAAAAGCAAGCAACCATATATCTTCTTTCCTTAATAATTTCAAAATTACTTATTTCAAGGGGACAAAGAGAATGGAAAGAAGACAAAACACAGTTCATGTTCTTGGTAAATGAAGTATTTTTTGAATCCCGGTGTTCTGTGAAATGCATTAAATACTTAGCAAAATATCAGTATGTGGAGAATCTGAAATTTTATTGATTACATCATTTGTCATTTTTTTCCTACTGACTATCTGGTTGCTCTTACATTTCAGCTAATCAAGCTGACTGTATGCTTTCAGAGTGTATGTCTAATGAAAGGGATGTGAGTCTTTAACCCTGACTCTCTATTGATGTCAGACCTACAAATGTGCCCAAAAAACCCTTGGGAATATGAGTAGAAGGAAGGGCCAGGGAGTAAAGGTGGTCAGCGACTGAAAGCTGAGGCGTACTGTTGTGTACCAGTTGTTTTACATAAAGCCTGAGAAATCCTGGTACATCTGTGCAGTCTTCAGTTTCCTGTATTCATATAATTTATATTTCTCTTTAGTTTTCTTGTAACTGTCCATGACCTGGACAAGCAGATAAAAAAAACTTGAAATTGCTTTAGTTTTCTACTCTACACTGGAGCAAAGAGGACTTCTAAGCCATGTCTTCTATACCCCTAGCAGCTACAGAATAAGTGTAGAGCTGCTGACAATCTTCTCCTCAGGTCGAAAAGTGGTAACTGCAGATCCTGGAAACCATCAGTTTAGCCCTGAAGGCCTGATTCATAGACTATTTAAGCATCTCTAAGTGTGGCTTGGGGCACAGATTTATAAACAAGTGCAAGTGGTATTTCTAGATACACATCCACGTTAACTTCAATCTGCATTTTCTTCAAAGGCTATAAATGTCTCATTAGCCTCAAATTACACTCCTCTGCCAATAATGAAATCATGTATGAACATATATGATTTCAGATCCTCCTTGACTTCTCTTTGTGTGCTGTGCTGCGCTGCCAGAAGTTGTCATTTTAAACTGAATATTCTGATTTGGATTGATTGTTTTTGATTGTTTGAGTGAGTGATACTTCCAACTAGGAATTTTTTGCAAGGAAGTTTGTATGCATTTTTGTAATATTTGAAACACTAAAAAAAATACGGAAAAATTACAACACTATTAGTGATAATAAATAAAGGCATGACAAGTATATGTCTTCCTGTTGACTCAGTATGTAAAAGCATATTAAATATCTGACTGTATACATATAATTGAACATCAAACTAGTTTTAATATATCTAAAAAACTTTATAGAATGTTTACAGTTTTCTATTTAAGATTAATCTCTAATTGAAATCTGTGACTCTCTGTTTGCATCTTCCAACCTTTTCCATGATGTATCTAACATCATAGCATAGCCCTCATAGTTCACAAATTAATAGGTAGTATGCCTTCTTCCTTACCTCTTGATATTATTACTGAAAATTATTTTGTGTGTCTTTTTCTGTGTATGAGTGTGTATACATTTCATATGTGAAATTAACCTTAGGAAAATGGAATTCCTCTAGTAATGTCAATAAACTGATGTGTGATATTTTCTGCCTAAATGGAGAGGAATCCCACCTTAAACAAGATTTTTTTGCTTTTCATGCCTCAGTCTGTGTTCTTTACCTCAGTATAATAACAAAACCAGTTATCCCCAGGATGCACAGCTCCCAGAGCTGGAAGTTGAGGAAGTACGGAGAGCTAAGTGAAGCCCCCATAATCCACAAAGAAATGGTTAGTGACCTGCTACTTATTGACCTATAGCCAATTAAACACCCACAAGTCTATGGGCTTGGATGGGATGCACCTGAGAAAGCTGGTGAAAGAGCTTATCAAGCCACTTTAAACCACTTACCAGCAGTCCTGGTTAACTGGAGAAGGTCAGGTTGACTGAAAATTAGCAAATGCAATGACCATCCACAAGAAGGGTCAGAAGGATGACCCAGGGAACTACAAGCCTGTCAGCCTGACCTTGATACTGGGGAATGTCGTGGAGCAGATGGTCCTGAGTGCCATCACATGCTATGTGGTTTACAAAAATGGGTTTATAAAAGGCAGATCCTGTTTGACTAACTTGATCTCTTTCTATCGTAAAGTAACCTAGCTGGTGGATGAGGAAAAGGCTGTGGATTTTGTTTATCCAGATTTCAGTAATGCATTGGATACTGTCTCCCACAGCATTCTCCTGGGGAAACCAGCTGTGTAGGGCTTGGATGGGTGCAGTCTTCACAGGCTGAAAAACTGGCGAGATAGTCAGGCCCAGAGAGTGGTGTTGAATGGTGTTAAATCTAGTTGGCAGCTGGCCACCAGTGGTGTTCCCTAGGGGTCAGTACTGGGGCCAGTCCAGTTTAATGTCTCTGTTGATGATTTGGATGAGAGGATTGCATGCATCCTCAGTAAGTTCACAGAAGATGCTAAATGGGATGGGAGTATTGATCTGCTGGAGAGTAGAAAGGCTCTGCAAAAGGAACTCAACATGCTGGATTGACTGAGCCAGGTACATGATGATCGATAAAGCCAAGGGTCAGGTCCTGCAGCTGGGTTGCAAAAACCCCATGCAACGCTCTAGGCTTGGGGAACAGCGTCTTGAGAGCTGCTCAGCTGAAGGGGACTTGGGGGTGCTGTTTGAAAGCTGGCTGGATATGAGCCGCCTTGTGCCCAGTTGGCCAAAAAAGCCACACTATTTAGTATGTCACATTTTTTACAGTTGTATATTATCTCTGCTGTATCAGCTGAGGATTTCCACTTTCCTCCCTGTTGTCATTTTTGGTTCTCTCCCTTCTAGTAATGTGTTTACTCTTGTTTATTTGTCATTCCCATTTTCTTTTCTTGTTTTGTGTCCTCTTTTTTTGCTTGCTGTTTGCCCAGAAAAATTTTTTCTCTATCCATCTTTCATCATCTGGATCACTTTGTTTCCTTCCACCTTGTCAATTTTCTTAGTGCTGTGTTCCACATTTCTTAGAATGCCATTACAAACTTCTGCAGTGTAGGTGTCAAGGGAATAAGATCTGTTGCTCCTCCCTAAGCACAGATTAAATCCTCAGTAGGATACGACTGGAAAATCTGATTTGTACTGCATGATCAGTAAAGTGTGCTGAAGTCAGCATGGGACAGAGCAAGAGGAATACTACTCAAAATCAATCACCTGCTGCTGACTTCCATTGTTAAAGATGGTAGCAGAAATCAGAAGAGAAAGTGACACTTGAGGAGGAATTTTGGGTGACCCGTAGCTGACTGACCACTCTGAGTGCCAGGGAGCAGCTGAAGTGGGGCTGCCCATGGGGGAGGATGACTCAGGAGCTGTGGACACTGCAGAGCTGGCAGGGCAGGGGTCTGAACTCCTAAGGCCCCCCATTGAGGGTGGGTTGAGAACAGGGGCAGGACCCTGCCACCACCCAATAATCACCAGGCCAGGCAGGGTGCAGAGTCAGGTCCAAGGTCTATCTGGGGACCCAGTGAGGCCAGCATCCAGGCTGGGTATGGGATTAGGCATAGGGCTTCCTGCAGCATAACTCACATAGGGACTGATGGCTCTGGTGGTGCCCTTGGGGGCATGAAAATTATAGCTGTTAATGATTTGTCCTTCAGAAATGGCACTCAAACTGCAAGTCCTAGAGAAAATGTCAATAGAAGTTTTGGTCCATCACAAGTGATACGTATCTGGTATTTTTCTGGCCCCTGGTGTTCAGGTGTTTCAACAGTTTTGTGGTAAGAGTGCTAAAATGAAGTAATTGAAGAATTCTGGGAGTTTGAGAGAATAAAATATCTTTCAAATTATTTTCCTTGTCAGAGTCCTGACTGAAAACAGGACGTGCTAGTCCACTTATGTTTAAGTTTGATACATAAATGGGTGTTCATCCTACAAAATATAAGGTATCAGTATAAGTTTCCTATAACATGGAATTTTTTACCTGTGGAATTGTTGTCTGTGGTTTTGAGTTAAATAATGGGTAAAAAGGAAGTCCTTAATTTCTTTGGGCAGGTAGAAGAATGTTGATGTGTATTTATTTTTACACTTGTAATTGTTAGCATATACATGCAAGTGACTTGTATTTCATTAAAAATTAACAGAGTAATTGTATGAATTGCCTTCTGTCTAAAAACAAAAGTAGGAGAATGCAAGCAAGTAATGTTACATAATTGTAACATTATGTAGGCCAAAAGCTGACTTAAGAGATTGTATCACACTTTATTTTTTCTTTTAGTTTTCCATTGTTCTGTTTGTCAGACATAGAACAAAGATATGAAAACCAATAAATTTGTATCTAATTTTGACTAACTCTTCTCACACTTTATTTGAACTAATTGTTTATTACATTAATTGAAATTTCTGAATTAGGTGGAGGTAAATTAGGCTGTCCTACAGAAAAGAAGTCATATCTGTGAAAAATACTCTGTAGTGGTCATCTCATAGCAAAAAGAGATTATCCAGTACAGGAAACAAAAGTAATGAATGGTTCCTGTGGGAGTGCAAATAGGCTTAAAAAGAAGATTCTGTTTATTTAGGGCAGAAAATATCCTCAAGCTAGCACTTAAATGTGATACTCTTCCTGAAATCAGAAGTGTTTGGACTGTAGTTTGGTTTGGAAGCATAAACAGAAGCAGAAATGTTTGTTTTGTGGTATAACCTCTGACAAGCTTATGGCTTCAGTTTTAGCTGTCTTACCTTTTGCATCTTTGGAAATACATAGTTAACCATGATGTCTAAAGTTCATAAAACATTTGTGGGCCTTGACATGGAAGTAGCGTATGAATATAATTTTTAGTCTGTTTTGGGTTTGTTGTTTTTTTTTTTGAGTTAGGTTTATGCCAACATAAATTTGTTTGTTGATTTGAATTGCTTGTTTTCTCTTGCCTGCAGGCTGAGTGGGCTGGACTTCACTGAAAGGAGCCATTTCGCTGGGGCACTGGAATAACTGTGGATCTCTCACCACTCTACTTGTTGGGAAGTGCTGTGCATTGCCAGGATTAATTTAACACTAAAGTCTGGGATGGGCCTTAGGGGCAAACACTCCCTTGTTTCTTCTGACATTGGGATTTGTCTACAGCCAGTCAGCTGAGGCACCTACCACACATCAGCTTTTGTTTTTTTGCTGCCTGAACAAGGTTACATTTTCCCTCACTTCATCTCCTTTTGACTACTTTTTTATTAGTTTGCATTTTCCTTGACTGATTAATTTTCTCCTGGCTGTGGAAAAAAGAGCCCTGCTGATGTTGATTTAAATAATGTCGAAACCAATGGGACTCCTATGGCTGCCTTTGATCTTCACACCAGTGTGTGTCATGTTGAATTCTAACTTCCTCCTGTGGATAACTGCACTGGCTATAAGATTTACTCTCATTGATGGCCAAGCACAATACCCAGTTGTAACTACGAATTATGGCAAAATACGTGGTTTAAGAACACCTTTACCTAATGAGATCCTTGGTCCAGTGGAGCAGTACCTGGGTGTTCCTTATGCTTCTCCTCCGACTGGAGAAAGGCGATTTCAGCCCCCGGAGCCACCATCGTCCTGGACGGGTGTCCGCAATGCCACACAGTTTGCTGCTGTCTGCCCGCAGTACCTGGATGAGAGGTCACTGCTCAACGATATGCTGCCAGTCTGGTTTACAGCCAATCTGGATACTGTGGTGACATATGTTCAAGATCAAAATGAAGACTGTCTGTATTTGAATATCTATGTGCCCACAGAGGATGGTAAGTACCCTGAGACCCGCACTGGAGTGCGCTCACCAGTTTTACACATGAATAATGTCCAGGTCTTCAAAGCATCGTACTGAGTTTCGTCCATGTTTTATCTGTGGAAATGGATAATGCCTCTGAATGTGCATTATTAGTAACACTTTGTAGATTGAGTATGCTGGCATGAATTCTCTCTTACGTTTCAGTTCAACACCAACCTGTAGTTCGATTGCAAGTGGTGGCCAGGGTGTGTCAGCCAGCCTTAAGTTTACATCTAAAATACTGCTGAGAATCATTCACTGGAGAGGAAAGGGGAAATAAACATTAACCTGAAGTAACACAGTTATTTTTCCATGCATGAATGGTACAAATATACTGTTACATACTAATTTTTAAAGGAGAATTTATCTAATTTTTTTCCTTACTTTTATTATAAAAGTTCTGAGCCTACTGTTAACTCTGCTTGATTTTAATAGATAATAGAAAATTGTTACAGTAATTCAGTCAGCAGGTTTTTTTTTAGGATTTTCATCTGTGAAACTTTTCAGTCCAGCTTATTTTTATTCATTCACTAAATTTAAAATGAAGTAAAGTTCATTTATTATGCAGAGCTGAACAGGCGGTTTTAAACTTTCATCTCCTTTGTGCAATACTTTCTCAAGAGGGCTACTTTAAGCCACTTTCTATAGACAAAAAGGATGAACACAATTGATAATACAGAACTCTTTGAACATTTACATGATCTCAATCTTAAAACGTGTAGCTGCATGGCATGATGAATGTATCTTTGGTCATTTTGAATAGTATTGCTTCCTACAGGCAAGAAGATCTGTTTTCATCAGGCTGCAAATAAACTAAGTCTATTATTTCACAAGGAAATAAAAATACTGCTAGCACTCATATTTAATATTCCACTAAAAGCTAGTGCCTTCTGCTAATTAGAATGCAGTTACCGATGTATAACATGACAGATTTCTCCCAGATATGCAAATCCCTTTACTTTTGCTGAGGGTTTGATTTACACAACCAAGGCATTGTTATTTCTCAGTAACCATACTCTAAATATGCAAATTTTCTACTTTGATTGTTATAATCCTTCTGCCTTGATTGGCTTCTTTGCTCAGAATTTCCAAGCTGTCTGCCAGCAATAAACATACCACCTTCTTTTCCTGTTCTCATCAGCTGAAGCAAAAACTTGAAAGCTAAAAATAAAGGGGTAAGGTTTGGGAATACTGGGAGCTTTGCAAACGTAAATACTACCAAGCTGCTTAAGGAAAAGTGCTGTGAGAGGAAAGCTGTGTTTATAGGGGCTCTGTGTGCACGAGTGTGTGTCTGCATATGCGTGTGTGTGCCTCTGTGCGTAGACAAAGGAGCAGGTCTTTTCAACCCAGTTCTTTCCCTCTTCATTGCACTCCTTCTTGCATAATAACATATTTTTTCCCAGATTTGTTTATGTTCTGAATTTTATCCTTCATCTTTTAATTAGTCACTGGGGTAAGTTTGCCCTGAGAAAGCAATCTGGGTAAGATTTTATTTGTTCTCACTGAAGGAATATCAGCTCTGCCAGCTAAGTCTTATTTTAGAATCCAGTTTTAATAAATGGATGTGTTCCTCCAATCTAATAGGAGGTTTCATTCATTAATTAGGGAATACAGGAAATTAGACAAAGAAAAATATATGTGAATGTCTAGGAAAAGAATATTTGATATTAAATAAAAAATAATAAAACATTGTGGGCTGAATGACTAGCAACCTATAACACTCATCTTGCTATAATAGCTAATCACATTTGCTGTTAGATTTAAAATAGAAAGGACTGATAAATATGATTTTACCTTCTCTAGAACTTTTTGTCCACTTCTGCAAAAAGCATGATTTGCTCTTCCTCATTTTAGATCTTCTTTACTATGATAGCATGTAAATAGTACGTAAATGGTAGATAGCATGTAAATGGTATCTATTTGCTTTTATATCTCCTATTGAAAATATAAACACATGCATAAAAGAATATGTAACTGAATAATGAGAAGACAAGGTTTGTGTCAGTGATGAGGTGAAGGTAAGATTGCTCCCCTACAATATGACAGGCATTTTTAAAAGGTTCCATTGGGGACCAAGAAGCTTAAGAATGAACAAATTAAGTACACAATGTTTTAATTGTATGCTATTTATCTTATCACTAATTAATAAAACTCAGTGGCTTTTTTGGTGAGGAATATGTGCAATCTTCTGACCATAAAGATGCTTAAGGGGAGCTGACCTATAAATCACATGTCCTCAGTTACTGTGTTTCCAAATCACTCTAAACAGTCTTAAATTGTGGTCCATACAGTCTGGTTAAATATGTTATGCTTCATTATATGAGTTGTAGTTGGGAAAAATAAGCTACGTTGTTATGGAGACAGACCATGAAATTAGTTTTTGAAGCAAGATCTCAAAGTGAGTGACTTTGAGTTAAATTCACATTTTCAATTCTTTCTTCAGTACAGATTGATTTAAAAGAGCTTTGAAACTGTTTTCTAGAAGAAAGGGTGGCTGGAATAATCCAAACCTAATAAATGCTCTGATTATGAAACTTAATCATTTTTTGCACTTTTTTTTTTTAATTTTGGTGAGAAGAATAGATGAACAACTAATGAATTAACTGCAGTCATTTGCAGTGCTTACTTCAGATCAATTATAGTGAATAATCAAAATGAAGCTCAGGTTTGGGGTTTTTTTCATTGTTTTGTTTTGTTGCAGTTCTTTTTCACTATATAGCATGACCTGTTTCTTATTATTTGTGTGGTTTGGCCAAAGGGAACCAAATTCTGATCACGTACTTGCAATAAAGGATTGATGAATAAATGAACATATGCCTCCATCTGATATCAGAAATGCTTCACTGGAATACTTCCATTATAAACTAATGGAAATTAGAGTAGAATACAGTCACTTTAACTAGGTAGATAAGTTTAGTTAGTTATAATAAAATAGTTTAAAATGTTACTGCTTTTGTCTGAAGAAGTATTATGAAATTAAATAACAAATAAATCTATAGTTCCTTAAAATAGTTTGAGCTTCTAGGGTAAGAAATTAAAATGACCTGTGACACAGTCTGTGTCTGTATTAATCATAGCCTCTCTTTAGACTCATAAGATTCTGGATTTCAAATGTCAAATAGCAGGAGATTCCCGTCAGAATTTCCCATGTTAAAAATGTCCTTACAAAGCAAAAACTATCTTCATTTTTAGGGCCTGTCTTTTTTCATTTTAGGTGAAAATATTATTTATCATAGAAGTCAATACACATACATAGCAGAATATTTCTGCAATTCTGTCCATGTTGATTTTTATTCCTTTTTCTGTTTTTCACTGGACAAGTGTTTTTTGATGTCCCTTTCCTTACAGTAATACTTCTATTTCAGAGTATCTAAGGTACCTGTACAATTTCACTGTTTGTTTTCTTTTGCCTTTGGAAGGGAAGAAATTGCAACTACTGTGATACATTGAGATTTTTTTTTTGGTCATAAGTATAAATAATAATGCAGTTATTTTAAAGGTACACAGTACAAGCAATAAAGATAAAATCTAGGAAAACTCTTTTATACGTCAAACCTATAGTAGTAATAAATTACTCAGAATGGAAGCAAATAAAATATTTATAGTGGAACTATAATTTTATCCAGTTGCTTTCTAAACATTTGGCTTGGTCTTCAGAATTATTTGTGTATATTGTCTAGGCTGCTTTTTCAGTTACTATGAACGGTAATTTTCCACAAGAATACTTGAATGTCAGTTTTGAGGAGGTCATCTAGGGAAATGATATTGAGGACAGTGTGTTTATTATAACTTCAGTCTGAATATGGGTTTATCTACAGTGGAAATGCTAGATTGAAGAGGACACAGACTGTTAATCGGCTGTGCTTAATCCCTGGCCTTTATCATTTCAATCTGTGGATTCTGAAGGAGATTGCTAACTCCTATCATAACTCAGGAAAGAAACTATAACAAGAAAAAAAAAAAGAAAAGACCCTTAATTTGTATTTCTTTCATGATAATCTTCCAAATTTTATTAATAGCAAAGCAAGATTTTAAAAAAATCAACACAGCAAAACAACAAAGAACAAAACACAACAAGAACAAATCTTTTTATGTTTATCTAAAACCTGCTATGTTCAGATCAAAAGAGAGAATAAAAAAGATGACTTTTTGTTGTCTTTGCTTGATCAGCAGTAAGCATATATATTTTTTACTTATTTTGGCATATGGATAGAGGGTACATTTTACACAAGTGTGGAGCTCCTTATCCACTATGTATCTGTTACAGATTAACTAATGAAGCATTTAGCATCTTCAGTGGTTTGCTCTTGTTTCTTGTTTGTGAGCTCTTGTTTCATGTACTTCAGAATAAATACAGCTGAAGTGACAACAAAAGGCAGGAGACCATGGCACTTATTAAGCCTGAATGGAAATATAACTGCAGCTCTTGACTCTGTGTCTATTTGACTAAGAAATAACAAAATGAAAAATTTGAGCAAAGCTGATCGAGAAGACGAGACTTAGACTGTCACTTTTGCATACTATGAAATGTCAGATATCTGCTTAATTTATAATTGAGTGTTTTCAGCCTTCTTTTTGTCATTGCTGTTGAATTGTAATTTCTTTAACTTGGAAAAAGTATTTTTATCAAAGTTATTCTAATCAAACATAATTGATAAAAATTGTTTTTTTTCCTTTTTCTTTGAGGCAAAGAAAAATGTAGTGTAAAGATTAATCTCTTCATTGCAACTTTTTGATGGCATAATATAAAAAAGTAAGGCAATCAAAAGCCTCTTTGTTACTACGAGAAATAAGGGATCATACATAAAAATAGTGCCATAGTGAGCAAGATAGGTGCAATATTGTGCAACATTATTTTTATTGAATTATTGAAGGTGATAATAATAATAGTAACTTTTCATTTTCAAATAAACTCAATTTTCTATACAATAGATTCTTCTAAACTGTATGTAGTTTAAAGTTTCAGTAAATGTATATGTCATTTTTCAGATAATCTTAAAATTTTAATTGTCCTATTATCTCCTCACTACTTTTGTAAATGTAAGTAGCTACCTTAGAAATCAAAGCAAGGATTTATGTATATAGCTTTAAGGAGTTAAGAATCCAGTATCTCTTCTCTATATGTTTACGGCTGTTATTCTTCCTGAAAATCTTTACTACATATTTCTAAAAGTCAATTATAATTTCTGTAATTGGTATAGGAGCACAGAGTTTTACCTATGTTATCTGAAGTATTTTTAAAAGCAAATTAAATACATTTACTTTCTTCTAAAAATATTTTAAATCTGTTTTAAAACATATTTTCAACTTTTATAGATTATAATGTTTAAACAGTTTCATATTGCAAATAATGTTTTTCTGAAAAAAACCCAAGAATATAACAAAACTTTGTTTTCAGTTTCAATATTGTCATAGGTTTTGTCAGTGACTGGTTTATTTTTAACCCCCACCCATTCAGTCAATTGTTTGTCTACTTTGGAAAAATAAAAATTAATTATTAAAATTTTATTATTTAAATGCATTTCGGCTTATAAAAACATATATAAAAATTACACAAAATAAGGCATATCCTTTTGTAGAATGATTGTAATCCTTTCCAGAGTGAGAAGGATTGATAATAGTTAATGATTACAATATAAAAATACAGTGTTGGAATTATTGCATGTAGTACCAGTTGAACATAAACATATACTTTTTAGCATCAGAGAGAAAATTGCTCTCCATTGTGAAAGATAAACTCCCCGTTGTGTCAGAGTGCCTCAAGCCAATTCTTTCACTGTGAGGGTCCAATATATCCCCTCCTCCTAATCCAGAAATATTGCGGCATCTGTGAGAAAGAAGAAGGCATATGTCTGGCTGTTCTCTGCCTACCAGGATAAAGCTGTGGGTAATCCAGGCCCTTATTTTACATTCTTGCTTTTAACAGTCGCAAATACCTTCTGACACCAAAGAACAGGACTCTAATCTAGATGAAATAAAGTTCTTAAATCCTTAGAGATAAATTCAGATTCAGTTGCTAATTTCAAAATGCTGTCCTTCCCTCCAGGAGCTGCCCATTCCACAGGCACTTTACAGGATTGCACCCAAATGGCCTTCTCAGGAACTGATATGCAGTGAAGCCTAGCAAGAAGACTCAGCATTCAATATGACTTTAGTTAATCCCAACAGGATTTTTGGCACCGTTTCCTAGGGTCTCATCATTACCTCATATTGAAAAAACCTGCCAGAACGGGGGAATGTTCTTTAAAACACAATGAATTAATGTTTCTTCTGCAAAGGCAAATTAATGTTATCATCCTTTTAGTTAAAGAACAGTGCTTTTTGAATTGTAGAGGCTGTGCCATTTGGCTCATTGACACAAAAGAAAAAGTCTTTAGTCATGTGGGTCATGAGACAGATCAGATTTTACTTCATTTTGTCCACTGACTCCCACTTGCCTATTCAGGGTGCTTTTTGTTTTGGTTTGGATTTTTTCCTGTGTGTTTGCTTCGCGTTTCTTTTTTGGTTTTTGGGGGGCTTTTTTTACTTTGTTTTGTTTTTAAATTGAGCTTTCCTCTTCACTCCTGCAAAATATGTCTTTGTACACCGCTGCTGTTCTGTGTGTGTCTTCTTTCTTTCTGTCAAAACACAAATCAGTGTGACACCTGCTAACACTGAGGCAGTGCCTCTGTCCTAGAGCAGTGCAGTGGGTCCTTGGCAGGCTTCTGAGTGGTGAACAGTGCGGAATACGTGCAGTCGGATCCGATCAGTGTCTTGGCCATACCATTTGTATTAGCTTTGATTTCCTGTTGAGGCTTTGTGATATCATTGGTCTTCCTTCAGGTATTTTTTTGCATTGGTGTGAAACTTTTGAAAGCTATTTGTATCTTTTCATTTAAATTTGGTTCAGTTTCCTTTAATTTGCACAATAATTGCAGGTTCAAACAAAACTGACATATGCTGAATAGCTCAGCTAAATCACAAGGCTCGTAAATCAGTCACATCTGTGAAAATATTTCAAGGAATTGTACCCACATCAGTGTGATAGTCAGAGGTAGTTTGTCAACTGGGAAAATCTACAGTTCACTTCTACAAATGTTTAGGTATCTACAAAATAAATTAACACAAATTTGAAATAAAGCAAATGCTCATTATTTGCTCCTCAGGATTCCTGACAAAATTGTCAATAATTTCTCCTGAAATTTTTGCACAGTACTTTGGTTTGCCATCCTTTGTAGAGGGAAAGGATACTTCTGGCCTTTATTCAGTGCTTCTTGCTTATAATTCCAGATAAAATTCTCAGAATGGCATATAATCAATTACGTATGCTTACATTTTAGGATAGTATTAGTTGAACGTATTAGTTGTAATCCAAATAGAACAAAGGAAAAAAGGAAAAAAAGAAAGTTAATGATAGCAAGTTTTATGTGATCTTATCATCTGAAGAAATATGGATGAATTTATTTTCTTGGGGTTTAAGGCTTTTTTAATCTGGACTTTGCTCCTGGTACCCAAAGAGAAAAACAATAAGAAATAATTATTATGAAACTGTGAAAATGAACTAATGCTTATAGCTATCTGGTACTGATGTGTTAAAAATCCATTACAGAATTGTTATAATAAAAGGAAAATTTTTCTTTTACAGTTCATGCTGTAGGCAAACTTTTAGTGAAGAATAAATTTACTTGCAATGCTAAGCCAAATTCCTACACTATATATAGGGAATTTTAGTTACAAATAGAATTTCTGTTGCATCGTTCCAAAATGCTTATAATTGCTGGGTTGATGTTAAATAGATTTTTCATTGACAGGGTGTGACATATTTAATCTAATGGAGGGAAATTGCTTTGTACAGATTCAAATGACTATTCAATTAGTCACTGGTAATGTTTGCAAGCCATCATAGCTGGAAATCATGGATACATTGTCTGTTTTATTAAATATGCAGTAGGGCAAATGAAAACCCAATCCAAATATATACATTTCATCCTCTGTCAAATAAATTAGAATCAAATTATCTTTTATGTAGTATTTTTAGGGTGTCCAGGAAATTCAAAAAATCATTCCGCATTTGTAATACTGCCCCCATGGTAGTGCTTTTGCTGGCTTTTTATGCTTGATTCAGACAGCAGAGGGAGCACTAGTTTCCAGCAAACGAATTTTTTTCTGTCCCTGGGAATCACTAAAAGAGACATAAATAATGCTTGTGAATGCAGTAGTAAAACATTCAAACAGGTGCTGGTTTTTGCTGTTTAAACAGATAGGAAGGGATCTGATTCCACCTTTACCAAGCTGCAAGTTAATAAAGTTGACAGTGTTGACTCTGGTGTTGTGAACTGAGGAATTTATATGAGGCATAGAACTTTTCCAAGCAAAACATGCACTCGCACTGACAAATTTACACTATTTTTTTAAATTGTAAAATAATAAATGTTTAGGTGATAAGCATACTGTCAATGCACCAGCTTTTAATTGAATAATACTTGCAAGGCATTCAATGAAAGAAGAGATTCCAAAGTAGAGAACTTGGTCTGTTTGGTTGTGGTGAGTTAGCGTAAACATTCCTGCTTAAAAAATTATTGATTTGGTTCTTCCATTTCAAAACCAAAGAAAAGCAGATTTTATTTTTTCAATGAATGCCATTGTCTTCCCATCTTCGTTTTTATAGTTATACAGCTCAATCATGAAAAGTGCCAAATGTGTTTTGCCTCCTTCTATTTCACTGAGACAAAAAATGTTAAGCATGTTGGAGTTTCATTCTAACTTAAAGCATTTGTTAAGTTTTTGCTATCACTTTGTTGGAATTAACAATATAACTAAACTATCTTAAATCATAGAAAGTGCCAAATTACACAAACGCTGGAGGGCTTCCCCTCTGAAATACCTTGCATTCAGATTCATAATGTATCTGATTCAAAAAGACTGTTATTTTTATGGTCTTAAGGATTTGAGGTGCTTTTCTCATCTGCCTAAACCATAGACCATTTCTGCCTTCAGGGATTAGATGCAATAGGTTGAGATGCAATTGATGTCTAGGGTGGGTCCTTGGGAGTTGGATCAAATCAGATGTTTACTGTGGTGATGCATAAAACCATCCCTATGGATTAACTGCTATTCTTTGTCACTAACAATTACCTGAAAATATACCTAAGTCAAGGAAAATGACACAGATATCGTACAAAAGGAGCAGCTCAGTATGACAGTCTCTCAGCAGGAATATTTTAGTGAAAACAAGTTGAAGAAATAACTGAATACAAATAAATGCCGTAATGTGAATTTAAAGAATGCAATAAGTTTCTAAAAGTCGTACTGTACAGTGTATTCTTTATTTTCATTCTCACAGGGTTATCCATAATGCCTTCAATGTTATTCCCAGAAGTAAACTGTAGTAGATGGATTAAATAGGTAAATTTTTATTCTTAACTGTGTCCATTTTCACAATAAACTACTGAGAGATGTTCAAGCTTTATTTCTTCTCTATCCAATTTCACTATTCCTTGTAACCACTTCTTCTGCCCTACTTTGGCCACTATCAATTTATAAATGAATCCCTTTGCTCGCTGTACAAAGTAATACTATAAAGTAAGTGTAAACTTGGTTTCCATTTCCGAAAATGGTTTTATCTTCATATCCTTCCCTATTTTTTACCAAAATCACACACAAGAAGCAGCAATAGGTGAGAAAACATCAGCTATGATTTTTAAAAAATTTTAGGAAGGGTAGCTATGTATATATAATAGCTAATATATATTAAATATGCAGTGGATGTAAAAGGATCAGGCAAAGAGAGAAAGCCTGATTCTCTTTCATATATTAGTCCTTCTGTACTGGACTCAGTCAGTGGGCCATGCAGCTATGTTTGCCAAGCTCCATTTGGCCTATAGAACTGTACATGAGGATCCTAATGTACCCTGCTGTGGTAAGTTAGGGTTTGCTTTAATTTAATTGTTGTTGTTTGCTGTTGTTTTCATTTTTCATCTTTTAGCTGAACAGTTCTTCCTTGAATTTTAGTTGTCATCATAAAGTGGTCACCCCACAGCCCATCGTATAAATATTCCTAGAAAGGATTTCAGATATTGCAAGATTCAAGGGGAAGGATGATATTCAGATACTGACTTCTGAGGGTTTTGTTAAATGTCAGTTCTTTAAATGCATACAGTTTTGTATAAAAATGCCTGAGCATCTAGGAAGGACATGAAAGACTTCTATCATGTAACACTTATTCTGCTTTAGTTTAAGCAGTAGTTTTCAGTTTTTAGCACCTTTGAAAGTGTGGCCTGTAATGCTGAAGTTAATTTTCTATTATTCTTAAATAAATGAAGAATTTAGTAAGTAATTATAAGTTTAGAAAGTAACAGCATGTATCAGATTTTTTAAATATTAGGAAGTTAATAGTTTATTCCATTTTTGAGTGCTACTTCTGTATTTGTTGCTTCATAATGCTGTATCAAACTTCTAAATGCAGGCTACTTTACTGTGCTTGTTTTGCATGTCTAATACAGTAAATCAAAATGGCTTAGTGTTGGGATTATTGACTATATTCTTTCAAATTCTAGTATATACCTTTGGTATTTGATTGTCTGTATTAGTTTTCTTTTTCCTCTTGTGATCTTTTTCCTATTTAGTCTCAGTACAAATGATAAGATAGACACTGTTAGTTCCTAAAAGCAGATTATAAAACAGTTATTTCTGCATTTTAAGTGGAGCTAGTTTAAGCATTTTTTCCCTCTTGAGGTACTAAGTGAAATTATTATTTTAGCACAAGTTACTTTAATTTTTTTTCTGTTTTGTGATTTTTCTGTTTCTTTTGTAAGCCTAAGTTGGAACTACAAACACCTACAACTTTACCTACCGTTTTCTCCATTTCTTGTACAGATTTATTACAGGTTTTTTTTTGGTTTAATACAAAGGTGTGAATTAAAATTGCCTGGGGTTTTGTTTTGTTTTTGGTTTTTTTTTTAATAAATTACCAAAACCACTGTATTGCTTAGGTACAGTGGCACTGAGGTGGTCTGAGGTCTAAAAGAGAGAGATGTGAGATTGATCATCTGTTGTCTTTGTCCCTTGGTTGTCCATTTAGAAAATGAGTATCATAGTTTTTTTCTCTGATTAGGATTAGGAGCAACTGCAAGAAGGAAATGCATCTGCGTGACTGAAGGCTCAAATTACTTCCCATATACTTATAACCTAAAAGACTCTATGCCTTTTTTTTTTGTGTGTCTGTGTGTGTGCATAGTTTTTTCTAGGATCTGTCTTACTCTCCTTGGTAATCCATTTTCAGCCAGCACTTTGCATATCATTGCATTGTATTGTAACCTCCAAGCAAAACTCTGCAAGGTCTAAAGGGCAGCAGATTTGGGAGCCATTGTACCATGATGAATTTAAATAATTAGGTAAAGAGATTTAAAACTAAGGCATCTAGAAATTGATCTGACTCATTTACTGATAGAAGACTGAAGCCTTGCTATCAAAGTTTGCATTTAATTCTTTATTCTCAATCTTCACAGAGTAGTCAAAAATGAGACAGCAGATAGAATTTTTCCAAGAGTTAAAAGACATACAGGAAATCAGACTTATGCCAGAAGAAGATCCCAAGCCATTTAAATACTGAAAGATGGGGAAGAATTTGTGACTGGGTAAGGCGTATAAGCTCTCAGTGTAATGTGTTTAAACTCAGAAGGGATCGGCTAATCTTCTGAGGATTGAAAAGAGGTTGTTACTAATATGTGATGCATAATTAATAGATTGCTCTCATAAAGTTTACTGAAAGCAAGATGTCAGAAGTGGATTTTGGAAGAAAGTATGCTCTTTGCAACAAATGGCTTGGAATGTTTCTGTGAGTCCTTTAATTTTCTTCAGTATCTCCAGTAATAAAGAAATTACTCATGAGTACAATATTAAGTGTTTGCTCTAACAAATCTGCCAGATGGCTATGATCTAGCTGGCATAACCCTTGTAGACCATTCTGAAATGAATACTTTGCATGACCTATAAGCCCCCTACTGAGAATGGACCTAATGGGATATGTACTTTTACACTGGGTCCAGAACTTTGGGAAGACCAGATGCATTCTTTATGTACAGGACTTGTTTAGTACCCTTTTCACTCAGCTAAAATTGTGTAGATCAAAGACCCTAACCCATACGGACTATTATTACTTTCTTGTGGCTGCTAAACCATCCTTGAGGGAGCAACCAACTACTTCTGTTTTCAGTGTTTCATTCTTCAAAGACATTGTATTTTCTATGCAGCACACTTACTTTGTGTTGAACTAGAAAATGTTGGGTTTGTACATAACCCAGGAGGTGGTTATTAAAAATATCCCACCTTTCCCTGGTTCCCATTACCTTAATAAAGCATTTGGTTGTGTATTCCCTAGCTTTATTCCTCTGATCAGTTAACTGTAACCTTATCTGTAACCTTGTGCGGGGGTCGGTGATGTCTTTGGGTAAGGGCGAACAGAAGCATCCCCTGGGATGCTTTGTTTCCTTGGTATGGTCTGTCCCGGTTTGAATCTCCCGGTTGGCTGCCAGCCTCGTCACTCCCCTGGCATTCTCCCACTGGTCCCCATTCCCTAATCCCACCTTTCTCCCTGGCCCCGGATAAACTGGGGGCCTTCAAGATCAGGTTTCAGATTTGCTTTGGAGTTCGGCTGTAAGCATGGAATAAACCATCCAGCAGGATGATAAGTGAATCTCCTTCCTGCCTCTTTGCCACCTGACTGTATTACCGAATTATGCCCCAGGTTCTGTGGGTGTGCGGGAACCCACGGAACCAGGCTAAAATTACGGTAATAACCTTGTCATGATTCCACAGTCTAAATGGTTTTATGGAGGATGTGTCCCCTTGATACTGGCAAGAGCATTTCTCCATCTTCCTCACAATTTAGAAGGACTGAAAAAATTTCAAACACAATTGCGCTATTGCAGTATAAGAGATAGCTGCATGAGTTGACTATGCACTTTCTTAGTCTATTATAAATGCCCTGGCTTTTAACCTAGGTGTAAAAAAACATTAATGGATGATGCATACGCTAGCGCATTTTATCCAAGTTGGTTGTGAGTCTAAGGTACACACACTATGAACAGTCAGTTTATCTAATGTGTTCTAATGGTAATGATTCACACCCTGAGAATTTGAGCATGTGTCAGCTTTTGTAATCAAGATGACATATAAATATGTAATTGGTAATTTTATCCTAGCCATATCTGAAGACAATGTGAATTACAGGTGAAACAGAATAAGCAGCACCCTGGTGTGTTCATGACCATAAAAGAACATGTTGGTCATGTTGAGCACCACCCCCATGTGACATACTGATGGGCAAATGAGAAGATTTTATGGGATTATTTTTAATCAATAATATTATTTTAGTTATTTGGAAATCATGAGTAGCTTGTACCTGTGATTTGCTATATTCTTTGTGGAAATTTTAGACCTGCATTTATTAACACTTCTTTTTTAGCCAGACAAAGCATGACATACTCCTGCAGGCTTAATGCCACTCAAATATAGCCTATGATAATTCCTGAAGTTTATGAACAGATAGTTTTAAGAGCCTTACATATTGTCTTCCAAAAAATATGTTGGCTTGCCTGTAACCCAAAAATTATATACACCCTTGGGAATTTTTCATGAACGATTAAAGTGCACTAACCTCTTTGCCTGATAATTGCCTTGAAAATTACATTCATATTTGATTGAGATTTCCTGCAAAATTACCTGTATACACTGATAATTTGCATTACACTTCAGTACTCCCTAATGCAAAATAGGGTAGCATAGATGAGCTCTCAGGTAAGAGAGATAAGGACAAACACTACATTTTTACTGACAAGTTACATTTCTTAGGTAAAGTCACTGACTAAAGAAATGGGTAGAGAAAAATAAAATGTTCCTTTATTCTCTTACAAGCTGCCAGTGCTTGAGCGTGGAGGAAAGTATTTTAAGGAAGCTGGTAGACTTCACAATTCTCCATCTAAAGGAAAGCTTCTGTTGAGCACAGCAGCCCCCATGGGAGGAGTTGTAAGCTCAGTTAGAGATATAAGCACTGCATTTGTTTTCTTAAGGCCACAGTGGAATCTTGGGCAGTCCGCTGTCAGAACACCCAGTAAAGGAATATCTGATAGCAGCCAAGTCACACAGTGTGCCCAAATTAAATACTTGAGCTTAATGATGGAGAAAGCTGCTTTGAGGAGCCACCCAAATCTGTAGGAAAGTGGGGAAATGCTAACCGTTAGCAAATGGTCATGACAATACATTTCTCTAGTTTGGACCTCACTGAGCAGGACTGATTTGCTAGACCAGGTTGCTAAAGGAGGAACCAGCCGTGACTGCAAGAAAAGCAATTTTCACCATCACGGGGAAGCCTGGCCTGAATTCCTACCAGAACAAAGAGTACACAGAGAGCATCATTAATCCTCTCTGCTGAGACTGGACCGTGGCAAAGTAGATCTAAGCTGCTAAAGAAAGCCTACATTTTCCCAGAAATAACAGTACAGATACTAGAGGACAAGGGGATAAAAACAGTTGTGACAGGATACAGACATTTCATTGTGACCTTTCCCACATTTTTCTTTTCCTAAGTAGCTCAGCATCTTCACTATTTCTTAGCTATGCTCCCTTTACTATATCTATCACCTTTTTTTCTCTGCAAATAAGACGCTTTTCTAAATCAACCCTTAGCTTTTAATTTTCTCCTTTTTGGACTTATATTCACAGATCTGAGTAGGCATATTTGGTAGTTTTTATTTCATCTTTTAATGTAGGCCAAAAGCAGTCCTTTGTTTAGCCATAAGTGTATTCCTTTTATGTAGAAAAGTCATAATCTGTACTATGTTTGAGATATTTTCTTAGGGTTTTCTGTGCAAAGCGATTAGTTTTGAAGCAAGCTGTATGATTGGACAACATTGACTTTTAAAGAATTTTGTCATACTTAGAAAGTTTAAATAGACTGCAATCAGTAGAAATATCTTTTTGTCTTAGGTCAAATGTATTTGTTTCACGAACAGTTGAAATGGGCTTTTGCATAAGGGAACACTCAGTATCTAATATATCCTGAGTGTATAAACACACACACGCATACACACAAATAAAGAATACCTGTTTGTCACATTTCTTCCTATCTGGTGCATTCTTTAGTAATCTGAGATTAAAAATTTTAATGGAAGGTGCAACCTAATCCCTTTCTAGAGCAGAATTTCCATCTCAGAGAAGATCATAACTACTTTGAGTCATGAAATCTAAGTAGTTCACAAAATCAAAGAATGTTTGAGATTGGAAAGGATCTGTGGAAGTCTTCCAGTCCAACTCTGCTGCTAAAGGAGGCTCACCTCGAGCAGGTTGCACAGGACTGTGTTGAGGTGGGTCTTGAATATCTCCAGAGAAGGAGACTCCACAGCCTCTGGGAGTCCTGTTCCAAAGCTCTGTCACCGTCACGGTAAAGAATAGATTCAAGGGAGTCTATTTCCATTTGCATTCAAGTGTATTTATTTTGCAGTTATTAATGACCATTTATTGCCATGGTAGTTAGAAACTTCTCATGTACTGCAGTTTTAAGCATCTTGTGTATTCTCTCATGAATTTTGCATTTTAAGTCCTCCTGTTGTGGTATTATGCAGGATATACCCAAATAATTTCTTTTATTTGATTGTTTTCCTTCATTGATATATCATATGAACTTTGTTATAGAAACATTAGTAGCTCCTGGCCTTTTGAGAAGCTTTGTCTTACATATTTGCTATCCTGTGGATTTTTTTTTTTCCTCAATTCATTGGCCTCTTTTCTAGAATTTGTTATTGAACCATTTGAAAATAATACTGCTGGACTTTCTTGAACACAGTGACTGCCTGCCTATCTATTGCATATGAGTAGTCACCTATTCATCCTTTTGTCTACTAACAATCCAGAATGAAAGTTAGTGTTAAAAAAAAAAAAAAAAAGGAAAAAAAAAAAAAGTCTTCTCAAGGCTTTTCATTATCACTTCTAATTGCCTACTTACCTGTTGCACAATTACAGCCCTGCATTTACTGGAGGTTTCAGTATCTGCCTGTGCCCTTGAGATTCCACTGGACTGCTAAAGAACACTTATGCCTTTGTAAAATAGGTATTTTAGT
Source organism: Struthidea cinerea (assembly GCA_013397865.1). NCBI lineage: Eukaryota > Metazoa > Chordata > Aves > Passeriformes > Corcoracidae > Struthidea > Struthidea cinerea. Next base: position 239,151 of record VZTI01004651.1, read on the forward strand.
TAACATAAATCAGCTTAGTAATTATTTGTTTGTTTCTTTCTTTTACCTCTGTTTCTTCAAACACAGGTGTGCTAGTAACGGGAAATAACTACTTAGAAATAAACTGCAAGTGTAATTTTACTATTGCAAATTTCTTCACTATAAGAAAGAAACTCCACTCCTTGATCTGACTCAGTAAAATCAAACTTATGTTCTTTTGCTGTACCCATCCTGTAGATAAATAGATTATTTCTGTCTTACAGTTGTCAGCATAGCATATTCATGAACAATAAATAAGTTTAAAGCTTTTAAATTAGCAGACTAACATCCTCAAAGCCTGCAGAGCACCATTCAAGCTGTATGGCAATTTTAGACAGCTTTTATGCAGGCTTTTCTATAATTCAATTTTATTCTTTTTTTAATGCACTCTTCCATATATATATACTCGATCCCCCCAATTATTTTCTGTTTAAACTACAGAGCATATAAAGTTGTTAATGATCTTTTTTGTTGACAACAGTAGGTCTAAATTTAGCTTCAGAACTAGCAGGATAAACTTCAGTAGAAAGTCTTTGTTTTGAGGTCGTACACTGCCAATAATTAGTGTACTGCAATAATTAGTCTATTAGTAGCCATGTGACTTGGCGGATTTATGTTCCAATTTTATGTAATTTGAATCTGTTGCATTTTAAAGCATTACATTTTCTCTTTTTCTATCGAACAAGAGCAATGCGTCCAAAAAAGTGGAAGTCAGGCTGTGTGGACAGTATAATTTCTTTACTGCCAACAGCTCTTGTGTGGACCACGAAGGCTGAATTCTGTGAGCAAAACACTACTACCAGTGTGTATAAAAAGAAAAAACATAAAAGAAAAAAATGAAAAGGTTTTCATAATACAAGTTAGAATTTGCTTTTAACTTGGTTCTGTGGAATCACCATATCTTCATTTGTATATATCAACAGATGAAATTGATAAGAACAGAGGAATGTGCCTGCTCCATGCCCCTGCCCTCTCAGATATTTAATAATATGAAAGCTCTTGCATAAATAATAATCATTTGAGTACCAAAAAACCAAACCACCTTGTTCCTTAAACATTTGTATATTTGGTCTCTTACGCAGTCTCTCTGACTCCCCACCTTTCACAATATTCCCAGATCTTTCCATGTCCTGTGTGACAATTCAAGGCAGCAAGAGATGTTTTCATTTTGGGTAGTCCTGACTTAAACACTGTCTGTGCTAGACTGCTTAATATGGTCATGCTGTTTGGGCTGCCAGTCATTGCAGTAGAGGAGGTAGAGTTCCTGAGTCAATCCCGGCTTTCCTCAGAGGAAATATTAGTTGCTTGATGAAAGAGTTGTTATTTGTAAAGAACAAAATATGTAATCTAGTATAAAAGAGCGCTAAATTGTCAATTATGCATGTAACACAAGGCAGTATTGATTACCACTAATAACTGAGGGCAGCAGAACTCTTGTGGACTAAATTTACTCTCTGACTGTGATATAAGAACAAAACTATTACAGGAAAAACAACATTAGACACAGAACAGAGTTGAAAGGACTTTTATTTTCTCTTTTACAGCTTTAATTAAAGCAACAGAGTGAATGCAATTTAATGGTGAAATTAGAGTAAGAAAATACTTCTTGACTTCCTGTATGAGACATTTACTGTGATCTAAGGATAAATTCTTGTTAAACACTGAACTTTATTTACTATTACCTATTTTGGTACAAAGCTATGGTACAACTAGTGTTTTATTAATGTTATGTTGGTTTTGACCAAACTGAACACAACAGTAATTCCAATGATGCAATTATCTGTCAGGATTTTTTTGAAAAGTCATGTTAGCTATATTGTGTTTTCAGAGATAGTTCTTTTTGTAGCGAGTACCCAGTATGAAAACAAACTAGCAAACAAATGAAACCATTGTGGGGATACCAGCTTCCTTCAAGGCTTAGTATGGTAACTTTGTATAAATATTAAACTCTAATGTGACAGGTATTTCCACAGAATTGAATGCTAGTCAAAGTTAGCTGGAGCAGGACACTGTGGATCTCTCAGAGCGTATATTAAATGTGTGGCAGCCTTCCCTGCTCTTTTATTGTATCTAACTGGCTGTACAATTTGAGTTTTTTTGTTGTTACCCAAGAATATATATCAGAAAGTCTCAACATGAGACATGACAGCCCCCACAAAGACTGAACACGACAACCATCCTAAATAGAGCTGGTTGTGGTGGAAGGCCTCAGGGCAGTAGACGTGGGTGTAGCTGAGAGCAGGAGCCAGGGACATGCACCCCACCTGTGAGCCTTTCACCACAGAGCTCCCTGCAGATGCATTCCACAGGAGCAGCTCTGTGACAGTGGCGTGGGAGGGTGTAATTACAGCAAGAGATTGTGAGGCCACTAAGCTTGTCACTGAGGGATAGCAAAAGAGCATGGCATTTGGGACTTCACTGATCTGAACCTGCCTGAAAGCAATACAGATGGATAAATAGGAAATAATACAGATAGATAAATAATGAGTATGTTTACTCTGAGCAATGAGAATAGAATGGTACAAATAAGGAGGATTCAAATACTGTAGCTTGTACTTTGATGGTGCATTTTCAGTGATTTTCATCTACTTTAGCTGAGTTTTCTAAAACAAACTATATATGTATATTTTACATTTTTTTTGTGTATTTTAAATTTTTGCATATATTTTATATTCCATATATATTTTTATATATATATATATATATGTATATTTCTCTCAGAAGAGATTTCAAGTAAGAGACTATCTAATAGAGTTTATCAATTTTTATTTGGAATTCTAAGTTGTAGTGAAAATTTAGGCCTATGAATTACACTTCTGTAGGAATCAATTTTTGTGACAATGCAGCTTGTTTTTACAAGGGAAAGAGAAGAATAATCTTCAATTTTTTATTCTTGTTCATAATTATTAGAAAAAAATAATAAAAATAATATTTAATTCAATG